>WOXC01002027.1:0-231303 GCA_011680675.1 Gymnobelideus leadbeateri
ATTTACTTTGCATATCATTTGTATTTATTTATATGTAGATGTGTTATTTCCCCCAAAAGAATGCAAATTCCTTCCAGGCAGGGACTGTCTCACTTTTATCTCTGTATCTTCAGCACCTAGCCAGGTACACTGGGTGCTTAATAAACACTTTTTAACTGGTTGTTTGATGTTGTGTTTTGTGGATAGAATATAAGCTTCTTGAAGAGAGACTGTTTCATTTTTTTTCCACTTCCAGCATCCAGTACAGAGTCCAGCCCATAGCAGGCTCTTAATAAACACTTGGTTAATTGAGTAACTAATTGAAGATCAACATTGTTCATTCTCCCACTTATTTAACAGGTGAAGAAAATGAAGCTTACTGATAAGTTACAAATCCTAGAATCTTAGAGCTCCAGAGTTCTGCCCATTAATTTACCTACTTTATGTGCAAAGCCCTGCATAACTCTTCCAACACATGGTCAAGCAAGAACTTGCCCATGGCCACATAATGAGCTAGTGGTAGAGCCAAGAGTCCCACCAAGGTCCCACCTAATTACAAATCTAACTGATTGCATAGTTGAGAGATAATTCTATGGACTTTAGAGTTTTCCTTCTGGTCCTCTAGCCTTCTTATACACACCTTTGTGTGCTGTCTATTGTGCAAGGTCACCAACACCTTGCATACCAAGTGAAAAGGAAGAGATGCCATTTAAATCCAGGTTATAAAAATATTAAATCTAAGAATGGGACCACAGAATGTTCAAGGGAGTTGAGAGTAAATCAGACAAAATCTTCTCTGGTGGGATCAAGGAGAAGAGGCTGGAAAATGTGCCTAAAAATGGCATATCTGGAAAGAATAGCGCATGCACAAACTCTGCCCCCTTTTCCCTACTCATAACCCTATATGTAATAGGGCATGAGAATATTTCTTGTTCTCAGCCCAAATGCTATCTTTTATCATGAAGCTTTTCCTGATCCCTTCCACACACACCAAAATTCCTCACCAAAATTACCTTATTTTGTATACATACCTATGTGTGTATACATTGTCTTCCCCATAGAATATAAGTTCCTTAAGGTAGGGAATGTTCCATTTTTCTTTTTGTATTCTGAGTCTAGTATACTACCAGACACATACATAGCAATAGATAGAGTGTTGAACCTGAAGTCAAGAAGATCTAAGTTCAAATATGGCCTCAGACTCTTACTAGCTGTGTGATGCTGGGAAAATCTGCCTCAGTTTCCTCAATTGTAAAATAAGGATAACAAGACCTGCCTCCCAGGGTTGCTGTGAGGATCAAATAAGACAATAATTGTAAATGCTTAGCACAGAACCTAGCATATAGTAGGTGCTATATAAATGTTACCTACTATTATTATTAGGTGGTAGTTAATGATCAATTGTGCCTGAATTCTCCAACCATCACTTCCATATCAACAGCCAAAGGATCACTTCAGGAAAGTTCAATCCAGAATATTAGATCACTTGAAAATATCAAGGGGATCTGAAAGCTTTATTCCACCAAAAACAGAGTCAGCTATTTCTGGAGACGACTCCCTCCACCAAAGAAGAAAGAAGAAGGAGGAGGAGAAAGAGGAGGAGGAGAAGATGGAGGAGGAGGAGGAGATGGCATAGAAGGAGAAGGAGGAGGAGGAGGAGGAGAAGGAGGAGGAGGAGGAGGAGGAGGAGGAGGAGGAGAAGAAGAAGAAGAAGAAGAAGAAGAAGAAGAAGAAGAAGAAGAAGAAGAAGAAGAAGAAGAAGAAGAAGAAGAAGAAGAAGAATTAATCACAATTACTCATCATAGAATCATAGGATCTCAGGTCAGGGGGGGAAATGCTTCTGAGATCATATCACCCAATTCAATGCCCTATACCTTAATCTCCTCCTCTACAAAATCCCCATCAAGTGCTCATGCAGCCATCGCTTAAAGGGACAAGGAAATCACTACCTAGCCAAGCAGCTCATTCCATTTTGAGATTATTTTTGTTCTTAGGAGGTGCTTACTTCTATCAAGCTAAAAAATGCTTCCTTGCAATTCCTCCCTCCTGCCACCCTGTTCCTTCAGTGATCCTATTCTTGCCCATTGGGCTCAAGCAGAATAGTGCATGCACAAATTCTGCTCACTTTTCACCACTCATATTTGATACATAGTAGTATATAAGAATATTTCTTGTTCTCAGCCCAAGTGCCATCTTCTATATGAAGCTTTTCCTGTTGCCCTTCCCGCCCCCCGCCCCGCTCCGCACACACTTAATGTATTACTCACCAGAATTACCTTAGTCTATACATATACCCATATGTGTATATGCTGTCTTCCCCATTGCTACATAGCAGTCTTTGAAGTATTAGAAGATAATAATGATGCCACTTTGTCTTTTCTCTGGGTTAAACATCCCCCTTCCTTCCATCAGTCCTCATATGGCAGGGTTGTATTTAGCAGAATATTAAACAAAGAATAGGAGCTTTGTATATACTTACTGACTGCCATAGACTATATGCATGGATCATTCCAGACCATTCACTAAATGAGCAGAGTTAGAAAGTCAATTATTTCTATTAAAAACCTGTCAGAATAGAAATTCTACCCATAACCATTGCTACCATTCTTGTGCTCCCACCTTTCTTGTTTTCCTTTATAGTCATAATATCTTAAGGATTATCATTACTTTTTTCCCCATTATCATCATTAGACAGCGCCATTCTCTAGACCACAAGTTTAAAGCCAGCCTATGTCAAATCCATTGTAGTTAGCTCTCTACATGTTTACTGAATACTTGGGGAATTCATCTTCCTTCCAGTGAAGAGGTCTCCACAGAGCTGACTTAAGGTATATTGGTCTCTAAGGTCCCAAGGCAGTTCTAAAGTCTATGAGGTTATGTTTTTCTCCTGCTTCTTTTCTCTTTGGGGCCCTGGACTCCTTGATAAATTGTCTCAGAGCCATAGCTTTAATTCCCTAATACTTAAAAGATTAGCCCTATATAAAACTGTTATTCATGTGGTCAGCAGTTCTGACCCATGGCCAAGTACAGACTCAACCTTTATAAAGAAAGGTAGGAAAGAAGGAAGGAAGGAAGGAATGAAGGAAAAAAGGAAGGAAGGGAGAGAGGGAAGGAAGGAAGGAAGGAAGGAAGGAAGGAAGGAAGGAAGGAAGGAAGGAGGGAAGAAAGGGAGGGCGGGAGGAAGGGAGGGAAAGAGGGGAGAAAGGGAGGGAGGGAGGGAGGGAGGGAGAGAGGAAAGGAAGAAGGAAGGAAGGGAAGAAGGAAGGAAGGAACGTATTAAGCACTCACCAAGAATCCTAAGTGCTCAGAGTCAAACAGAAAAATGGGACCGTCCTTGGTTTTAAGGATGTCACATTCTAATTATGAGAGACAATACATACAGTAAAAAGGATAAGAAAGGCCTGGAAGTATCTAAGGGTACAGTGGTGAGATAGATGGCAACCCTCAGCAATCCTTAGGGCATATTAGCAGGCCATTATTCCCATTATTAGCAGGTGGAGCCTAGAGGTTTGGAGGAAGTATCAGCAAGTCAGATAATAAAACTTGGAAGACTATAGGATGAAGTAGCAAGATAAATGTTAAAGCCTGGTGACTGTCCATCTTAACTGGAAGGATTATAGTCAATAATTCCTTGCACATCCAAACTTTGTGAGTTGCCGTTTCTGCTATTTAGGGCAAAAGACCTGGAGGGCTCCTGGCCCACCACAACTAGGAAGGAGGGGAAAGATTTGAAGGCCCAAAGGCAACAGGGCTTTTAGGAGTATCCAACTAGGAGGGCGTAAGAGGCCTTTACAGGAAGGTTCAAAGAGGGGTGCCCCATGGCATTTGCTCCACTAGATGGGGGGGGATGGCCAGGGCTACAGGAGAATAAAGGATTCCATGCTGATCCCTGTTCCTGAGGTACCAAGGATGGGGTCTAGGCAGCCTGGGATGGGAAAGGAAGAAATAGTGACTCCTATGTGACTCCTAGTGACTCCTAGATTTCAAGGCCCATATCAAGCCCTACTTTTTCCATGAAGCCTTCCTGACCACCCAGCCCATGAGGAGCTCTCATTCTTCTGACTGTGTATTGCTTTCCTGTTCCCTACATACAGTATTTTGTCTTGAGCAATCTCCACAGTATCTCTTGGGATTCTTGCTTTGTATTGCTACTTAAATTGTTAATATGTCTGTGTCTTCTCTCTCAAACTAGACTTTAAGTTCTTGAACTTACATCTCTTCATTTCCAACAGAGCCAATCATGATGCTATGTAGGTAGCAATTGCTTAATAGTGTAGCACCCGGAATACAATAATAATATATCATAATAATATAAAAAATAAATAATAATAATAAAATATTAATAAAAGCTTGTTGACTAACTAACTTATTAGAGACAGCCTGATAAAGTAGAAAGAGAAATAGACTTGGAGCCAGGAAATCAGAACTCAAATCCTATTTCAGTTTACTAGACATATAACCTTAGGCAACTCTTGCCTCTTCTGAGGCTGTTTTAGTGCCTATAAAATGGATAAAGAGTACTTTGACCACCTACATCATAGAGTTATTCTAAGGAAAGTGTATTGCAAACCCTAAAGCATTACGTATGAGCTGTTGTTATCATAATATGATATATTATCATAAGATAAGCTATGATTATCATAAATTCCTTTTTGAATGAATGGATGAAACAAGGTAAAGGGAGGAACCACCTCTTCACCTTCTGGTTTTCAGAGACCATGTGGCTCGTCAGTGCACAGGTGAGAATTGGACCCATGATAATGTAATCCTTTAAACTCCCCTCCCCTCCCACCAGCCTACGTTTTCTCATCTCTGAAATGAGGGATCTGGCTTCACTGGTCTCTGAGGTCCCTCTCAACTCTCTATGTGTGATCTTACAACCTTAATGATTCCAAAGATCCCTTCCAGCTTTAGCAATCCAGTTCTCTGAAGCTGGGGTTCATGGGGTGTTCGTGGAGAACTAGCACCTCTCATGTAAAGGCTTGCCAAGCCCTTTTCAGGGCTGCTCATTCACCTTTGGTGTCTATCTGCCACCCAACTCTCACCCATGGCTCCAAGAAGCTATAACAAGTACAATGGTCACACTCCAGTAAAATCATCTTGGCAAACAGGCCTCAAATCCATAGGTAAGTTAGGGGGATGTCTACCCCAAGCACATGAAGACTTCCCCCAGCAGAATGGATGAATGAGAACAATTTGTTCCAATGGTCATGCAGGTGCTGTGGAGCACTTATTGCTTGGTCAGACATCAAAGAGGCCAAGGTCATCCACTGTATCCGGGGCTATTGCCAGCCATCCTGACTTTTGTCTTGCCAGTGGACTTCAATGACCCAGGAAGAGAGTGAAGCTGATGGTTTTGTGCAACTCTGCCTTATTTAAATCTAATTCATGCACAAGTCAAGACATCACTCTGTGATGTTATTGGTCCTCTTGGAAAACAAAGGACAAATAAAAACTCTAAAGTTCAATTTAATTGAACAACCACTTATTAGACATCTGCTATATGCAAAGTTTTGTTAAGCCCTGGAGCTAACATAGATGAAAAATAATGCCCTTCCTCCTCTGACATCCTTATATTATATTTAGTATGCAAAAAACACACATGCCATTACATGAAACATATGAAAAATATGAACTTTGTTAAAATTGTCTTATACCCTATCCCCCTATCTCTATGAGTTTATTATACAAGAGAAAATAATTTCCACTTCAAATTCCAAATTAACTTCAGTCTTCTTCCAATTTAAGAGTCCAAAGGATGCCTCTTGTCTCCCTGGACTTAAAATTCATAAAAGAAGAAATGCAGAAGAGAGCAGTGAGAAAAAAAAGTCTTATCATAGTATATCTTTCAACATGTAAAGGTCAAAGAGGTCTCTGAAACTTGGACAGTCAGAGCTGTGAAATATTGGGCAGTTTGCTGACCTTTTTATGTGTGGCTAGAAATAATTTGACTTTTAGGAGTTCCAATGTCCACATTTTGAAAGAAATAAAAACCAAAGAAAAAACCTTAGGTCTATAACTACTCCCTACTCTCCCAGCATTTACACAAATCTACCTATCATTATGGACTAAACTGAATATAGAGAAAAGAAACAACTTGAAGATGGAAACTTCTTAAGAAAGCTTTCTCATGTATGAAGCATCATAGTATGGGAGAATCTATTTAGCTAGTAAATCATCTTTATGCTAATAACCTAATTCCCTTGCCTCATTTCCCTCTTCTTTTGAATCTGAGTTCATAAAGTTGTCTTCTCCCCAAAACCAATGCTCTCCTTCTTCACATCTGCCTCATAGAATTCCTAGCTTCCTTCAAAACACACTTCAGGTACTACCTCATACTGGAGATCTTTTGGGATTCCTTCTCCTCTCCCCAAGTTGTTCATGTTCTCTCCCTCTTTATATGGGATTGATTTCTCTGTACTTTCTATGTACTTCTATTACTTATCTACATACTAAGTCATATAACTGCAATAGAATGTCTGTATGTTCCTTGAAGATAACGATTCATTTCTGTATTGTGTCCTCCCCCTATACACACACACACACACACACACACACACACACACACTCCAGTGCCTTATACAGTTATCCCTTCCACATCATAAGGGATTACAAGTGTGGTGCCCCCAAAATTTGGAAAAGTTTTGTAAAATTTTTGCCCCTCCTTCCATACCAGCGAAGAGGTCTGAACTTTTTCTTTTTCTTTCATGGGGTGTTTACAGTATATTATTGTAAAATTTGGGTTGATATTATATAATACTCTACATATAGTTTATGTATTTCTGAGTTTCTAAACTTTTCTGTGTCATCGGCTGGCATTCATATACAGTCTGCAGCTTCCACAAAACTCCCCCCAAAATTCTCATTTAATTTCTTATGCCAACCTGCAATTTGTTGAAACCACGATGCATAAGGGATGACTGTATGTTAGTAGATAGTCAAGAAACATTTGTTGAATTGAATTGTTAAATTAAAGCAACTTCCCTCTGACCTAACCTGTTTGTAAGGGACCTTAAACAGACACCATCTAGTCAAACCTCCCAGCTTCATAGAAAAATCCTTTCTTTAAACATCTGTGGCAAAGGTTAATCTACCTCTTCCTGAACATATCCAGGGATATAGAACTTACCACCTCAGGAGGCAATCCATTTTATAGTTGGATAGTGCTAATTGTCAGATGGTTTTTGCCTTTTTCATGTTGAAATCAAAGGTACCTCCCTGAAACCCTCATTGACCCTACTGCTCTCTGAGGCCAACCAGAATAAGTCAAAGCTCTCTTAAAGCCAAGTGAAGTCAACAAGCATTAATTAAGTGCCTACTTTGTGCCAGACACTATACTGAGTAACGGAGATACAAAGAAAGGCAAAAAGCAAAAAAGCCATCGTTGCTTTCAAAGAGCTCATGGTTGAATAGGGAGAGAAGGGAATAAAATGCAAACTACTGTGTATAAACAATCCATATACAAGATAAGCTAGAAATAATCAACATAGGAAAAGTACTAGTATTAAGAGGGAAGCCTTTGTTAGGCTTCTTGTTAAAGGTGGCATTTTAGTTATGTCTTGAAGGAAGCCGGGCAGAGGGGATGAGTAGAGAAGGATTCTAGACACGGGCAAAAGTCAGTGAAAATGCCTGGAACCAGGAGATATGGTATAATAGGAGAGCAACAGCAAGGAGCCAGTGTCACTGGGTTCAAGAGGGGCGTAAGATGTAAAAAGACTGGAAAGAGGCAGGGGGACTAGGTTACGAACTTCCCTTTGGGTCTTTTTTTAAGAATAGGTAATAAGAGGTTAAGTGTCTTGCCCAGGGTCAGGGCAGCTAGTAAATGTCCAATTCATATTTGAACTCGGATCCTCCTAACTCCAGTGTCAGTGCTCTACCCACTGCACCACGGAGCTGCACCCCCACCTTGGGTATCTGCAACAACAGTCATGTCTCCCTTAAGTCCTCTTTTCTTCAAGATAAATATTGCTGGTTCTTTCACCCAATCTTCCTAGTACCTCCCTACCCTGGTAACCCTTCTCTGGATGCATTCCAATTAGTTTGTCAGTGCTCTTCCTGAAGCTAAGTCATACCGTGGATAGAGCTCTGGGCTGGAAGTCAGGAAGACCTGAATTCATATCTGGTCCCAGATACTAGCAGCATGACCTTGGGCAAGTCACTCAATTTTTCTACCTCAGTTTCTTCATCTGTACCTACTTTGCAAGACTCTTGTGAGGAACAAATGACAAATGTCTGAAGCACTTTGCAAATCTTAAAGCACTATATGAGTGCTAGCTATTACTTCTAAGAGGAGGTGACCAGAACTAGACATGATACAGCAAAAGCCTGATTAAGGTGAATAATGTACCCCCTGTGTGTAGGGGGAGGTGATCACATGTATGTGAATTCACACTAATAAAAGTTATAATTTTGTAAAGTATGGACATTGCTTCCAGCCCATGAAAATACACAGTGTGAATTGGAAGAATGTGATTGCTTCAGGTGATTTGTTATTCACACTAATTGGGACTTGGCCAAATATGGGAGCACTGAATCATAAAGTGTTAGCACTCAAAGGGACCTTCAAACTCTCTAGGCCAACCCCTTCATTTCATCATTAAGAAAAATGGGATCTGGGGCGGCTAGGTGGCACAGTGAGTAAGCGCGCCGGCCTCGGAGTTGGGATGACCCAAGATCAAATCCGGCCTCAGAAAATGAGTACCTACACATAAATAATGACTAGCCGTGTAACCTTGAGCAAGTTACTTAACCCCAATTGCTTTAAAAAAAAGAAAAGAAAAGAAAAATGGGATCAGAGAGGAGAAGTGACAAGGTCACAATGGGGATCAAGTAGCAGAGATAGGATATGAACTCAGTTCCTCTGACTCAAAGTGGAGTCCTCTTTTCCCCTACACAATGTAAGCATCACAGAGTACAGTAGGACCATTGTTCCTGATACTGGGACTAAAACTCTACTAGGTCATCCCCATTGGCTTATGACACTGGTTCTCTGTTCAAACACTCCAATAAATAGGGCTTTGTAAATCCCCCAACAGAGACTCATCTTCAGACAGTTAACTTGAGTTAAATTAACAGTTAACAGTTAAATTAAGGTTCTGGGATATGTACTTGACCTGGGATCCCCTTGTGGTTTAATGCCCAACAACACACACAGACAAACTATGTTGGATCTCTAAAGCCCTAAGGCACTTTGAGGAGATGGCTATGTTGGAATGATGGTATAAACCTAAGGGTTCCCCTCTTCCCTTGTCTCAGCCATTATGCAAAATTAAACTGTTAAAAAGCTTCATAGACTCAGAATCCTAAACCTGTAGGTTATCTCTCTAGTCTTAATACATCTTCCCACCTGGAGGAGAAATCATCCATTCAGCATCCAGCGTAGTCCCTGGATTATTGTTATCTCCATTTTTTAGTTTAAAAAAACAAGTCAGACAATTTAAGTGACTTGCCCAAAGTCACAAAGCTGGTGAGTGTCTGAGGTCAGATTTGAACTCAATTCTTCCTGACTCAACACTCTATCCACTATGCTATCTAGGTAGGTACTAGATTGAAGGTACCTTTTGAAAGTGATAGATAATATTGCTCCAGAAGATCATAGCTGATGATAATTCTTGCATTTTTATTATTATTATTAGCTAACATTTATGTGGAACTTATAGTTACAATGCACTTTACATCCATAATCTTATTTAATCCTCACAGCAGCCCTATGTGAGGCATTACAAGTATCATTCCTATCTTATTCATGTGGAAACTGAGGCTCAGAGGTTAATTTACTTTCAGTCAATAAAGGAAAAAGATGGGAGGTGCATCCAGATCTTCTGTATTTCCAGTCTAGTGTCCTTTTCAATAACTCACAGTGTCTCAAAAGTTAGTCCTAACACTCATGATTTGCAGATCAGAATAGGATTTCTCCATGAATGCTTATGCTTTTTTTTTCCTGAAGGAGGTACCAGAAACATTTCTAATGACTTTCATAAAAGCAATGCTGCCCCCACAGCCTTGCTTTAAGCACAGTTGACCCCAGGCGTCCACTACTAGGTAAAGGAAATTATTAAAAAGGTGGTTCATTTTCCTCCAAGTGACAGGCTTCTAAAATAGAAATTATATTTATAACAGATGTTTCATCAGTTATATTAAGTTGAGATTAATGCCTCATTTTTCTTCAGATTAGAAGCAATTTCAAAACCAAGTACATGACAGGAAATCTTTTAGAATGGCAGAGTTGTAACTAGGGTGGGGTGACTGGAGCTTTTCTCCAACATTTCAAAGACATCTGGATTCAAAACCCGTCTTTTGTTTTCACTAGTGGAAAGCTGTTTAACTTATCAGAGTCTAAGTTTCTACATCTATAAAATAAAGACAATGATACTTTTAATACTTTCCTCACAAGGCTACTATGAAAATTAAATAAGATTATTGATGCAAAATGTTTGGTAACAATGAAGTGTCATAAGAATAAAATGTTCTTGATGATGATAAT
The DNA here is from genome assembly GCA_011680675.1 of Gymnobelideus leadbeateri. Lineage (NCBI taxonomy): Eukaryota > Metazoa > Chordata > Mammalia > Diprotodontia > Petauridae > Gymnobelideus > Gymnobelideus leadbeateri. Next base: position 10,463 of record WOXC01002027.1, read on the forward strand.
GATGATACAATACGGGGTGTCAAATATGAAGGGGGCCGTCATCAGCATAGAAACAATTGTGTTTTATACTTAGCAATAATGGCTAGTTAAAATAAAAAGCTGGGAAAAAAAACATATCATTCTCTTCCTTGCTATATTCCCATCATCCCTCTACTGAGGGGTCATTTCTTGATCACAGAAAGTCCTAATTATGGCTATATGAAACCAGATATGGCATCTAGCACTAAAATACACACTATTCACACCATTCCTTTTCTCTGGCAGATGTGCCTTCTCTTATGTATGAAAGACATTCTTGAAATGTTGCATTTTGTAAAAAGAATCATATTATAAATGCACCAGAGGAGCTACCTGGCATTTAAGGGGATCCTATGGCAAAGATTTGTAAAGCAAATAATCTTTTTGCAAAGTAAGAAATTGTCCCTAAATTAGTGCAAGCCCAGTGCCTTGTACATAGAATGCACTTAATAAATACTCGTTGGATTGTTGTTGAATTAAATACTTTGTCCATCTTGATTTCTAATAATCAGGTTTCTTCCATATGCCAAAATACCATTTGTTGTTGTTCACATGTGTCTGATTCTTCATGACCCCATTTGGGATTTTCTTAGCCAAGATACTGAAGTAGTTCGCCATTTCCTTCTCCATCTCATTTTACAGATAAGGTAACTGAGGCAAACAGGGTTAAGTGATTTGTCCATGGTCACACAACTAGTAAGTGTCTAAAGCCGGATTTGAACTCACCAAGATGAGTCTTCCTTGTTCCAGGCCTAACACACTATCCACTTCATCACCTAGCTGCTTTTGGGTTTTGTATTGAGTTCCCATTAAAGTTTTTAGGCTCCCAAGCTCCATGATACCATCAGAGTGAAACTCTTCCCATCAACCAAGCACAAAGCTATGCTTTATGCTCACACCTTAGTACTACAATGCTACAACTGAAAACAAAAATTCCTCCCCAATGACTAATGACTATGTCTCTGGTGAAGAGCTTCTCCACACTTAACTACACTAGTCCTCAAAAAATAGTCATTAAGCTCTCTAGTAGGACTGTACTGGAAACCTCTCTAATTTGGCAAGATGTACCAGACCTTGTCTATAGGTAACCTTTGGGAACCCAGGTAACATCAAAATAAGGCACCAGAGGAAGACTTTAGTCAAAGCGGGCTAAGTTACCATATTTATTATGATTTATTATTATTATTATTGTGTCAAGTTAGGGGTGGTATTGTGTAGTGGTTAGAGTGTTGGACTTTGACTCAAAAAAACCTACATTCCAACCTCATGTCTCACAAGGTACAGAATATATATATGCTTCTAGCAATGCCTTAAGATTTACCTAAGTAATAAATAGGACATGATTTGCTTCAGTGAAAGGAGTTGTCTTTCTGGAAGTTTCCCTACAAATGGCAAAGCCACAGAACCTTCACATATAGTTTGTATTTATAAATCCACACCAATAATTCACTCTCAGTATTATTAATACTATCAGCTGACATTTTTCTCACAATTTACAATTTTCAAACCATTTTGATTACTCTATCCCTAGTGCAAGTGTTCTTAGCCTGAACTTTCCATGAATTTGCTGTCAGTATTTCAATAACTCGATTTCAATGTACTCAATTTCATTGTAACCCTATGTATTTTATTTTTGTTTTTAAATATTTAACATATTTTGTATTTTTTATAGTTAAAAACATTGTTCTGAGAGTGGGCCTATAAGCTTCACCAGACTGACAAAGGGGGTCCATGAAATAAGGTCTTAAGAGACCCTGCCCTGATGCAAGTATTGTTACTTCCATTTTTTATATGGGGAGATGAAATGACTTGACCAAAATCACACAGCTAATTGGAAGGGGGAGGGAAAGAGAAATATAAATAAGCATTTATTTACTATGACAAGGACTTTACAAATCTTGTCTCATTTGAACCTCACAATAGCCCTAAAGAGGGTGCTATTGCTACCCCCATTTTACAGCTGAGGAAACTGAGGTAGACAAAGATTAAGTGACTTGCTCAGGGTCACACAACTAGTAAGTACTTGGTCTCCTTCATTCTAGGCCCACTTCTCTATCCATTGTGCCACCTAGCTGCCAAGGATCTCAGTCCAATGTCCCACTGCCTGCTCATAGAGTTTATTTTATTCAGAGCTACTTTATGAGTGTTATAAATGACTTGCTTAATAACACAGCTTTTTGCATGAATTAACAGGAGTTAAAATTATCTAGTGGTTTAAGTCAATGAAGAATTTTTTTTCTAATTAAGAGGGATTTGTAATGCAGTCACAATATGAACTAGGCAAAGTGGGCAGTCTTAGAGAGAAAGACTGAGCTGTAATAAGGGGAAATTTATTTGCCTACCAATCTGCAAACTGTATTTTATTAAAAACGCAATTACTCATAGGAATCTTATTTGCAGAATACTCCGAGTATATTGAAGTTGGATCCTGTATGGCAGGTGCTGAAGTCATGGCTGACCCCAGAATCATCACTGACCTGGTTTGTCGTTTGCACAGCCGTGTTCTTCATCTCTTCAAATGGACAAAGAGAGCAGCTGGTAATATGACACTTGGGCGTCTCGTGCTGTCCTCCCTGCAACCAGTATCATCTCTGAGTTCTGGGACTTCCTGGGACAAAATTAAATCCCACGGTTTTTGGTAAGATAGTGTAAGAGAGAGCCCTGGATTTTGAGTCAGAGAACTGAAGTGTAAGTAGAACCTCAACTAGGGTGGGGTGACTGGGACTTTGCCAGGGAATGCCAAATTTAAATTGTTCTGACAGCATATGCAGTCTTTCAGTGTCATAGAAATAACAGGATTTAACACCTATTAATAAGAATTGCTAGCTAAAATAGGAAGTATCCAAATGGTGACTGGACTGGGATAAATTCAATCTCCACCAGCCCTGCTCCCCATTCTGCCACTCTATAGACTCCCCAACCTTGGCCTTGTACCTCTTTTCCCAGGTCTCTGCTCCCTCCCATGGAGTATCCCATTCTATCCCCCACAATCCACCCCCCTCTCAGCTTAGGAGTTCTTAGTACCTCTTGCCCCAGGCACAATTTGTGTAATAATTACAAACTTTATATTATTTTATGTTACTTTGATTATAGTTATATTGTAATGACAGGAATCCAATATGGTGTCACATAGGCTAAGTGGTCCTAATACCCACAGTAGCATAGAGGCAAAACAGACAATCTTCACTCTTCCATTACTAATCTTGTGCCATATGGATAAGACTTAAGCATTTTGATGGGATGAACTAAACCTATAGCATGGGGCCTTGAGTCGTTCTCCTTCAGAGAATGTCATTCTCCTTCATTCACCTGAGATAGTTAAGGTTGTATCTTCCCACTGGTTTGTGATCTCAATAAAGAAATTCCCCTACCCAAGCTTCACCCAAGCCTGGTATAGATAAGGACCAAGAGAACTTTTCCACTCTATCTAAATCTCATTAGGAATCCTCCCTCCTTCATCTGGCACCAATTACCTGTTCTCAATCAAGCGCATTTTTATGGTATATAACCTTACCACCTGAACCCCAATTTGGAGCATGTTTCTTGCCTGAAACATCTCCCTCCCCCTTGCTGGTGAATATTCTTGGATTCCTGAGAATGAAACTCTGTCCTTTCATATTGCCATTTAGTATGCGTGCATATATGTATGCTTCATTTGCTCACTTTCCCACTGCCTAACAATAAAGCTCATGACTTTATCATTTTACTGAGTACCAATTTTCTGGAAATTCTTGAACCTTTTAAAGACTGGTTAAAGTCTTTGCTTTAACCAGATTGAGCCTGTTGGGCTAAAAATCAGTTTGCGATACTCCATCCCCAGATAGAGAAAAATACAGAGTTACAGTTTGAGGTTTCAGCCCCAAATAGGCCACATACCACAAAACCATGGGTAAATTGTTTTCTGTCTCTAAGCCTCAATTTCATCTTCTGAAAGGGTCCTTTCTAACTCTGAAATTCTACAGTTCTTTAAATAGTTTCTCCTGACTCAGTCCAATATTCTTTCTACTACTGCCCTGCATCATCAGTTGAAAAACTGAAATACTGTATTGATTAATCAATAAGTGTTTTTAAGTACCTGGTATGTTCCAAGCACTGAGCTAGGCACTATGATTACAAGTAACCATAATTATGCTTTCTAATGGGGAAGACAACAAGTGGATATACAAAATAAGGGCTGCCCTTTCCCCAGAAATCTAGCTCACACAGAAGCTGAAAAAGACCTATTGTCCTGTTCAAAGTAATTTTATTTTTAGTGTATATCTGTGGCTCAAGGTCTTCCTGAACATCTCATCAGGGCATGGAGGTTGGCTACAGGGCAATAAATTTTACAATCCATAAGAGCTCAGTAAAACAGTCTATTAAGTCATAGAAGGGTCATAATCTGTGTTAGTGGAGATATACCCATACCAAAGAAATCAGGATGCTGGAAGTACTAAAGTAAGTATAGCAAAAAGAACCCTGGATTTTGAGTCAGAGAACTTAGGTTCAAGCAGACCTTAAACAGGGTGGGGTTGACTGGGACTTTTCCACAGAGTGACAAATTTAAAAGATTCTTTACAGCAGCTATAGTCCTTCAGCAGCATAGAAATACCAGAATTTGGCACCTAGTTAGTAATAATAATTAGTTATTTTAATAATTAAAATAAATATATTTGCTTCTTTAGTTAAGAAGAATAGTTATCATAATTAATAGAAACAGACAAAATAGATATAAATGTAGATTCATTTCCTTTATACAAAATCTCACTCTATAAAAGGGAAGCCAATTTTTAGACCATTTCAGTAAATTGAGTCAAATCATGTCCATAACTTGGAAATATGCAGGGTAGCACAGGTATAGTAGAAAAGGCAATGGATTCATTGTTCAGGGACTTTGGTTTGAATTCTAGTTCATTTATTTACTTCTGAGACCTTAACCAGACCACTTAACCTCTCTGGGCCTCAGTTTGCTCATAAGTAAAATATTAAGGGAGGAAGAAAGGTGGTACTTGCCAGCTCTAATATCATAAAATCCTATTACTTGCTACCGAAATCATAATATTGAAATTTGTAGTCTATTGCCCCATACCCAAACAAGGGCTAAGCACTAAGAAGCTTTCACCATCTATAGTGACATGACTGCTCATAATGGGACAAAGAAGGAAGGAAGGGGACAAATGGGAACAAGAAGAAAATGGGAAAAAAGAAAGGAAGGAGGTAAGAAGAAAGGAGGAAAAATAGGAGATGAGGGAATAGAAGAAAAATCCAAACCTTCTGTCTAATTGTTAGCTCTTTTCCCTTTTTTCTTATTTGTTTACATCCAGGATTTTTTTTTTGGACACTTTGAAAATTGTGTCACTGGTCTTGGAGTCAGTGATAAGGCTCTCAGGCAGCCGTGCAGGCACTCAATAGAAAGGGAAGCCTGTCAGATCTGAATACAGCAGTCTTTGCAAGAGTCCCTTGGGACAGATTCTTTTGTATTTTCGATTGATGCCTGTAGGTGATTCTTTGAATGCCAAGAAGGTCTTGGACCAGAAGCTTTATAATGAGACATGTCTCCAGGGTTCCTGGTGGGTTGTATTAGCTCATCTTATTAAAAATTATGCTCCACTAAATTCTTCCTCTGAGTTGTCATTGTGACATGAAGGGGACCCTAGGCTCTTGAAGGCTTTGCCAGCCAAACACAGGCCTTAGCAGGTCCTACCAGGCTACTAAGGTTTTAAGTGTGGATCATGAGAAAGACTGTAGACTCACTTTCCAAGAACCAATCTGGTTACTAAGTGCAGCTCATAACCCTGAAGGTTGGCACCTGAGTGATGAATGTTTGGAGCAGAAAAGTTGCAGTCTACACTGGTGCCAGAAACATCCACAGAAATTAAATCACAGAACTTTCAAAGAATTGAAAGTTTTAAGAATATGGTGTGAACAAATGGTTTTGCAGCAGTCGTTGCATTATGGAAGTTACTGGCCCTATCAGAATGGGTTCTTGGTCAGAAGCAGATGGCAACAGAGCTCCATTCACATAGGCGTCTCTAGATGGTTCAGGGACTTGGTCTTCATGAACCCAATGATCCCAGACTATATGGAAAGCTTAGGATAACTATGAAGTTAGGCAAACCCTAATGAAATAGATTTCTCCTATGGAATCTCAGGATGAGCATACCCCTCAAAGCTCCCTCAAGAAAGACCTTGCTCCCCCATACAGACCTGTAGCTACAGCTAAGAGGTCCAGTGTCATCCCCCATGAGCACTATGCTAATTCCTTCCTAAGATCCCTTACCTGGTGCTGTTTACCCATCTCTCCTACCCATCCAACAATGTATGCTGTCTTCCATCCCTTCTACTTAACAAATTCTACCCATTGTTCAAGACTCAAAGACTTCTCCATGAAGCCTTCCCTGATTTCTCCCTTCTCCAAATCACACTTGTATAGCAGCAGCAGCAACTAGCCTTTATATAGCACTTAAAGTCTATAAAGATCTTTACAAATATTTCATTTTATCTTTAAAACAACTCTGTAAGATAGGTGGTATCATTATCCCCATTTTACAGCTGAAGAAACTGAGACTGAAAGGGACTTGCCCCAGCAAACACAACTAATAAGTGTCTGAGATTGGATTTGAATTCAGGTCCTCCAGACTACATCTAGCATACCACCTAGTACCCTATAACAGTTATTGTCTCTGAAGCTCTTGTTTCTATTTCATGGCACAAGACTATCAATTCTTTGAAGCCAGGGGAAGTTGTTTATGTAGTTGCATTTGTAGGGGCCAAAATGCCTTCTCCTTAAGGAAAATGTAATCTCTTTTGACCTCGGTTTCTTTTCCTCTTAAATAAGCAAGTTAGATTAAATGATTTCTAAAGGTCCCTTCTAGCTCAAATATCCCATATTTTACGTTCTAACGTTGCATTATTTTTTCTAAGATTCTGTGTCCTATTTTTCTGCTACTCTGTGTTTCTTGTCCTAATATTCCATGTTCTACATTTAAATGCACGTCCAACGCTATCATTCTTGAATCTCTGCTGCTATTTTAATGGGGTTTGATTTCCTGCCAATCTGAATTCTGGTTTTCCATCATCCGAAAAGGAAAAGATACCATGATTTCTCATGGTCTGTTTGATACATTCCCTAATGGAGTCTAAAATTCAAGCAAACAACCAGGGTGTGATATGGCCTGAAAGATGAGGATGAGTTACCAATACTTTCTGTAGTCACCTGCTGTCTCTAGCGCCACCTGCTGGCTGTTTACTTTCTCCATCATACTCCTCTACATCATACTCAGACATACAAGAGATAACGAAGAACAGTAAGAATAAGGAAACCAGGAACTGTGTGGTTTCTACCTACCTGCCAGGATTGCTGTGAGGATCAAATGAAATCATATGTATAAAGCCTTTTGCAAACTTTAAAGTGCTATTATCACTGTCATTATATATGTATATGTGTATGTGTATATACGTACACATTTATGTATGTATGTATATAGTTTCTTCCTTTCTTTTTCTCTTTATTTGTCTTCCTCCTCTCCATTCCTCTTCCTGGTCTTTCTCCATTTCTCTCTCCTTTCCTCAATCCCCTCTTTCCTCTCCCCTCCCCCTCTATCTCTCTTCTTCTCTTTTTTTTTTTTTTTTTTTTTTTAAAGCAATTGGGGTTAAGTAACTTGCTCAAGGTTACACGGCTAGTCATTCTTTATGCGTGGGTGCTCATTTTCTGAGGCCGGATCTGATCTCGGGTCATACAAACTCCGAGGCCGCGCTCTTACTCACTGGTCCTTCTGATTCCAGGGCCGGCGCTCTATTCACTGCGCCACCTAGCCGCCCCTATCTCTCTTCTCTTTCCCTCTCCCCATCTCTTTTTTCCCTTTCCTCATCTCCCTCCCTCTCTCTCTCTCTCTCTCTCTCTCTTTCTCTCTCTCTCTCTCCCTCCCTCCCTTTCTCTCTCTCTCTCTCTCTCTCTCTCTCTCTCTCTCTCTCTCTCTCTCTCTCTCTCTCCCTCCCCCCTCCTCTCTCTCTCTCTCTCTCTCTCTCTCTCTCTCTCTCTCTCTCTCTCTCTCTCTCTCTTTCTCTCTCTCCCTCCTTCTCTCTCTCTGGATTTCTCTTTCTCTCTGTATGTATCTCTAGCATCACTGTGTCCCAGTGAGGAAATTCCCTCTGCTAATGGGGGTGAGTGACTTATCTATGACTCCTAGAAACTTATCTGTAACTCAGAGAATCAGGTGAGCCACTGAGGAGTGAAATGACTTGCCAGGGGTACATATACAAGCTTGTAAATGGCAGAGTAAGTTACATGAAGCTAGGTTTTCTTAAAGAAAAGGCCACAAGGCTAGCTCTTTTTCCACTATGGTGTACTACACAATCCACATATACAGACATACACACACATATATACATTTAGATAGTGTATATAGTATAGTATATATATATATACACATATAGGTAGTGTATATGTATATATAAATATACATATAAATAGTGCCTATATCTAAATATAAATAGACATGCAGGTAGATATCCTAATTTTGCTCAAGCCATAAATCTGTTACCTAGTCATAGATCCTCTTCCCAGGGAATTCTCCATTTTTGATACACTGACATTTTTTCTGGACCCAAACTATTTTTGGTAAAAGATCCAGCTCTAACCCTACATCCTCTGCCTCCTGTCTAGCTATGTGGCCTGAGAAAGTTGTCTAATCTCTCTGGGTTTCATTTTCATTATCTGTTAATGGAGCAAAATTGGACTACATAATCTTTCAGCACTAAGATTCATACACTAGACACTTCAAAAAGCCTAGTCCAGCCTTGGCTTTAGCCAGGTGAATCCCTAAAATACCTGAGGCTTATGGCTGCCTGTTTAATCAACCTAGGTAATGGAGAAATTCTTCTTCACGTCTAATTAAGTTCTCCCTGGCTGCAATAGAAGGCCATTCCTTCTTGAATGACTCTCTGTGGTAAGTAGAGAATACCTGGGTCTTCTAGTAGCATAACCCTGCCAGGAAAATTCAAGCTTCTAACTGAAACCAAAGCCAGCCCAGCCCAAGTCATCTCATTTCTATGGCTTTTGTCCAGTGTAATTCTTAAGGGCTTGTTAGAGGGCAGTGTATCCATAGGGTGGAATGTCAGGACTTTACCCAGTGGCTTCTTGGACAATCTGTACTTGGAAGCCTGCAATCCACAAGCTGGTGAAGACTTTGAGACAAGCTGCTTAGATGTGGCCTGGCTGTGAGCATGCAGCATGTAATGAGTTGGAAGCCACTTGGGAGGCATGAGGAGGGACCACCCAGGGAGGAGTGTGAAAGGAATGTTCAAGAACAAAGACAGTCCTTCTCTTTCCTCACATCTCAATGTGAAAAAATAAAGGCATCTTGAGAAATCACAGTATGTCTTCACAGCAGGGTGGAAAGAGAGGTGTAAATTGAAGCATGAAGCTGTTGGAGAGGCTGACATATTTCATGCTTAAAAAGTGAACTATGGGAAGTCAGCACCTTTTCCATTTGCAAAAACTCAGGAAGTGGAATCCATCTCCTTTTTTTTCTTCCTTTTTCCTTCCTTGCAAAGCCCAATCCCTTAGCTACTCCAGGAGTACCAATCTCAGGTACTTTGGATAACTACCTCCCCAACATCTATATTTCCTGGAGGTCCAGACGTTAAAACCATCACTGAGCTAATTACATAAATTCATAACCAAATACCGATAAGAGTTATAAATTCCCCAGAAATAAAAAAATGGTGAAATTCTATATTTATTAAAACTAAAAAAGGAATGCTTTATTTATTCATGTGATTTTTTTCCTCCAAATATAGAATTTACTCCTAAAATTAGATCTCTTTGAAAGGAGAAAAATCATGTGTAGATATACACTGAAAAAGAGCTTTGGTTTGGGACAATACTCAGATCTGATACAAAGTAGATTGGGGGGGCAGGGTGAGAGTGGGAGGAGAAAGTAGCCAGTATTTGGGGGGGAAATGAAATAATCAGTATCCAAAAGGAGGAAGAGATGGGACAGAAGAGGTAGCTTTACACCTTCCAAGTTGTCTCTGTAGTACGATACATAGTAAACTCTGTTTTGACCTGCTGACTAATAGAGGGTACACCAAGAGGGCCAGTCATGAGACAACTGGGCATTGGGGATTGGGCATAATCAGGCCTAGCTATTGATTCAATGATGGCAATATTCAAGCTGTTCTCAAATCAAAATTATAGTTCACTTAGCAATTATTTTTTTTCGGTAAGACATGCACTTGTAAAAACCAGGTAACAAACTTGGAGATACCCAGAGAAGGGCAACATCACAAATGAAGGATGTAGAAATACATCACATGAGAAAAGGAAGAAACCAAGTAAACTAAGCCTAGAAAAGTGAAGATTTAGTAGAGACTTGACAGCTATCTTCAAAGGACCATATTGTGGAAGAGGGATTACATTCATTCTTATCCACTCTGAAAAGCAGAACTAGGACCAATGGGCAGAAGTCTCAGAGAGGTAGATTTCAATTTAACATGAATTTATTTCCTCAATTCAACAAACATTTATTAAATATTTAGTATATTTAGTCTGAGAGGCGTTATAACATAATGCATAGAGGGTCAGTCTTGAGATAAGGACAGTCTGAGTAATCTTGGGTAACAGCCTCTCACTTGTCCCTAGGAAAAATATCTATGATTTTTTTTAACCTTTCTTTAAAAAAAATTTCCCCAATTTCATGCTAATACTTTTTTTTACATTTTAAAAAGTTATGAATTCCGAATTCTATCCTTCCTTGCCTCCCTTCCCCTCCCCACGGCCTTGCTGAGATGTCAAGCAATCCAATATATTGTCTATAATTTTAACGAGAACAATTGCCCATCTGCATTGGAAGAAGGCATTCCCTCACCTGGAATTTCCTAGGCCAATAAAACCACAGGTCCAGACAAAAAAATGCATGAAGGCATTGGACATTCTAAGATGAAAAACAACATAGCTCTATCTCTCAAAGAACTCACAATCTAAGGATTATCATACATTTCTATAGTATTTTAAGGTTAAGTATTTGCTTTTCTCACAAGAACACAAACAATACAAATATTATTTTCTCCCTTTGAAAAATGGTCACAAATATAAGAGCAGAGATCCAAACTGACCATAAGCCCACTTCACTCTCTACTAAACCAACACCTTTGATAAATTTCTGAAGGGCAGACTTTTTTCAGGCTTAAGACTTTTTGTATTCTGTGCAGCACCTAGTTGAGTGCCCTACATACAACAGGAGCTACATGAGTATTTGTTGATTTGATCCCGCCTGGTTTAAACCTGGGTGTGGAGGCAACATCTGCTTTTCAGTGAAGAATTTGCCATCTACCACAGAGAAGACGGATGCAAAGGGAAGTCAAGCTAAGCACAAGGTCATGCTCAAGAGCACCAATGGCTCCATTTCTCCAAGGTTAGCACATGTTCTTCCCTCCTTGTTCAGAGTTGCCTAATTCTCGACCTGCAGGGTTTACCTCATTGACATCTTGGCTAGGACTGAATGCAGTGATTCACAACCAAGAGTGAACTTCTTCCAGAACAAAAATTTGTGCATTCTGCCCTCCATAAGAGGACCATTAGCTTGTTATAAGTTCCAGCATTATAACCGCTTAGCTAAGAATAAACTGAAATAAATCTAACATTTTAAAAATCTACATATTGATCCAAATACAGAGTCCATTTTCCCCTCAAATCTGGTTTGTATAAAATCTATAATCAGTATCATTTTTCAACAAATTCCTATAGAATTTTTTCTTTAAAAAAATTTCATTATGGGTCTGTATTCATACCAATGTAGTCATTTATAGCAATAATCACTCTATCTAAACTAAGATGTCAGCACCCCAATATTTAAAGAGGATAACGTAGCCCTAAATTGGAAAATGTTTCTGCCCTCTTTAATCACAACATGACTGGATGGTGAACCACATTTACATATATTTCCCTAAAAATCTAGGTATGTATTGTATTTGTGACCAAATCACCATGTAAGAACTAATTGTTTCATTGTGTTGAATTTTATTTAAATATGCCTTATAAAATAATGGTTTATTCTCCTCTTGTTTCTTTGTGGCAAAGATGTAGGATTATGATATATGTACATATGTAGCAAATGAAATAGGACTATGTATATGGGACATTACACATAGTGCCAGACTTTTTCATAAGTCAATTTGTTTTGTTGAACTTATTTTTTCCTCTTGTTTTTTTTTTTTTTGCTTTTTGCAGGGCAATTGGGGTTAAGTAACCTACCCAAGGTCACACAGCTCATTTGTGTGTGTGTGTGTGTGTGTGTGTGTGTGTGTGTTAAGTGTCTGAGGCTGGATCCGAACTCAGGTCCTACTAACTCTGGTGCCGGCGCTCTACTCACTGTGTCACCTAGCCACCCCCCCTCTTTTTTTATAATGGATATGGGGGGAGGTACATTGTGTTATATAGGTTGAAATAAAATTTTCTTTAAAATTAAAACTAAAAATTGCCATGTATAGGCTGGGCTTTTTAATAAAATTAGTCATTTTATGTTTATATAGCACTTTCATATTTGTGATTTTATTTTGTCTCCATATTACCCCCATATGGCAGAGTAGGAAGATATCACCCCCATTTTATAAATGAAGAAACTGAGACTCAGAAGATTTGAAAACCTGGGACAAAGTCAAGAGTAGAAAGCAACCAAATAACAGAGCCAGGACTGGATGCCGGGTTTTTTGAAATCTGAATCTGCGTTTTCTGAAATTCCTTCCATTATATCACACAGCTTCTCTAACACTAAAGTGCTTTAACAGAATTCTGTCTTTTAGAGAGAACATAGGTGTATAATCTAATCTTTTAGAAAATTGCTAGATAATGCATCAGTGAACATCTAGAAAGGAAGGTTAGAATGAATTAAAAGCCAACTGTTTCAGAAACCACTAATTAAAGAAGGGCCATCATGAAAAGTCAAGCTACAGATATATAGATATCTGATAGGGTTGCAAATTTCCTTTCCTTTATCCTTTTTCTTATTTTCTATGGGAAAGACACAGAGAGAGAGAGAGAGAGAGAGAGAGAGAGAGAGAGAGAGAGAAGGTGGAGGAGAGGGAGGGGAAGGAGGAGGGGAAGGGGAGGGGAAGGGATATGAAAAAGGTTAGGGGCCAGGGGGAAGGGGGAGGGGGAGGAGGAGGAGGAGGAGGAGGAGAAGAAGAAGAAGAAGAAGAAGAAGAAGAAGAAGAAGAAGAAGAAGAAGAAGAAGAAGAAGAAGAAGAGAAGAAGAAGAAGAAGAAGAAGAAGAAGAAGAAGAAGAAGAGAAGAAGAAGAAGAAGAAGAAGAAGAAGAAGAAGAAGAAGAAGAAGAAGAAGAAGAAGAAGAAGAAGAAGAAGAAGATAAAAGCTGGGAAATTACAAGGGGGAAATGCCAATTAGAACCAGAAGGCAAAGGCTTAAAATTATATTTAACTTGAGTTCCAAAACCCATTGGTTTGGGACTCTGTCCTCAATGGTGGCAACCAATGCCAGCGCCAGAGAGCCTAAATGACAGGCTTATCCAGCTTCAAGAGAGACAATGCCAACCACATTTCAGGTTGCTGAAGGGACAATGGGAATAAGACAATGGGAAGCAGTCAATATTAGAGGAACTAGCACTCTCCTTTATGTCCCTATTCCCAGCTTGCTACAGTAGAGACTTTGGAGAATTTCCCTTTGGGTGAGATCTGCTACTCTCTCTTGCTTACACTAAGTTACTTTACTCCCATTAAGAGGGTTCCTTCACTCTGTATTGTCTGGTATATATTCTCTTATATATACTTTCTTTGATTTCCATTTATCTGTCTACTTGGATAAATGGGTTTCTTTGCTTCTTGCTAAGTATGGTCATTTCAGAATTGACATTTGGTGGGAAGGGAGTCAAGCCTTGGATAAATCTTGGGGTCCTCCCTTCCCCATTGATGAATAATGATCAGAAGTTCAGCTCTAAACTGAAAACCATTTCCCCTATACTAACAATATTTAAAGGAGCCGATAGACATAATTCTAGCCCAGTGTCCCCTTTCTCTAAGGAAGGCAGAGTGGTCAAGCTTTTGGCCCCAACCGCCTGCTTCCCCTCTTGCCAGGAAATCAAATCTCCCTCGGAGAAGCGGAGGAGTGGGGAGACACTAGAGATGTCTATTTTGTCTCTCTTCAAGCAATACAACAATATTTTCATGCTACATGTCAGGGACAGCCTTGTTAAATATACATTGGCCACCATGCTTTGAGGTTTAACCCAGGTCTTTATTAAATAGGGGGAAAAAAGCATAACAAAGTGAAAATGTGTTGCTCTTTGTTTCTTCTGTAGCCCTTCCCTCAAGTTTCATGAAAATAATGAGATAGTTCCCTAGGTAGAAAGAGTCAATGATAAAAGCTATGTGAAGTATGGGGAGAAGAGAGCATGAAACCTTGAATTCACAAGAAGTCTGGGGACCCTGTTGTTGTTGTTCAGTCATTCAGTCATGTCTGACTCTTCATGACCCTATGGACCAGGCATATCAGGCCCTTCTATCCTCCACTACTTCCCAAAGTCTGTCCAAGCTCATGTTCATTGCTTCCATGATACTATCCGTCCATCTCATTCTCTGCCATCCCCTTCTACTTTTGCCTTCAATCTTTCCCAACACCAGGGTCTTTTCCAATGAGTTCTGTCTTCTCATTATGTGCCCAAAGTATATTGTCTAATGAATAATCTGAATAAATTTCTTTAAATATTATCTGATTTGATCTCCTTGCTATCCAAGGGGATGCTAGAATGACTTAAAATCCAACTGCCTCAGAAACCACCAATTAAAGAAGGGCCATAATGAAAAGTCATGCTACAGGTATATAGACACCTAACAGGGTTGTAAAAAACGTCTCTTCCAACACCACAATTCAAAAGCATAGATTCTACAGCACTCTGCTTTTCTTATAATCCAACTCTCACAGTCATACATTGCTACTAGAACTTTGACTATATGAACCTTTGTCAGAAAGATGGTGTCTCTGCTTTTTAGTATGCTGTCCAGATTTGCCATAGCTTTCCATACAAGGAGCAAACATCTTTTAATTTCCTGGCTGCAGTCACCATCTGCAGTGATCTTTGAGCCCAAGAATATAAAATCTGACACCGCTTCCATTTCTTCTCCCTTTATCTGCCAGGAGGTGATAGGACCCAGTTACTGTGATCTTTTTTTTCCGATGTTAAGCTTCAATCCAGCTTTTAGTCCCCTTTTTCCCCCTCATCAAGAGGCTTCTTAACTCTTCATTTCCTACCATCAGCGTGGTATTGTCTGCATAGCTGAGATTGCTGATATTTCTCCAGGCAACCTTAATTCCAGCTCTCACTTCATTCAGCCTGGCATTTTGCATGATGTACTCTGCATATAAGTTAAATAAATAAGGTGATAATATACTGCTCTATCGTGCTCCTTTCCCTATTTTAAATTAGTCGGTTGTTCCATGTTCAGATCGCTTGTTGGCCCACGTACAGGTTCCTTAAGAGACAAGGAAGAAGCTGTGCTACTCCTGTCTCTGAGATCTTGCCACATTTTGTTGTGAGCCACCCAGTCAAAGGCTTTAATGTAATCAGTGAAGCAGAGGTAGAATTCGTCTGAACTCCTTTGCTTTCTCCATAATCTAGCAAATGTTGGCAATTTGGTCTCCAGTTCCAACCCCAAGGGAAAGGCAAAGAGAGACAACGGAGGCAGTTCAAGTTAGATTAGACATCCATTATGGACAGACAAGGCACCAGCAACCAGAGAGCAGCACCAATAGTGGGAACAAGCAGCAACAAAAGCCAAACAGTGGAGAGTACCTTTTCTCCTCCCCTTTCCCTTAGCTGCATCTGCTGAGGTGGAAGTCTCCCCCTCACTGCTCCACCCCAGGACCTTTCTGCTCCAATTTGCAATAATGGTTTTTTGTTGTGAAACTCACTCATGACTCTAAGTGCCTTCTCCATTGTTTTGCTGATTATGACTGTGAATGCCATGGAGATATGTTTTGTGGGACTGCATATGTATAACTTATATCAAATTGTTTGCCTTCTCAATGGGAGGGGGAGGAAGGGAGGGAGAGAATTTGGAACTCAAAATTTTTAAATGAATGTTTTAAAAATGTTTTTACATGTATTTGGGCAAAAATAAAATATTAAATCAAAAAATATATATAAACTAAAACCCTACTCCTAGTTTGGTGGTCAAGAAGACCGTATTATGAGCCATTTATCCTATATGTTTCCTAGCTAAACTCCCAAGGACAAAGTTGTGACAGAAGCTATACCTGTCTGTCATCCTGTCTTGTCCATCAGGCCTTGAGCCTATCTTTCATTTTGTCAGTCTGGATCTCTGAGAGAGACACAAAGAGAGATAAAGACACATAGATGAGACAGAGACAGAGAAAGAAATAGAGACACAGAAAGAGATGGAGACAGAAATAGAGACATATAGAAGAGGCATCTAGGTGGTGCAATGGACAGAGCACTGGCCCTTGAGTCAGAAAGAGCTAAGCTCAGATTTGACCTCAAGACACTTACTAGTTGGGGAGGTTAGGTGGCACAGTGAATAGAGCACTGGCTCTGGAGTCAGGAGGACCTGAGTTCAAATCCGGCCTCAGATACTCAACACTTAACTAGCTATGTGACCTTGGGCAAGTCACTTAACCCCAATTGCCCTGCCTTCCCCCTTGAAAAAAAAAAGACACTTACTGGTTGTGTGACTGTGGGCAAGTCACTTAGGACTTACTTCAGTTTCCTCAACTGAAAAATGAAGATAATAATAGAACCTACTCCCCAGGGTTATTGTATCAAATGAGATAATATCTGTAAAGTGCTTAGCACAGTATCTGACATATAGTAAGTGCTAGCATACGTGTGTGTATGTGTATGTGTATATAGTGCATATGTATACATATGTGTATGTGTGTGTATGTACATGTGTGTATATATACTATATATTATATAATATATATAAGCTATTATTATTATAATAAAGAAAGACTGACTTTATTCCCTGATCATTTTCTCACTAGCTTCCTGGCCGTGGAAATTTCAGATTCTTGTCGTCCCTTCCCCCATCTCCACATCAGTTTCTAGGTCTGGAATGATAATCCAATCGTTATTGTCGTTGATACCAGAAAAGAATGTGCCAGTCTACTTCTCTTCCATTCCACTCACCATCCACATAACTCTCCACACCAAAGTGACACTCCCTGACTACCCTTGTCTCTCCTTATTAGAAAGTATGTTTCCTAACAGACAGGGACTGTCTTCATTGCTTGGCACACAGTAAGCACTTAATAACTGCATCTTAATTGATTAATTCATTAAGGAACTCAAAGGTAACATGTAGAACTTGGAGACTCATAATGGCACATGGTATCACTTCATTACAGACATAGCTGTGTTTCATCAATGCTGTTTAGAAACATGAGTTAATGAGTTACTTATCTTTATTATGAAAATGGTATTATCACAACAATAACTCCAATTCCTAAAGCATTTTGCAATTCACAAAACATTTTCTATACAACAGCCCTGGTACAAAGAGAGTCCAAGGATAAACATCCCCATTTTATAGATAAGGAAACTGAGTCTCTAAGGAATGAACTAGCATGTCCAGAGTCATCATACACCAAAATCCTGACCATCGAACTTTAAGTTTAGTCTTCTGCTATACTACATTGCTCTTTGGGAGACAAAAACCATAGTCCTTATTAGGCAGTTTGTACCCATTCACTTGTGTCTTATGAGTCTGGTGTTTTTATGCATGAATGGAGGGTAGAGACAGAAGTATAGCTGAAATGTGGGGATGCTACAAAGCTAATAGAGGGTGGCTAGGTGGCACAGTGAATAGAGCATCGGTCCTGTAGTCAGAAGGACCTGAGTTTGGATCCAGCCTCAGATACTTAACACACACACAAACAAAAACCTAGCTGTGTGACCTTGGACAAGTTACTTAACCCCAACTGCCCTCCAAAAAGAAAAAGAAAAAAAAAGCTAATAGAAAAGCAATCACATTGCTTAAGACGTGAAACAAGAAGAGCCTGGGCAAGTCCTCCCCTTCACCCATGCTCCAACTCAGGCACTCATCCTGACAGTATTGACCTGTTTTGCAATTCACAAAGCATTTTCTTTATAGGCACGAAGGGAGACACCTAGATGAGCACAGTCCCTGCCCTCTGCCAACTTTCATAGGCTAGTAGGGGAGATAAGACTGGGACACAGCCCAGTGAGCTATAGGATAGTTGAATGAGCAATGGTTTTGGAATCAGAAAGCCATGTTTGACTCCCAGTTCTGCCATTTATTTTAGCTGTGTGACTTTTAACCTCTGATTACTATCTAAGGATGATAAAATTAGAGACCATATACCTTATAGGAATTTTCCAGATATCAAATGAAATAATGGATGTCAAGTACTTTGTAAACCATAAGTACCATGTTATATTTACATAGCACTTTGGGTATCATAATATTGTCTACTGATAAGAACAAAAACAACAACAATAGAGTTACTATTTGATAACTGCAATACATCAAATACTCATAGAAAAAACCAAACGTGCTTATTCATACACCTAGGATCAGAGGTGGAGCTAGAACAGACCTATGTAGACATCTAGCCCAACTTCTCCACCATTTTACAAATGAGGAAATTAAGGTCAAGAGAAGTTAACTGGGGTGGCTAGGTGACGCAGTGAATAGAGCACCGGCCCTGGAGCCAGGAGGACCTGAGTCCAAATCTGACTTCAGACACTGATCATTTAACTAACTAGCCATGTGACCTTGGGCAAGTCACTTAACCTCAATTGCTTCGCTCTCCCCCCTCCAAAAAGCAAAAAAAAAAAAAAAAGGAGAGAGAGAGAAAAGTTAACCAACTTGTCCAAGGTCACACAGGTGACAAGTGGCAAAGCCTGCATATAACTGAAGTCTTCTGACTCCTGACCCAGCACTCTCATACGACACCATTCATATACCTGATCAAGAATAATAAAATATTCCTTCTAGATTAATTCCTTCTGATTTACAAAGAGATCGGAAAGGATGCGCCATCTTTGCCTTTACTCCTCATTGCCAGTTACCAGACAGACTCCATCTGCATTATTCTTTTCCTTATATAGTCTCATTGGAAAATACCTCAAACGTTCATGTCAGAGATGAAATTACATTGGCTTTGTGCCAGGAAATAAACAGTCCTAAGAATCAAGGGGAAAGCAAAGCATCTCCTCTACTGAGGTTTGGGAAATGAATTCCAAATGGGGTAGAACTTAAAACCAAAATGTTTGCCTTTCAGACACAACTTGCTCCATGGCTGAAAGCTTCCCCAACCCCCAGGGACCACTTAAGGAATGACAGGCCTGCATCTCTTACTGAAAACCATTGTCTCACCTTTCTTAGGAAGTGGAGAGGTTACACAACCAGAAGAGACTTGAGTTCCTAAAAAAAGACAAACAAATAAACTTCTGCCTTCATCATGGATATTACTTTAGGTTGATCTCTTTCTGTCTCTCAGTGAAGCTCCCTAGGAATTAGGTGAGAGCTGAAGAAGGGCTTGTTCAACCAGGCAGATTAGCTCATGCCACATGTCTAGGGGCTTTTAAAAAGGAAGAAAGAAAAGTCAGGCTTTTTAACTTGGCCTCTCCTTGTGGTTGGATTTTCATGGGAATTCATGTTTGACAGCAGGTAGACACAAGTGTACTCTGGGCACAGGGATGTAGAGGGTAGTTAGAGAAAGTGAGAAAACCCAGGAGGAGGGCTCAGCTGCTGTTACAAAGCATTGGGAGGAGAGACTGGAGAAAGCTAAGCAGGTTAAAAAAAAGGCCAGTGTTTTGGGATGTCCTGAATCTGCAAGTCTGAGTATCTAGTAAATGTAATCAGAACCAACTCTCAGCAAAACTGTGAACAAAAGCAGCTCATCACATCACTTTGATGTTTACAAACTGCTTTTTTACAACAGCCCTGTGAGGCAGGTTGAGCAAATAGATCAATCCAATCAGTATGTGTCAAAGGCAGATTCACTCAGGCCATGCTGGAGAGAGAGAGACAGAGAGACACAAAGACACAGAGACACAGAGAGAGACAGGACAGAGAGAAAAGGAGAGAGACAGAGAGAGGGGGAGGGAGGGAGGGAGGGAGAGAGAGACTGGACCCATGTTTTCATCAGTATAGGGCTCCCTCTACCAACATAAGTCATATAAATTACAGAAAACTGCAATTTATAGTCTTAGAGAATTACCTAAAGCCTTGAGAGATTGATTGATCCAGGCCGGACAGTCAGTATGTGTCAGAGGCAGTTGTTGAACCAGAGTCTTCCAGGTTTTGAGACCAGTTCTCTTACTACCACATTAGTCTGTCTCTAATATAGTTATACCCATTTTGCAGAGGAAAAAAAGAGGCTCAAGAATTCACCTTTCTATAGTGTTTGAAGGATTTACAAGTATTTTATCACAATTCTATGAGTTATAATAGTGTAAGTTTTATTATCCCTACTTTGTAGATAAGGAAACTGAGGCCCAGAGAGGAAAAATCATTTGCTCAAAGTCCTATAGCTAATGAATATCAGAGCCACTCTTCCACCCCAGGAGGAAGATAGTGCAAGGATGAACATCCCCATTTTATAGAGGAGAAAACTGAGGCTTTGAGAAATCAACAGCATGTCCAAAGTCAGTGGCAGAACTGAGACCAGAATCCTAACTTTCTAACTCTAAATTTAGTCTTCTTTCTGCTATACCACATACAGTAACTCTCAGTTACTCTCTAGTTCAAAGTTCTTCCATGATGTGACATTGGCAAAAAAAATTTTCTAACATCTCCCAACTTCAGAGTAAACTACTACAAAACACTAAGCTCTCTGCATTCCCTATTGTTCTTATGGCTGCCAGCAGAGGGATGCTCCTTGTGGACAGAGGCAGCTAGGTGGCACAGTGGATAAAGTTTTGGGTTCAGAATTAGGAAGACCTGAGTTCAAATCTGACCTTGTACTTCACCTTTAAGAAAAAGAGACAGAGCAGGCAAACTGAAAGAGAGAGAGAGAGAGAGAGAGAGAGAGAGAGAGAGAGAGAGAGAGATTCAGAGGAGATAGGCTACACAAAAGATTCACTGGGAAGGAAGTCTGTGCATCTGTGAAGCCTTTTCAGGGAACTTTATGGCCCCAGAGGAATCAGCAAACAGAAACAATGGTCAAGTGGCCAGTAGCTCCTGCCCCAAGCCAGGAGCTAGCTACAAGATGACAATAACAAAGCAACAGCAGCAAAGTAAGCAGAAGAGTTCCTTGGCCAAGCATCCTGGATCATCTCAATGTCCAGACACTTCCTCATGTTCTGGATCTTGCTGTAGGTTAGAACCAGAATGAAGAAACAAAGAGATTGAGCCATAATGTAAAGGATCCTGCCCTTCCCTGTTATCGTGACTTATGTGAACTCTGCAGGTCCAAGGGAGAGGACTTCTTGATAACCCTCTTTACCAGGATATCAGTCGGTAGATTCCTTATATTTTCTTCTATTTTTTTCAACCTTTAAACTTTGCTCTAATATTTCTTTTTATCTCATGAAGTCATTGAGTTCTGTCTACTCCATTTTACTTTTCAAGGAATATACAACTTGAGTAGCAGTGTGATCTTGGGAGAGTCACTTTTATGGAATTCAGTTTTAAATCCTAGAAAATGAGGGGGTTGGAAAGGGCATGTATTTTGTATATGCATATGAGCACGCATGTTGTCACCATAGAATATAAACACTTTAAAGGCAGGGACCACTTTATTTTTGTCCTTGTATTCCCTAGGGTCTAACACACTACTTGGCACATAGTAAGCCCTTGATAAATGCTTATTATTCAGTCAATTGATCAATAATCTCCCAGATCCCTCCCAGCTCTAAGTCCTATGAGCCAAAATAACATTACAGGAAGACCTCATGTAATGCAATCCCAATTAATGTCACAAGATGGAACCTCAGAGGTCATTAATCCTACCAGTCACAGAACCACAAAATTTTAGAGTTGGAAGGGACCTCAATGTCCATCTAGTCCAATGAATGTGCAGAAGAATCCCTTCTTTAACATACTACACAATTGGTTATACATGCTTGAAGACTTCTACTGAAGAGGAATCCACTGTTTCCCAAGGCAGCCCATTACTCTTTGCAAAAACTTTTATATTTAGTACTTACAAGGAGTCAAAACCTGCTTCTCTTCAACTGCCCCCCATTGTTCCTTGTTCTTTTCTCATGAAGTAGAAAAAGTCTAATCCCTCTTCCACATAACAGCCCTTCAATAACTGAGAGACAGTAAATATGTGCTCCTTTAAGTATGGTCCTCTACGGAATAAATATCCTTATTTACTTTTACCAATCATGGTATGGTCTGGTCTCCTATCACCTCACCATTCTGATTATTCTGCTCCTGCGCATATGACAATTTGTCAGTAGGAATTGGGATAGAAACTAAAGCTGTGGTTTTTATCAGTGTCAGAGAACTAAGAAATTTCCCTCTCCCAATAAAGGTTAGCATTTTCTCTGCAACTCATAGTCTCAAAGTATTGTCTAGAGACCTAAGAAGTTAAGTGACTTGCCCAGGGTCAAACAGCCAGCATATGTCTGAAGCAGGACTTAAATGAAAGTCTTCATGAGTCTGAGGCCAGTTCTCTATTTACTATAT
Organism: Gymnobelideus leadbeateri; assembly: GCA_011680675.1. Lineage (NCBI taxonomy): Eukaryota > Metazoa > Chordata > Mammalia > Diprotodontia > Petauridae > Gymnobelideus > Gymnobelideus leadbeateri. The sequence goes on from WOXC01002027.1 coordinate 33,097, forward strand.
CATATTGCTTAAACTTAGTTGTGTAGAACTAAATACAATATCCAGATGTGGTTTTCAAGGCAAAGTACATTGGGTCCAGGAGTATGCTAATAAATGTTTAACAGCTGACTCTCCAGAAGTGCATGACACGCTTTTCAGATTAAGAGCTTTTTAAGACTCTGTTCTTCAGGTCATGAGTCAAATGATGTTAAGGTTGAATATTTTTACATCATGGCATTCTTTGATGTATAATTGACTTTATTTTTAAAAGATATGGATGACCTAGTCATTAGATTTATTGATGGCACAAAGTTGGAAAGGAGAGCTAGCATGTCGAATGACAGAGTTAGGATCTGAAACTATTCTGCATCAAGCTGGAAATCCTGAAAATCAAAGGAGAGAGTAATAAAACTGAAAGTAAGAAAACCATTGAGCTAACCAACAAAACTAGGAGCTGGTTTTATTAAAAAATATTTATTAGTTAATTTGATTTTAAGAAAAAAAACCAAATTGGCAGTATCAAAAATGAAAAGGGTAAATCACTCTAATGGTAATTTCATTTGAATTTGAAGATCCCTTTGTGTTGGCAAAGGTAGCAGGTACTTAGCACTTACTAACTGATCAAGCCTCTGTTGGGGAAACAGAAGGTATGACTCCTGTCTCCTGTTACTGATGTAACAGGAAGAGGTTGGCTAAAACAGGAAGCTAATGCTGTGTGTATATAAGGAAAAGCCCCAGAGAGGCACAGTAAGAATTTCTTGAGACCAAGATCTGGTGGCAGAGCAGCTAGAGAAGAATGGAGAACTGAGCCAGAATTTCCTGAAAACTTGTAGTGGTGGAGCTTCTTCTGAACAGGATCCCAGGAGCCAGGAGCCCAGGTGACTGAGGAAGCATGACTGGGATGTTGAGACTTTGTTTGTTTGTGGCTTGGTTAAGCCTTGAATTCCCTGGAGCAGAAATGGTGAAGGATCTAACATGGACCAGACCTGTGAACTTCAGTGTGGTGCGGGACCTGCCCAGTGAGCTGGTCAAGGGACTGGGAGCTGTCTGCCATTGAACCCAGGTGACAGTCTGGTGAATCCAGGTGGAATCTGGGACCATGGAAGGGGATCCAGGGAATCTAAGAACAGGCCCCAAGTCAAGATGAAAAGACCTCTCCCTGGGTACTGAGTAAAGATGAAATTGTAGTTTACTAGTGAGCTAGGGGTGGAAGGGTTTGTGTATGATACTTAGTAATTGATTGATGAACAAGTGACTGAGTTAATCAAGACTTTGCCCCAAGAGTGGAAGACTTTGACTTTGATAATATGTTGTGCATATTATATTGTGACTATTATATGATTGTTACTGATAAGTGACTGATTAGGTTAACTTAGTTGCCCCATGAGTGGAAGACTTTGACTATTGTACTTTGAGACTATGTTGTGAATATTATATTGTGATTCTCTGTGATAAGTTGTAATGTTGTGAATGCTGTACCTTGATTTTCAGTGAAAGTTTTGCTTTGATTTGTTATGGAATAAATAGAGTGATCACTATACTGTGTAATCAGAACCTTAAAAGCTGTTCACGGTAGCATTCTTCTGGAAAGTTGCTTGTGCATGGCATTACAATCACTAACAATGAAGAGGAAATTAAAACAGTTATTACCAGCTATTTTGACCAATTATATGCCAATACATTTAACAATCTAAGCAAAATGGATGAATATCTACAAAAATATAAATTGCCCAGATTAACAGAAGAGGAAATACAAAATGATTCTGACTAGTTCAAGTAATAAGATTAAATTGCTGAGGGAACAAGCAATGACTATAGTTTTATAATTGGGTTCAGAAAATCCACTGCATGTGTAAAGATTGTGGGAAGTATACCTGGATAACATTTCCCCTACTAGAGGAAAAGATCTGGGATTTGGATGCATTCTGTTGAGTCCACAGTATAACATGGCAGCTAAGAAAGTGAATACCCTCCTGCCACATTAAGAGAATCCAATCACATTAAGCAAAGTCAATCAATAGATAAACATTTATCAGGCACCTACTATATGCCAGGTTTTGTGCTAAGTACTGTGGTTACAAAAAAGAGGCAAAAGACAGTCCTTGCCTTCAAGGAATTTACAGTCTAATGGTAGAGACAACATTCAAATATATATCATCAATTTTTCTGTCATAGAATTTTAGAGCTGGAAGTGATAACAATGAACTGACTTAATATTTTAGCCTGAGAAGCATTCACTCCACTCAACATCTATCTATTTACTGTCACATTTATAACATTGTTCCTACTATACTCACTATACCTTGTCATGTTGTTCCACCTATTGTTATGGTTCCACATAACTAAATAAGACATTTGCTAGGGGGCGGAGCCGAGATAATGGAGTAGAAATAGCCCTACCAAGGTGCTCTCCCACCAGACCACTTCCAAACCATGTAAAGGGGGACTCTGAACATCTTCTGGAGCCCCAGCACCCACAGAACGACACAGAGAAGCTAACCTCCCACAGGGGACAGCCCAGCAGCCCTGTGGGGAGCAGCCAGTGCAGCACTCTGGGAGCCGACAGCCCAGCACACAGAGAGCCGAGCCCAGGTCCACATGAGCCACAGTTCTAGCCACAGGGCAGCCGGGCCAGCAGCCAGCCAGAGGGACCCCAGAACACCAGCAGCAGTGGTGATTCCAGAATTATCAACACAGACATGCCTAGGACAAAGTGAGAGGTTAGTGCCCTATGGACTTTGGGATGAGTATTTGGGGAATGCATCAGCTTCCTCCCCCGGGGGCTAGAAGCCACTGAGGAGACAAGGCACACTTGCCATTTTGCAGCTCCAGTAGCGGGTTCAGCTCCTGGCCTGAGAACTGTAGGGAGATCCAGCAATCAGTCTTGGGGGGTAATCACTCTTGCTTTAATCTGCTGGGATCTGGATTGTGATCTGGGGGGGAGGTCTGGGGTGGGTGTCCAACTTGCCAGAACCAGAAGTTGTGAAGGCCCCAACATTCGGGAGAGAAGCTCACCCATCTGGTGGCAGAGCCCTACTGTGGCAACAAGCCCAAAAGTCAAGTAATTAAGTGGCAACATGCCTAGGCAAAGGAAACAAAATAAATAGAAAAATGCAACATTAGACTCCTATTTTGGGGGCAAAGAGGATCGAAGCATGGAACAGGAAGAGGACTGTGAGGTCAGAAATCCTGCTCCAAAAGCCCCAAAGATATGAGCGGGTTACGGGCCATAGAGGACCTTAAGAAGGATTTTAAAAATCAAATAAGAGAAGTGGAGGAAAAATTGGGAAGAGAAATGAGAAGGATGCAGGAAAAGTATGAAATGATGGTCAACAGCCTGACTGAGGAAAACAACACCTTAAAAAATAGACTAACTCAAATGGCAAAGGAGGCCCAAAAGGGCAATGAGGAGAAGAATGCCTTAAAAAGCCAAATTTGCCAAATGGAAGCTAATGACTTTAGGAGAAATCAAAATGCTGTTAAGCAGATCCAAACAAATGAAAGAATAGAAGGCAATGTGAAATATCTCATGGGGAAAACCACTGACCTGGAAAATAGATACAGGAGAGATAATTTAAAATATTGGACTACCTGAAAGCCATGATCAAAGAAAGAACCTAGAAATCACCCTTCAAGAAATTCTCGAGGAAAATTGCCCTGATGTTTTAGACTCAGAGGGCAAAATAGAGGTTGAAAGAATCCACTGATCACCTCCTGAAAAAGATCCCAAAAAGAAAACTCCCAGGAATATTATAGCCAGGTTCCAGAATTCCCAGATCAAGGAGAAAATACTCCAAGCAGCCAAGAAGAAACAATTTCAATATTGTGGAAACATAATTAGAATAGCACAGGACCTGGCAGCATCTACACTGAGGGATCAAAGGGCATGGAATATGATATTCCAGAGGGCAAAAGAGATGGGATTGAAGCCAAGGGTCACCTACCCAGCAAGACTGAGTATTTTGTTTCAGGGGAAAATGTGGTCATTCAGTGGAATAGAGGACTTTCAAGCATTCTTGAGGAAAAAACCAGAGTTGAATAGAAAATTTGACATCCACACACAAGAAGCAAGAGATGCCTGAGAAGGTAATCAGGGAAAAGAAATCAAAAGGAACTTATCAAAGTTGAACTATTTACATTCCTACATGGAAAAACAATAACTATGACTGATGAAACCTTTCTCAGTATGAAAATAATGGAAGAAGGGTATATGGGCATATGAATACATATGTGAATGTGTGTATATATGTTTATAGTTATACATGGATAGAGGGCATAGGTTGAATTTGTTGGGAAGGGATGATACTTAAGGGGTGAAATTATGAGGTGAGAGAGGAAAGTGGCAAGAGGAGATGGGGAGAGACAGGGTAGGGTAAACTATCCCATGTAGAAGAAGCAAGGGGGAGTGGTTGCAAGGGAGGGGGAGAATAAGGAAGGCTAAAAAGGCAAAACCACATTCACATTGAATTTGGTTCAGGGAGAGAATGACATACATACTAAATGGGATATCTCAACCTGCAGCAGAATAGGGGGAAGGGGGATGAGAGGAGGGATGATGGATGGGAGGGCATTCTTGGGGGGAGGGGAGGTTGGAAGTACCCACTATCGAAGAGGGATAGGATCATGTAGGGAATGGACCAGGTGGGGGGTGGGATGGGTGGGAGGGAATTATAAGCAGCCTTTTACAATATACCTACTATGGTAATGTTTTGCATAGCTATACATGTACAACACATACTGAATTGCTCATCTTCCCAGAGGGAATGGGTGACAAGGGAGGAAGGGAATGGATCCGAAATTCGAGGTTTTAAAATTAAATGTTTCAAATATATAAAAAAAGACATTTGCTAGAATGGGCCTCTTCATTTACAAAGAGCCTGTTTTAAAAGTACAAGTGAAAAAAGTCAAGCATTCTCATCTAAAACCATTCTTTTCTCTTTACTCAATATTTTAAATTTTATAATATTCTTCCTTCAAAAAAGCAGCCCATCTTAGACATATGTCCTAATATTTGTGTAGTAGGTTGCTTAAAAATTTTTTTTCAACATCTTAAGGAAGTTTATCTTTTAATTAACATAACTTTTGTTTAACTTTTTAAAATTCCTTCAAATTTTTGAAATACTTGTGTTTCCAAGTACAATACTTCTAATCCAAGATTTCATCCTCTTAAAATATTGTGACTGAAAAAAAAGTCTTCACCTGGTATCCAAACAACTACATTCTACATTTGGCTAGAATGTTACTTGGGTAACAGCTATGCAATCCATCTCCAGGCCCATGCTCAAAATTTTTCCAGTTCTGTAAGAGTGTCCAGAGCTTTCATTCTTCTGGATAGCCTTCAAGACTCAAGGTCAAAATAGAAGGGCATGTCTATAATAATGTAAATGAAAGGAATACTAAAAGGAATCCAACTATAAGTAATTGTAATAACCAATTTTTGTCCCAGGAAACAGAAAATAAAACATATTTTCCTCCCTTTGGCAGAGAGGTGGGGTACCATGGGGGCAAAATATCAACCACATTGTCAGATGAGGTCACTGCTTTTGTTTAAAAGTTCTTTTTTGCTGTTTTTACAAGCAAAGGCTCCATGGAACAAGGTAGGGCATATTAATAAATGTTTAAAAATAACAAATTAAAGCAAAAATATTAATACAAATTTTTGTTGTTGTTAAAGAGCCTAAAGGGTCACCACCACACCATAATGAGTCATCAAAGAAAGACTTTAGTGGCAGAACTTTTTAAATGAAATTTAAATTTTGTTTAGTTCAAATGAGGCTATCTTATTAGCTTGTTTTAAACTGAATGGATCCTTAAATTTGTATTACCTAATTTTATTGTTTAATCCCTGAATAAAATGTCTCTCTGTGTTTGGAAAACTACAAAGTTGACAATGCTAGTGATATTTTTTACATGTAAGGAAATTTTGTATATGAGGAAACCAAACTACAGAAAGTTAGAATGATCTCCCTCAGGTCACATAATAAGTAGCAGATCTAAGACTCGAACCTAGATCTTCCACCTCAAATCCAGTGCTCCTTCCACTCCCCTGCACCATAGTAGCCTTCAATTACCATCTAGTAACAAAACCTTTTCCGTTTTCTTTTAAAAAGAAAGCAAGAATTTCAAGGTGGGAAAAATGTTATGAAGAGGTAGAAGAGTGTGAGGAGGTTGGAGAGTGAATGAATGTGAAAAATATGAGCTTCTTCCTAGAGAGGAGGGGGCTGAACCCTCTGAGAAGGAAATAACTACTTGCTCTCCAGGAATGATAGTATGGCTTCACAAAGGCTGTCAAATAATAGATCATACAGTTAGAAGAAGTGATGAGAACCAATGGTTAATATCTCCTTACTGAAAAGCATTTTAGCAGGGATTTGTAGACCCAATAACAGTGGAAGAGAGGTCTACCATCTTCACAAACTATGTATTCAAAATGAAACAGAGAACCTTCCAGGACTTTTCAAACTAAATGACTACTATCCATTTCTGGTTATTCATATGAGCATAAATAATACTATCTAAAGGAATCTAGAAAATGTTGATACAGATTATGAAGTCTTGGGCAAGAGACTAAAAACCTTGGGAGAAGAGGTGGTATTTTCATCACTTCTCAAAGACCAAGACTATAGTAGAGAAAGTCAAATGTAGGAAGTCAATAGTTAATTGAAAAGAAAACAGAATTTGAATTCTGAAAGATAACTGTGTGACATTTAAAAAGTTCAAGAGGCATAGTTTCTGGGTGATTAATTATTTTATCAATAATGCTAGCATTTTATTAATAAAAGGAATGGTCATCTGGCTGTCTCTCTTGGACAAAAGACAACTCATGGTGGTGGGCTCAAAGTTTATATGTGCCTGGAAGAGAGGCAATTCCTAAGGATGACAATCGACTCTGATTGGTTAGCAATTAATGAGAGAATGAATATTATAATGAGGTGGGCTTATTCCATTGAGATTCTTGGTGTGCAAGAACTAAGCACCCAAATCCTGATCAAAAAGATTTATCAATTTCTGTTATCACCTGTCTAACAAAAGGGAGAATCCACATTTTCCCAGATCTGTCTGAATAAATGCAATGAGCAAGAATCCACCCATTCACCTAAACTTAGAATTTCCTTATTATCTTTGATTAGACCTTAGCTTTCCTGGCTGGTTAAGTCTTTGCCCAAGATTTCCTACACTTGGCCCTAATTCAATAATTGGTTATTAATATATGAAAAATATATATATGAAAAATAATCATTTCTCTCAGCTGAAAATACAGGCTTCCACCCCAGGGATAAAGTACAACTAACAAGGTCTGGTATGTGAGTGCATTTTCCTAGACACATTACAAATCTAATTAAAAGAGATTTAAAATAAAAATGGAAAGAAGGAAAAAGCAACGCAGGACATATAGCAATAATCACATGAAGAAATTAACAGAAAACAAAATCCAACCAAAAATAAGACACATGGTCTCATATTATATACAAATGAGCAAACTATTGGTAACAAATAAGGAGGAAAATTTTATCTCATCAGTATCACTCAGATTCAGTGAGATTATATTTCTCCCTTGAATATTCCTCTGTAAGGGTATGAAATTCTAAAGGAAAAGGATAGGTCAGAGGGGAATAGAAAGAAAGAATATCATTAGACATTAAGAAGAGATATTTATGTGAGAAAATCCAGGAACCAGAAGAGGGTTTGATGTGTTTTCGAATGAAGATCAATAGAGGCAAAAACAGAAGTGATATTGCCATCAGACAACTGGAAAGAAAGAGGAAATAGATAAGTGCAGGAAACAGATCACAAGTCTAGTACAGAGCTATAATCTAATCATGATGGAGGACATCAGTTACATAGATATCTGTTAGAGTTTTCTTGAGGCCAAAAGCAGAGCTACAAATAATTTCTTGACACTTTCAGCTTTTAAAGGATGGAAGAACCAAAAGGATCATCTCTTCTGCGCCTTATTCTCACCAATAAGGAGCACCTGATTGCTTGACTCATAATGATAGGAACCATAGGAAGAAACAACCATTCTATATTGGAATTTATGATAGAGGAGAAAGCCAGAAATAGTTAGATATATGATCTGTATTCAAAAGAAAACGTTTCAAAGAGGTCAGAGAATTAGTAGCAACCTATGCACTTAAAAAAATTCTACAGGTGAAGTCAACTAAAATGGATAGGAAGCTCTTAAAACTGAAATAATGATGACATAAAGACAAACAATTCCAACAAGGAGAAGGGAGGACACCTGAACAGACTGATACAGAGACACACAGAACTCACTGGACAGCTTAAATTTTGAAAAGAACAATTTCTACATGCATCCAATTAGCAAAAATGGGAAGACATTATTGGAGGGGCTGTTGGAAAATAGGTATGGTAATCACGATTGGTTCAGTTTTTCCATAAAATAATTTAGAGTTATGTGAGAACAGTTACTAAATTGTTCATATTCATTGATTCAGAGAGTCTACTACTGGGATTATGCCCCAAAAAAAGGTTGTTAAAGTGGGGGAGGAAACTCACATGTAAGAAAATGTTCATAACAGTATTATTTCTAGCAAAAAAAAAAACTAGAAACAAAAGAAATGTCTAATGGTTAAAAAAAAAGTATGGTATTTTGAGGTGATGGAATACAGGTACACCATAAGGAAAAACAAGTGTGAAGAATTCAGAGAAATATGGGAAGACTCTGATGACATGAAGCAGAGTGAGAAAAGAAGAGCAGGTCCAAAAGAACAACATATGCAATAACTAGAATATTGTAAATAAAGTCAAAGTTGAGAGGCAAAAAGCTCTGATCAAATAATGTTGACATTTAGTGAATGTGAAATTGTGAATGTGAAAGTAAAAGACCACAGCATTTCCCTCTGCTTTGTAAAAAAAAATGCTATTTTAAGGGGAAAGATCTATTATATCAAAATAAAACGTATCAATAATTTACTTTAATATATAGAGAATGTAGGACAAGAGGTAGTGCAGTGGATACAGAACGAAACATAGAGTTCGTAAGACCTGAGTTCAAATCTGACCTCAAACACATAACACTTACTAGCTGTATGAACCTAGGCAAGTCATTTAACCCAAATTTCAAGACAGAGACAGAGAGAGAGAAAGAGAGAGAGAGAGAGAGAGAGAGAGAGAGAGAGAGAGAGAGAGAGAGAGAGAGAGAGAGAGAGAGAGGAGAAGAAGAAGAAGAAGAAGAAGAAGAAGAAGAAGAAGAAGAAGAAGAAGAAGAAGAAGAAGAAGAAGAAGAAGAAGAAGAAGAAGAAAGAAGATAGAGCACTAGGCCTGCAGTTGGGAAGACCTGAGTTCAAATCCATCATCAGACACTTCTTAGCTGTGTGACCTTGAGCAAGCCACTTAACCCTGTTTGCCTCAGCTTCCTCATCTGTAAAATGAGCTGGAGAAGGAAATGGCAAACCACTCCGGTACCTTTATAGGGTCAAAAAGAGTCAGACATGACTGAAACGACTGAACAACAACATATAGAATATGGAAGCAGAGACCAGCAACAGAGTATGAATACAAAAGTGTGGCACAATTGTGCAGGAATCGTATCAGGAGGTTCAGTGCTGAGGTTCAGAATGAGCTGAGGCAAGAAAGGAAAATAATAGACAACAAAAAGGGATTTTCTTTCAACTACATTGGGGGAAAGCAGATGTTCAAAGAAGGGATAAGACCACTGCTATGGGAAGGAAGGACAATAATAATAGACAACAATGGGAACAGATTGCTGCTCCCCTCTTATTTAGTTCCTGCTTTCTCTGCTGATGATAACAATCTTTGAACTGCAATGTATAGAAAAATATTTAGTAGGAAGCTAATACCAAGATTAGTAGGGAGATAGAAAGAAAGCATCTATTTGTCCTTTAATGAATTCAAATCAATAGACCCAAATGAACATCCCAGGGTATTAAAAGAAGTGGCAGATATGATTGCTGAGCCAGCATCAGTGATTTCTTTAATATTATGGAGAAAAAGGAAAGTGCTGCAGGACTGAAGAAGGACAAATATCCTGGTATAAGAAAAAAGGAAACAGAATAGAAAATAAAAGCCTAGGAAATTTCACTTCAATTCCTGGTAATTCAATTTCTAGAGCATGAGTTTTTAACCTTTTCTTGTGTCATGGACCTCTGGCAGTCTAATGAAGTCTACAGACTGTCTCAGAATGCTTTTAAATACATAAAATAAAATATATAGGGTCATAAAGGAAACCAATTATATTTAAACACAGTTATCAAAATATTTTTCAAAACAAGTTCATGGACCCCAAGAACCCCCATTTCTAGAACACTAGGTGCCCCAAAAATTTAGTGTCATTTAACACTTTAATAGATTGACTAGCTTAAATAACTTTAATAGCTTAAAACAGGGGTTGGGAACCTTTGGCCTTGAGGCTGCCTGTGACCATCCTAGGTTCTTTGACTGAGTCCAAGTTTTATATCACAAATCCTTTTATTGAGGAGATATGTTCTGTGAAGTTTGGTTTCTGTCAAAGGGCCACATTTGAGGACCTAGAGGGCCACATGTGGCCTTGAGGCCGCAGTTTCTCCACCCGTAGCTTAAAACTTTACTAACACTTTGGGGACACTGTATATAAGTGAAGCGGTGGTTAATGGACATGGTAAGGGGCACAAAGAACCAGCGTGGATTCATGAAGAACAGACCATGCCAAACTAAGCTAATTTTCTGACACAATAGTGAAATATGTAAAGTCTTACACTTGGGTTCAAAAAAATCAGCTTCAGGAATTCAAAATAGGAAAGGTATAGCTAGACAGCAGCTCAGCTAAAAAGAACTCCATGTTATTCAATATGAATCAATAGTGTGCTTTGACAATCAGCTAATGTGATCTCAGTTTGCATTAAGAAAGATTCTTAATAATAATCAATAAACAAGCATATATTAAATACCTGTTTTGTGCCAAGTACTGTACTGATCTCTAGAGATATAGATACCAAAAAATTATGCAATTCCCTACTCTCAAGAAGTTTACTACTTATCAGGGGAGACGACATGTACATATATAGATGTATACAGAATAAGTATATGCAGAAAATACAAAATAAATACAAGTTAGTTAAACATAAGGCAGCTAGGAAGAGAAGCCAGCTAGGAAGAGAAGGCACTAAGAGTAGGGAGTAATCAGGAAAGATTTCATGTAAAAGGTGGTGTTTAAACAGAGTCTTAAGCTATTCTATGAGGTGGAGTTCTGAAAGGAGCACATTTGCTTAATGGGGGATAGCCAATGGAAAGGCAAAGAGATGGAAAAGTGGATATCATGCATATGGAACAGAGAAAAGGCTAGTTTGGCTCTAATGAGAGGGGAGAAATGTAAAATTAGCCTGGAAAGGCAGGGGAGAGCCAGGTTGTGAAGAACTTTAAAAACCAAGGTGATAATTTAACATTATATGGCAGAGTTATTGGGGAGCCAACGAAGTTTGTTGAGTAACGGGATTGACTTGTCAAATCCACACTTAGGGAAAATCACCTTGGCGATAGTATGGAGAATAGATTGGAAGAGGGAAACCTAATCGAAGAGCATTACAATAATCCATGTGATGAGGGTCTGATATAAAGTGGTAGATGTGTGATATGAGAGATATCACAGAGGTAGAAAGAGAAAGTTTTGACAACTGATTAGAAATATAGGGTGAGACAGAGAATCCAAGGATAATACAGAAGTCATAAACCTAAGAGACTAGAAGAATAGTTGTGTTTATAGAAGTAGAGAAGTTCAAAAGGGATGAATTCAGGGGGAAAGATAATGAGTTTGTTTTGAGCCTGTTGAATCAAGGATGTCTTAGAAAGCTCCATTTGAAATGGCCAAAAGGCAGTGGCTTACATGTTACTGAAGCTCATTAAAGAGACTAGGGCTAGAGATCTATATCTTTGAGTTACCTGCATGGAAATGATAAATAAACCCATAAGAGCCCATAAGTCACCAAGAAAGTTTAGGGAGAAAAAAGAAGAGATCTCAGGACAAAGCCTCAAGGAATACATACAATAAGGGAGTGGAATGTGAATAGTGAGCTAGCAAAGTCAAATTTCCCCCTACCCAGAATGCTCTCTCTCTTAACTCCTGTCTCTTAGAATCCCTAGCTTCCTTCAAGAACCAGTTCAAATACTACCTTCTGCAGGAGGTCTTCCCCAGCCCACCTCCTCCTCTAAAGTTATCTTGTATCTACTCTGTACAAATATTTTTGCTTCTTTTTTGAATCTCCAGTGACTAGCACAATGCCTGGCACACATAGTAATGGGCACTTAATAAATACTTGTGGATTAGTTGAAAGAGAAAAAAGAAAAAAAGACTGAGAAGGATTGGTCAGATAGGTAGGAAGATAACCAGGAAGAGTATTATCACAAAGAAAAAAGGGGGAAAGAGTATCCAGGAAAGAAGGTATCCAAAGGCTGATAAGAGATGTGCAGCAGTGTAAAGACCAAGAAAAGTTGATCAGATTTGACAATCAAGAGATCACTGGGTGGGTGGCTAGGTGGTGCAGTAAATAGAGCACCAGCCCTGGAGTTAAGGCCCTGGAGTTAGGAGGACCTGAGTTCAAATCTGGCCTCAGACACTTAACACTTACTAGCTGTGTGACCTTGAGCAAGTCACTTAACCCCAACTGCCCTGCCTTCCCCCTTCCAAAAAGAAAAAATAAAAAAGACAGATTATTGGTAACTCAGGGAGAAAGTGATTCATATTGAGTAAAGAGGTCAGAAGCTATAGTGTAAGGGTTGATGAGTGAAAAGAGATGACGTGAAAGAAATGAATGGCATAACATTTTCTAGGTGTATTGCTGAGAAAGAGAAGAGAGATCTAGGGCCTAATAAAGGGCCTAGATAGGGCCTAATAAAGTTGTTTTGTTTTGTTTTTTCAGGGATGAATGAAATTGGACATATTAGAAGACAATAGGGAAAGAACCAATGAAAAGGGAGAAATTAAAGGGAAGGGGGAATGATTGAGGAGGCAATCTATTAAAGAAGATAGGAGATGGGATTAAAGAAACATATAGAGGGGTTGGCCTTGGGAAAGAGGAAGCCACCTTATTATCATTGTCCCAACTAGGGAAGTGATAGTTACACTATATTCAACCTCATCAAGCAACATCTGGAGTATTATATTAGTCCTGGGTACCACAGAAACAACGGGTTCTTGAGATTATGCCATATAAGGACCAGCTGAAGGAAATGGGATGTTTAGCTTGGAGAAGAGATGACTTAGAAAGGATTTACAATTAAGTGGGTTTGAAATTGGTTGAATGCATGGACCCAAAAGTAATCATTAATGAATCATGGTCTAACTGGGAAGACAACATACAAATATCTATACAAAAAAGGTGCATACCAGTTAAATTGGGGTTAGTCTTAGATAGAAGGCATAAAATGAAGGAGTGGGAAAGGCTTCTTACAAAAGATGGAACTTTGCCTGAGACTTGAAGGAAGCTCAGGAAACCAGGAGGAGGAGATGAGGGGGGAAAGAGCACTAAGCCTGAGGAACAGTCTGAGAAAATGCTCAGAGTTGAGAGATGGGGTGTAAGGAATAGCAAGGAGGTCGTTATAGTAACAATAATGACAATAACTAACATTTATATAGTGCTTACTTAGTGACAGTAGGCACCATATTATTTACTATGCTTATTGTGTATACAGTAGATGCAGTATTTGCTGTGCTAAGTGCTGTGCAGTTATAATCTGATTTGATTTTGAGTTAGAAATATATCTAACAAAGGCCTGAAGATCTTAGTGGACTGCAAAGTCAGTGTCAGTCAAGGGTGTGGTACAGAAACTTAAAAAGAGGCTACATTAAAAGAATTTCATCATAGAGCACCAGCCCTGAAGTCAGGAGGACCTGAGTTCAAATCCAGCTTCAGACACTTGATACACTCACTAGCTGTGTGACCTTGGACAAGTCAACCCCAATTGTCTTGCCTTCTCCCCTCAAAACAAAAAAAGAGTTTCATTTTCCAGGGCTAAGAATGTGACAGTCCTATTCTATGTTGATGAGATTCTTTCCTGATTAGAACACATCAAAGGTATTGTTTTCAGTTCTGGGTACCAGAAATAGAAAGGACAGTAATAAGTAATTAAGCACCCAGAAAATAGTGAAGTGGCTCTATCATGCTATATGAGGATAAATCAGTTGTAGAAACCAGGGGTGTTTTGATTAGAAAAGGGAAGACTTATGGGGGGCATTGGGACTTGGACATTTGGAAAGCTGTAAAGTGAAAGAAAGATTACAATTGTCTTTTTTGGCCCCAGGAGGCAAAAGTAGAAGCAGTGGGTAGAGACAACAGAAAGAAAGATACCAGCTCTCAATAGTAGAATGGGCTGGCTGCCTTTGAAGGTAGTGGAACCCAGAGCAGCAGCTCCCTCCTCCTCCTCCCCTGCCCTGGAGGAGAGAAAAAACTGATTATAAAGGGCTCCGGGGGGAAATATTAATTAATATGAAGAAATGGAGCCTCTACAATGCACAGGAAGAAGGAAAATGGTAGAGAAGAATGAGCAAAAACAACCCATTTCCTTATGCCCCCTGAATTACTTCTGATCACTTTCTGGTAATTCTCACTGTATGTCTTCAAGAAAAAACTGAATGACCCTTTGTTGGGGATATTTCAGAGAGGATGTTTATTCTGGAGGGGTTAAATTAGAAGGCTCCAGAAGAGGGTCCCTCCCATTCTGAGATTCTGTGACTCTCTCCAGGGTCTATTAGGTTACCACCCTGGAGGGAAAGCCACAGAGAGATTAGTTGAACACTTTAATTTTCATTTAACCTGGGTCACTGACCTGATAGTTGAACAATTTTAGACAGAATCAGATCCTTAGACTAAGAAGCCGAGGCTCTTGAAATCAATAAGTAAGATTAAAGAACCCCCTCTGTCATGATCATTAACCATGTAACTTAAGTGATCATTAGCCACTGTACCTTAAGCATCTCAACAGTCTTCTTATTCAGAGAATTAGTACTCTAGGTCACTGCCTCATTGCACAATTTATACATCATGCCTTGGGTTCTGGGTTCCTGCCTCTTTGCCTAAAAATGGAATTCAGGAGCCTCAGTAATACAGGGTCTTGCCAAAGCACTTGAGGGTGAACCCAGAAATAAATCTATGATGCATTTGGAAAAGTGCTCAACTTGGAGTCAGTGGACCCAGTTCAAGTCCTGACTCTATTGTTTGTGATCTATATGACCTTGGCCAAGACACTTAACCACTCCCCACCTCAGTTTCTTTACCTGTAAAATGAGAAGATTGTATATGACCTCAATATCTCTTCCAGATCTCATTCTATGATCCTATCAGTTCACTGGTGAGGAAGCCCTACCTAGTCTTTCATCAGCCATTCACCTCAAAAGAAAAAGGTTCAGTCTTCACCTTCATAACAAAGAGGGCACCTTAATCATAATAAATCTACAGAGTAAATCAATAGCCTCATTTGCAGCAGGTAAAATGTCCTCAATTAGATACATTAAGATGTATTAAGGTTCACTTGGAACCTCCTACCCCTGACAAAAGACTGTTACAGATGAGCAGCTTCCTGGACTCAAAGGCAGAAAACACACACACACACACACACACACACACACACACACTCACCCTTCATCATTTCACATACAGGCATCACAATCCTCCCCATCTCCCATTCCTCAAAGGACAAAGCTCTTTTGTTATACACCATAATCTTGTGACATAGGCAGGGCAGCTTTTATCAGAACTAATTTCTAAGTGAAAGAACTGAATCACGGAGCATCCCTGAAAGAAAGTCCAGAACAGGACAAGCCCAGAATGGAGCATATGTCAGTAAGGAGTGACTGACAGATGCTTGTTCAGACAAGATGTTTCCACTAAGGGACTGGCTAATATGGAAGGAAGGGATATCAGGAATCCACAAGACGCCAAGGTCAGCAGCCAAGGAGGAGAGCATTGGCAAGGTGCTGAATGCAAGAAGGCCAAAATCAGCAGCCAGAGATGTAAGTTTAGCAAGAATAGGATCATAGATGGGATTGTAGATTTGAAGCTAAATGGGAGCAAAAAATACCCTCTACTCAAACCTTCTCACTTTACAAATGAGGAAACTAAGGCCCAGAAGGTTCAGTTACTTATACAAGGCCACAAAACAGTAAATGAGAAGACCTAGGTCAATGGGCATCAGCCCACAGTCAGGGGATGATATCTAGAGATACAGACCAGACAGGAGGGCCCAAGCGAGGCATGCAGGAAGAAATCTGCATTAAATAATCTAGAGCAGATAATAAGGGACTTGGAAACAGACAGCCTGACTCTAGCCCTGTCTCTGACACAGCACTCAGCCTAATTGACTTGTCAAGTAATATTATGCATTAGAGTCTTTTGTGCTTATATGCCCTTCTTACACTGAGCGCACCAGAGAGTAGGGTCTTATCTAATATTCATTCCTTCCCCAAAACCTAGGCCTGGCACTCTAGTATCAATCAATTAATCAACAAAGCATTTATTAAACCCTTACTATGTGCCAGGCTCTGTGTAGGGACTAGGGGTATGAAGAAGGACAAAAATGATTCCTGACCTCATAGAGCTTATATTCTAATGGGGGAAACAAACAGGAAAATAACTAGGTACATACAAAGTTCATGAAAAGTAAATAGGAAGTTAGCTTAGAGGGGAAAACAGTAGCCGCTAAGGGGACAAGGAAGCACCTCCAATAATAGGTGGGATTTGAGCTGAGACTTGAATCTGGGAAAACTAAGAGGTGGAGGTGAGGAGGAAGAGTATTCTAGGCATGGGGGACTGCTAGTGCAAATGTATACAGATGGCAAATGGAGTATTGTGTCCAAAGAATGAAAGTAGGAGATGAATAGTAAAATGAGTGGAGAGGAATAGAATGTAAGAAAGGTAGAAAGAAGTCAGGTTACAAGGAGCTTTGAGGGCAAACAGAGAACTTTATATTTGATCATGAAAGTAATAGGGAGCCATTGAAGATCAATGAGCAGAAGAGTGGCATGGTCAAACCTACATTTTAGGAAAATCATCTTGAGAACTTAATGCAGGATGGATTAGAGCAGGTAAAGATTTGAGGCAGGGAGAAAAATTAGAAGGTTATTACAGTGATTCCAGGTGAGAGAGGATGAAGACCTTAACTAGTGTTGTAGCCATATGAGTAGAAGTTGGTGGTACTGTTGAGTCGTTTTAGTCATGTCTGACTCTTCATGACTCCATTTGGGGTTTTCTCAGCAAAGATGCTAGAGTGTTTTGCCATTTCCTTCTCCAGATCATTTTACAGATGAGGAAATTGAGGCAAACAATCAAGTGACTTGCCCAGCCTCACACAGCTAGTAAGTATCTGAGGCCAAATTTTAACTCAGGAAGATGAGTCTTCCTGACTTCAGGCCTGGCATTCTATCCACTGCACCACATAGCTACCCGTATGAATGGAGAGAAGGTTATATAAAAGAGATACTGTGAAAGTAGAACTGACAAAATCTGGCAACAGATTGGATATGTAGGGTAAGTGTGAATGAAGAACCAAGGATGAGTCCAAAGTTAAGTATGAGCCTTGATGACTGGGAGAATTACACTACCCTTGGCAAAAATAGGAAAGTTTGGAATAGAGGAGTACTGAGGATGGCAAGGAAGATGAGTTCAGTTTGGGATATAGTGAGTTTGTGGCATCTATGGTATGTGCAGGTCAAGATGTCTAAAAGGTACTTGGTGATGTGGGACTGATGTTCAGGAGAGAGACAAGCTGAGTATAGAGATATGGGAACCATCTATATAGAGATAGTAATTGATCATAACAAGATTATTAAGATTATTAATTATTGTTATTAATCTCACAATAAGATTATTAAAATAAATCAGAAAGAGGGCCCAGGACAGAGCCTTGGGGAATACTTAGTCGGTGTAACATGGATGAGGAACTAGCAAAGAAGACTGAGAAGGAACAGCCACATAGGTAGGGAGTGACCCAGGAGAGAGCAATGTCAAGAAAACCTAGAAATAAGGGAGTATCACTGCAGAGAGATTAAGGAGAATGAGTACTGAGAAAAGGTGGATGGATTTTGAAATTTAAAATATCATTGGTGACTTTGGAGAGGGCAGTTTCAGTCAAATGATGAGGTCAGAAATCATACTGCAGAGGGTTTAAAAGAGAGTGAAAGGAAGAGAAAAGTAAGCAGTTAATGTAGATGCTTTTCTCAGGGAATTTAGCTAAGTAGGAGAGGAGAGATGTAAAATGATCACTAGCATGGATGGTGGGATCAAATGCAGGGCTGAGTTTTCTTTTGTGTTGTTTTTTTAAGGATGGAGGCAACATAGGCATGTTTTTAGGCAGTGGCAAAGAAGCCAGTAGATAGGGAGAGACTGAAAATAAACAAGTGGGGATAATAGAGAGGAGAATCCCCTGGAAAAGATAGGTAAGATCAGGGGTAAATGTTAAGAGATTTCTCTTGGTGGATAGAGGGGTCACCTCTTCACCAGAGACTGGAGTGAAGGAAGAAATGGTGGGAGAAGAAATCTGAGGGCTGTGAGAGGGAGATGGAGAAGAGGGTGCTCTCAAAAAAAGGCTTCGACTCTCTCAAGGAAGCATGAGGTGAGATCTTTAGTAGAGAGAGTGAGGTGAGAAAGTGATGTGGGGGGCTTGAGGAGAGACAAGAAGGTTTGGAATAGCTTCTGTTTTAAGTAGAATAGTGAATGAATTAAGAAGGGGTAGAATAATTGCCTTCCTGTGGTGAGAGCCCAGTTGAAATTATTATAGGTATTGAAATGTTTGTTCAATTCAAATGTTTGTTGTTGGACAAGACATTAAAAGACATGATAGAGCAGCAAAAATGGATTATTAGTATTGGTTGTAGGACCAAGTTTTTTGACCACTTCCCTTTTTTTAAGGTGCTTTATTGATATTGTCTTTACACAAATGAGAGCAGGTATGCACTCCCCAAAATCAGTCCATCAGTCAATCAACCAGCATTTGTTAAGCACTTATTGTACCACACACCATGCTAAACTCTAAAGGATACAAAGAAAGACAAAAACACAGTCCTGTCCTCAAGAAGCTCACAGTCTAATGGAGAAGACAACATGTAAATAACTAGGCACATAAAAGATACATAAAGAGTGGGTGGAAAGTGATCTCAGCAGATGAAGATCAGGAAAGGTCTTGTGCAGAAGGTGGGGTTTGAGTTGAAGCTTGAAAGAAGCCAGAAAACATAGCTTGGAGAGCACACGTAGGTGCTTTTAGCTGCTACTATACACAAAGAAGCAAATACAGGCAGATGGAGCAGCTCCCCAGTTTTCACACAGACAAGTGATCCGCCTAAAGATCCACAAAAAAACAATCTCGCATTTGGTGCCAAGGCCCGGGTTTCTCACCTCTCTCCACTGCACTGCTCTCCCTCCTATATATCACCCCTTAAAGAAAAGATCCAATGGGCCCCACAGAGACAGACATGGCTGAAAGACAGAGATCTCCTGGCTGTTCTTTCTCAGGATGTAGTGAAGTCAATGATATAGCAGACTGATGTGAAGGCAAGAATAGCATTTAGCCATCTTCCAGTGTCTGGGAAAGCATGAAGCACTACGTCTAGGTCAGAAGAACAAAATGATCAGCATAAAAAGAGAAGAGGGTAACAGTTAGAACTCAGAAGAGCTGCACAGTGTCTGTTTGCATCTATCCATTTATCACCAGGAACTGATGATAATGCACCCAAATGAGAATACCACTATAATTTAAGTCACCCTTTTCAGTTGCCAGTTAGATTGATCATTGTTTTAAGGGTTTATTGGGTTTTTATCAGTGGGTTTTTAAATAGATCTTTCTTTACAACAGTACCCAAAAGAAATCTCTTTACAAATGCAATCAGATTTTTATTCATCTTCTGCCTATTTGGATTCTTGCCTCCATATCTGACATTCACTACTAGACTTCTCTATTTTAGTGGTGTTCCACTTCCTCTAGTCTCTTCCTTCTGGTCTTCAGTCCCACCTTTTTAACTCAATATCTGTGGGTAGCTAAATGATACAGTTCAAACCTAACCTCCAACAGTAGCTGGATGACCAAGTCATTTAACATGTGTTTGCCTCAGTTTCCTCATTTTTAAACTATGGATAATAATAGCACCAACCTCCAGGGTTGTTATGAGGATAAAATAAGATATTTATAAAGCTCTTTGTAACCTTAAAGTGTCATATAAATGCTAGCTATTATTGTATAATAATATATATTACATGTGTCATCCAGGCAGTTGAACAATGAAGATGCAGAAGGAGAGAGACAAGAAAATGAGGTATCCCTAACCTTAAAACCACATAAATACAAACTTTACAAAAGATCAGTTTCACACCACCTTGGACTTAAAGCTTCCTTGTAGGCAGAAACTATGTCTGACTCATGTGGGCTTCAGATAGAAACTGTCCTAGCACATTATCTTTTTTCTTACATTCAGTGTTCTGTAGACTGTTGCATAGGTATTACAAATGACTTTTTATAGCTGAAAAAAGTACTGCAGTTGTTTACAAATTACTTGGTATAAGCAATAATGTTGATAGTGTTTTATTTTGAGACCACAATTGCTGTGTGTGTGTGCTTGTGTGTGTCTGTGTGTACATGTGTGTGTTACTGATGACACTTGGCTGATTCAAAAAGTCTGGCCTTGACCAGATAAAACTAGACTGAGCTGATTCAATTACTTCTCTGTCATCTGAGTGTTGGATTTCATGACATACATATATGTTTCATTGTTCACTTGTGTTGTATTTTTACTTCTATGGTTCTTAAGTATGGATCCTACTCCAAGGAAATGTATGAAAGTTGTAGATATTAAAGAGCACACCTCAATGACCACTAGTGATACTGTAACAGCTATTGGAGTAAAGAAATCAAGCATTTTGGGGAAGCTAGGTAGCATACCAGATAGAGAGCACTGGTCTTGGAATCAGGAGGAACCAAGTTCAAATCTGACCTCAGATACTTGACACTTACTAGCTGTATGACCCTGGACAAGTCACTTAACCCCTATTGCCTGGCCAAAAAAAAAAAAGAGAGAGAGAGAGAAAAGTTAAGCATTTTAAGGGTCAGTCAAGCACATAATGAAAGACAATCAGTCACGTCAAAGTACAAAGGAAATGGAGGTCAAAAAAGAAAAACAACACAAAGAACTGACAAAAGATTATTATATAACAGCCTGATTAATCCTTAGAAAATAAGCAAAGAGGGGCAGCTAGGTGACTCAGTGAATAATGCACCGGTACTCAGGAGGACCTGAGTTCAAATCCAGCCTCAGACATCTGACACATTTATTAGCCATGTGACCTTGGGCAAGTCACTTAACCCCAATTGCCCTGCCCTCCCCCCTCCAAAAAGAAAAAAATAAAATAAGCAAAGATATTTAGAAAGACCTGGCTGCTGGAGGGGTTGTTATTGATTTCCATAAAGTAAAACATAAATTTCTTGAAATTAGAAAAATGACAAGGAGACTAGAAAAAGAAAAATAACTGTTAACCATTCCTATGAAGAAAAAATACTTGATAGGGACAAGACAATACAAGGACAAGAGTACAGAAGTCTGAAAAAATAAATTTGTACCAATAAAATTCACTTTTTCTTTTAAGATTGTACTAAAACTTCTCTCAGAAGTTCAGGTGGTGCTGTAAGATACTGGTATCTTCAAAAGACTACAAAATATACACCCAAAAAAATGTTTGGAGGATTTTTTTATTTCCAGTGTACCTGGGAGTCTTGTCCCCAGTGAGGGAAGGTTTAACTCTGATAAATATATTGATTGATATACTAAGAATCAGAATTATTCCAGAATTATAGAAATGGAAATAGACTGCTACAGTATGACTTTACAACAAATCCCACTTCATTAAAGTTCATGTCAGCCAGTCAGTCAACAAGCATTAATTATTTACTTTGTGCTAGGGCCTGTGCCAAGAGCTAGGGATAAAAAGAAGGACAAAAATAATTCCTGTCCTGAAGGAGTTCATATTCTAATGGGAGAGACAACATGTAAATAATTAGGTATATACATGATATATACAGAATAACCACAGGGAGGATAGTAGGACTTAAGGAAGTCAGAGAAACCAAAGAGCAGAAGCGAGAGGGTGGAGTGTCCAGTCATAAAGGACAGCCAGGGAAAAGATATGGAGACCAAAAATGGAAAGGGTTATATCAGAGGAAATACAAGTAGGCCAGTATAACTGTATTGTAAAGTGTGTGGAGGGGGGTGAAGTATGTTGTTCATGAGAACAAACCACAAAATCTGAAATAGTTTTTAAAAGAAATTTAAGTCTTTAGGTGGAGGACAGCTAGTCAGAAAGGACATATGGCACCCTCTCATCTAGGCTCTGGAAGGTTATGTTATAGAATTTATCCAAGGGTGCCTGCACACAAACCACACTCACCAGTTAAGTGATTTTGCCAAGAGGGCAACTTGAAAGCAAGATAGATTGAGATGTATATGAGTAAATATCAATATAGAATAAAATTTGGGTGAAGCTAAAACAAAAGGGATCCCAAAACACAAGCTTGGGTGAACACATCACAAACCCTGGGTGTGGTAACTTAAAACAAGAGTGCTTTGAGTAAAGCCAAGACAATCCAATGCAAAATACCTTGTAATCATCTCCACTGTTACCAGAGAGTCATTGATGGCTCTGGAAAAGAAAGTGAGGCTGGTGACTTTGCACAGCCCTCCCTCACTTAAATCCAATTCATTTGCAAGTCATGGCATCACCTTCCTGATGTCATGGTCCTCTTTGAGATGAAGGACAAACAACATAAAACAACAGAGAGTTACTAGGGTCAGGTGACAGTCTGGGTATGGACAACCTTTAATCACATAAGGTTGGATTTAAACAGTATAATGACTTTTCCTGAACAATATAATAAATCATTTTTCCCACAAGTATAGGAAAATGGGAAAGGTCAAAAGGGATCAGGTTATAAAAAACTTTAAATGCCAAACTAATGTAATAGGAAGTTACTGGAGCTCATTAAGCATGAGGTTGACACAGACAGACCTAGACTTTTATTTTTTTAAATCACCCTGGTAGCTTCATGGGGGATGATTTGGAGTGGGCAGAGACTTGAGGTAGGGATACCAATCAGAAGGATATTTAAATTGTCCAGGTAAGAAGCATCAAGAGCCTGAATTAGGGTTGTGGCAATGTAAGTAGAGAGGAAACTGTAGAAAAGATATTGTGGAAGTAGAAATCACAAGATCTGTTAATAGATTGAATATGTTGATGAATGACAGTGAAAAGTCGGGGGATAATGCCACAACATCCTTATGAACTTTGTTGACTAAGAGGATGATGGTACCCTTGACAATAATAAGGAAGTTGAAAGGAAAGGAGGTTTGCAGGGGAAAGATAATGAATTCACTTTTGGACATGTTGACTTTTCAACACATACAAGTCATCCAGTTACAAATGCCCAAAAGGCATCTGAATGTATAGACCTGGGAATAATCTATGTAGACATGATAACTGAATCTGTGGGTGCCCCTGAAATCAGCAAGGAGATTTTATAGAGGGGAAAAAAAGAAGGGTTCAACACTGAGTTTTAAGGGACAAACCATGGTTAATGGGAGTGACAGAGATTAAGAACTAGCAAAGGAACCTGATAAAGTGATGTCAGAGAGGAGGAAAATCAGGAGGGACTGGTGTCATGAAAACTCAGAGAAAAGACAAGAAGGTGAAAAACAAAATCAATGCTGCAGAGAGGTAAAGAAGAATGAAGATGGAGAAAGGTCATTCAGAGTATTCTAAGAATTGATTCAAATTTAGAAGAATAAATTCTCCAATTGATAAAAGCATATGAACAGATAGTTCTCAAAGGAAGAAATCTAAACCATCAATAGCCATGTGAAAAAATGTTCCAAATAACTTACACTTAAAGAAATACAAATTAAAACAACTCCAAGGTTCCACCTCATACCCATCATATTGTTGAAGTTGACAAAATGGAAAAGTGTCATATGTTAGAGAGGGAAAATATGGGCAAATAGGCATAGTAATGTATTGTTAGTGGAGATATGAATTGGTCTAGACATGCTAGAAGACAATTTAGAACTATGCCCCCAAAGTTATTAAACTATGTATAGTCTTTGGCCTAACAATACCACCACTAGACCCACACCTCAAATAAAAATGAAAAGGACGCATACAAACAAAAAGATTTACAGCAGTTTTTTGTGGTGACAACCAGAAACTAAAAGTGGTACCAATCAATAGAAGAATAGCTTAACAAAGTATGGTATATAAATATAATGCAAAACTATAGCATCAGTCACTTAGTCAATAAACATTTATTAAGTGTCTACTATGTGCCAGGTACCGGGCTGAGAATGTTACAAAAAGTAAGACAGTCCCTGCCCTCAAGGGACTCCCGGTCTAATAGGGGAGACAACATGCAAATCACTACGTATATCCAGAATATACATAGGAATTGGAAACAGAGGGAATCAACAGAGGGAAGGCACTAGAATTAAGGAGGATATGGAAAGGCTACCTATAAAAAGTAATAACCCAGCTGGTACTGAAACAAAACCAGGGAAGCCAGCAGGCAGAAATGAGGAGGGGTTGTATCCCATTCTATGCATGGGATACAACCAGTGAAAAAACCTGGATTCGGGAGCTGGAATGTCTTGTTTGAGGAACAGTAAGGAAGCCAGAGTCGCTGAATCACAGAGTACATGGCAGAGGAAGGACTTAAGGAGTAAGAAGACTGGAGGAGGCAGATAATGAAGGACTTTGAAAGAGAAACAAAGGGTTTTATATTTAATCCTGGAAGTGTAAGGAGCCACTGGAATTTATTGAGTAGGGAGGGTGACATGGTCAGACCTGTGCTTTAAGATAATTTTGACATCTGAGAAAGAAATGGGCTGGAGTGAGGAGAGATTTGTGGCAGGAAGGCTGAGCAATAGGCTGTTGTGATAGTCTAGGTGTGATATGACAAAGGCCTACACCATGCTCGTGGTAGTATCAAAGAAGAAGAGGAGTTGCATCCATTAAATGTTATGAAGGTAAAATTGACAAGCCTTGGCTTGGATATGGGTGAGAGTGAGGAGTAGTGGATGATACACAGATTTCAAGCTTAGGAGGATGCTGGTGTCCTCCACAGGAACAGGGAAATTTAAAGAGAAAGCTAATGAGTTTGTTTTGGGATATCTAATCCTTGATGTCCAATAGGCACTTGGAGATATAAGACTAAAGGGCAACAGAGAGGTTAGGTTCAGATAAGTACATCTGAGACTCATCAGCATAGACATAACTGAAACCATAGGAGCTGACAAGATCACCAAGTGAAAAAAGATAAGGGGAAAAGAGAAATGGGCCCTTTCGGACAGCTCTAGTTAGTGGGAATGCCATGGATGATGATCAAGCAAAGGAGATGAAAAGGAGCAGTCATACAGATAGGAAGAGAACCAAAAGAAGTGTCCCAAAAGCTTAGAGAGAAAAGAGTGTCAAGGAAGAAAGGGTGATCAGTAATTTTAAATGTTGCATAGAATGCAAGGATAATGTGGATTGAGAAAAGATCATTGAAATTCACAATTAAGAAATCACTGCTTTCAGCTTTTCTCCCAAGCTTGGTGTCAGGTTCTGCTGCTTCATTCACATCCCTGAAACAAGGTGGTAAAGGTTGGAGTCAACGAATTTGTCCATATTGGGCACCTGGTGACCAGGGCTGCATTCACCTGAGGTAAAGTAGACATTGTGGCCATCAATGACCCCTTCAGTGACCTCAGCTACATGGTTTATATGTTTCTATATGATTCTACCTATGGCAAGGTCAAGGGGACTGTCAAGGCTGAGAATGGGAAGATGGTGATCAATGGAAAATCCATTACCATCTTCCAGGAATGGGATCCCACAAATTTAAATGGGTAAATTCTGGAGGCAAGTATGTTGTAGAGTCCACTGGAGTCTTTACCACTATGGAAAAGTCTAGGGATCACTTGAAGAGTGGAGCCAAACAGATCATCATCTCTGCCCCTTTTGCTGATGCCCCAATGTTTGTGATGGGAGTGAACCATGAGAAATATGATAATTCCCTTAAGATTGTCAGTAATGCTTCCTGTACTACCAACTGCTTGGCCCCCTTGGTAAAGGTCATTCATGACAACTTGGACATTGTGGAAGGACTCATGACTATAGTCCATGCCATTATTGCTACCCAGAAGACAGTAGATGGCCTCTCTGGTAAGCAGTGGCATGATGTGCATGGTGCTGCCCAAAACATCATCTCTGCTTCCACTGGCACTGCTAAGGCTGTAGGCAAGATCATACCTGAACTGAATGGGAAGCTCACAGGCATGGCCTTCCATGTTCCTATTCCCAATGTGTCTGTTGTGGCTCTGACCTGCCATCTGGAGAAACCTACCAAATATGATGATATCAAGAAAGTGATGAAGCAAGCAGCAGAGGGACCCTTGAAGGGCATCTTGGGTTAGACAGAGGACCAGGTTGTATTCTGTGACTTTAACAGCAACATTAACTCTTCTACCTTTGACACTGGTGCTGGTATTGCCCTCAATGATCATTTTGTCAATCTCATTTCTTGGTATGACAATGAGTATGGTTGTAGCAACTGTGTAATAGACCTCATGATCTACATGGCCTCCAAGGAGTGAAGTGGAAAGCCTTGGACCTTCATCCCCAGACAAAAAAAGGAGTTCCACCACTGGGGAGCCTACATTCCTATACTAGGGATCCCATGTCCCATTCACATCATTGTCCCAAAGTACCCCTGTAGTAGAGGGAAGAAGCCTAGAGACCTCTAATGTACCATCAATACAGTCACTACATTCAGTGCAAGAAAAAAAAGAAATCACTGGTAACATTGGAGAGAGCGGTGTCAGTGGAGTGATGAGTTCAGAAGCCAGCTTGTAGAGAGAGTCAAGAAGAGAATGATAGGAAAGAAAGTGGAGTTGCTTTTGTGTGGACAGCATTTTCAGGAATTTTAGACACAAAAGAGAGGTGAGCTACTGGGAATAGGTAGATCAAATGAGAATTTTCTGAACAGGACATAAGCACTTTTTTTAGGCAAAAAGGAAGAAGTAGACAAGAGAAAATTGAGTGTAAGAGAGTATAGATTATAGAGGGGGCAATCTGCTAAAAGAGAAGGATTAAACAGAATTATTTGTGCATGAAAAGGAGATTGCCTTGACAAGGAGAAGAGTCAAGGAGACGGGAATGAATGAGGAGGTAGCAGCAGAAGGCATCTGGATGATGTGAAATGACAAGGAGGGGACAAGAGGAAGCTTTTCGTGAATGGGTTCACTTTTTCAGTAACATATAAGGTGAGGTTCTCAGCTGAGGGGGGGGCAGCCATGTAAAGGGGGAGAGGGATGAAAAAGATTGGGAAGGCCACCGTGGTGACTGGAGTAGTACGTTAATTAAGCAGATGTAAAGGAATTGCCTTGTAGCACTAAGGACCCAAATGAGATTATGTAAAATAAATCTATAGTAAACCCAGTCAGCACAGTTTTGTGACTTTCCAGTTTCATATTATCAACGTATGTGGGAGTGAAGGCAGTGGATGGTGGTAGTGATCTAAGGTTGATGCTTGGCATGGCACAACAAGAGGGTAAGGGACTAAGGAGAAAAAGACAGGATAAAGTTGAACTGATTTACCAAGGAGTAAGTTTGGGGGGAAAAGGAAAATATAGCTTGATCAAAGGTGATGCTCTGGGAAACGAATGAATCTTGCCTTCCTGGGGGACCAGTACACGAAGGAGTGCTACTTGAATTACAGTCCTCTGAGTCATGCCAACCCCAAACCTTATGTTTCTCATCTATTTCAGAGGAGAAATTTAATCACACTGGACAGGATATATTTACCTAACCAGTGGTATTGCCAGAGCCCAACTGACTCACTTTTCAGAATTTCTGCTAGAACTATGAAGGTGCCCTGGGTATACTTGAGCTGGAATCCACTGCAGGCAAAGGAGATGAACCTGAGACGTAGCTTGTAGTATGAAGACTAGGTTAAAACACTTGATATACCCGTTGGGTATATCAAGTTGCTAGGACCCTGGACATCTCTACTTAGTAATTTTTTTCCTCCTTTAGTCTCATCTGGTTATTAATAATAACCTGGGAATTATTAATAGCAATTTCTTCAAAGTTTGACCTATGTCATAAGGCAAGAAATGGGCAATAGCAAAGTAAGGGGCTGCCAGGCAGGATGATATATAGCCAGGATTCTTTGTGCAGTAAAACTACTATAGTACCTTCACAAGGTCTAGTAGAAATTCTGAAAAGTGAGCCATACCCAGGGCACAGTCTTAATGCTGATGTGTAATATAGACTATGGACATGAATAATTTACTTAGGATATAATAATGATGAGGGGACAGTACTTATGGAGTACCTAATATGTGCCAGGCATTGTGCTCATCTCCTTACAGATATCTCAATGAAGCCTCATGACAAGCCTGAGAGGTAGGCACTATTATTTTTCCCATTTCACAGCTGAGGAAACTGAGGCAAACCGAGGTTAAATGACTTGCCCAAGGACAAATAGCTAGCAAGTATCTGAGGCTGGAGTTGAATTCAGGTTTTCTTGACTCCAGGTCTGACATTCTATTCATGTGTCACCTCCCTACCCTTTGATCAAATAAAAATCTGACATCGCTCCCCTGGGGGAATCATTTACAGTAGAAGCTTGTCTTCCTGTTCATTTGGTAGAATAATTTTTCAGTAGTAAGTTGAATAAGATCAGATTGGTGGTCTGTGGATACATTAACCTCTTCAAGTGGGTCGCTGATCTGGTAAACTTTAAGAACTACTGTTCTGGGGCGGCCAGGTGGCACAGTGACTGGAGCACCGGCCCTGGAGTCAGGAGAACCTGAGTTCAAATCTGGCCTCAGACACTTAACACAAAACTAGCCCTGTGACCTTGGGCAGGTCACTTAATCCCAGTTGCCCTGCCTTCCCCCATCCAAAAAAAAAAAAAAAGAACTACTGTTCTGAGAGCAGTTAGATGGTGCAGCAGATAGAACACCAGCCCTGGAGCAAGGAGGACCTGAGTTCACTAGCCTCAGACACTTGACACTCACTAGTTGTGTGACCCTGGGCAAGTCATTCATTTAACCCTGATTGCTTCACAAACAACAAACAAGCCTACTGCTCTGATACTATCCTGAGATATTAAGGATAACTAGGTGGTACAGAGGAAAGGAATAAGCATTTATATTGTACCTACTTTGTGCCAGGCACTATATAAAGTGCTTTTTACAAATATTATCTCATTTCATCCTCACAACAGCCCTGTGAAGTGGGTGCTGAGGATATACAGACAAAATGAAAAATAGTCTTTGCTCTCCAAGAGTTTATATTCTAGTTGAGGAAAACACATGTAAACTGAGAGAATTATTTGTGATTCTTTGAGAAGGGAGAGCGTGGTAATGTCTGAAGCTTTCAGACAAGGCTTCCTGCAGGGGTTGGCCCATGAGCTGAGCCTTAAAGAGAGTCAAATTCTAGGGGGTGGAACTGAAAAGAGAGAGAGCGTTCCAGGCAAGGGGAGGGAGGGGGAGAGAGGGCAGCCTTTACAAAGGCAAAGGGGGGGGGGGGGGAAGGGAACGCTGAGTTTAAGGAGCAGAAAGCAGTGCGGTTTGATAGGAATGTAGAGTGGGTGATGAAGAATAAAGTGAAATGATGCTCCCTCTCCAAATTGGAAAGCCTCTAATCCAACATGAATGCTCCTGCTCTTGGAGGAAGCATGAGAAAGTGCTAGGAAATACCATGGGGGCATTTGGCTTTGATTTTTACAGCCCAAGGATGCTGGTTCAGCACAAGCCCCAAGTGTAACTTAGAAGCACCATGGTTAACACTAAGCATCAGTCAATACACACAGACTGTGAGTTCCTTTCAGCCAGGAACCATGTCCCATTCATCTTCACATCCAAGCCTAGCACAAGGCCTTGCACTTAGTAAGCATTAGTTTAGTGATTTGAAATGAACTGAAAAAGTTCTATCTTCTGTCTCCATTAAAAAGATTAAAGATTATGTCAGCCTCTCCTTGGGTGACAAGGATGTATTCTGTCTCTACCCAACTCTGACTCTTCCCTAAACTCCTCTGATGTCCATTTCCCTTAGCTTTCAGATTGTGCTTAGAATACACTCTTTCTACAGCCCCATTCTATCTCTCAAGGACCAGCGGACGTGCCACCTCCTCTAAGAAGTTTCCCTTGATTTCCCCAGCTATACATTATCTCTCTGTCCTTGAATCTCTCTTGTCTCTCTCAGCCCTGCTCTGCAGTGATCACATTCTAACTGGAAAGCACTCTGGCTCTGGAGTCTGAATACCTGAGTTCATATTTCACCTCTGTACTTAGCTACTACCTAGATGATCTTGGACCAATCATTTAACCCACATAGGCCTCAGTTTCCTCATCTATAAAATAAGAGTGTTGGACTAGATGCCCTCTAGCGTTCCTTCTCCTCTCTGTGTACCTATGTTCTTATTATTTGCTTAGACATCTCATTCTCCTTACTATATCTTAAGTTCCTTGTTTCTTAGAATAGTAGATAGATTACTGGGCTTGAATTCAGGGAGACATGGGTTCAAATTCGACGCTTAGTAACTATGTGAAACCTTCCTCCCAACAGTATTCCCTACCCCCCACTCCCCAAGTCACAATTTCTATGTGCTTCAAACAAGTCCCTAGTTCTTATTCACTGAGTTGTGCTCTGAATGAGTCACAGATAAAATCCAAAATTCTCTTCTCATTCATGGTATCCCCTGTCTCATTTCCACTTTGTATCCCTGCTGCCCAGCCCAAAGCCTCAATTGCTGAACTCAATTGAATAAAACTATTACTAAGGTTTGCTGAACTCAATTGAATGAAAGTATGCTAAATGGCTCTTATGATAATCAAATTCTATTTAAAACAACAGCTTTCAAGATAAAATGACTTACAAAAAACTCAGAGGATCCTCAGGTAATGGGAAGAGAAAGACAGAAGCAGCTCTAACTTTATTTTTCTTCCCAGGGTGATTCATTAGGTTTCCTAACAGAACAAAAACCCTAAATAATAATAAAATTGATAATATACTTGCATGGGTGAGTCAGTCAAAGCTAACAGATTTTTTTTTTCTCCTAGACAGTCTACTTGTCTCTTTCCTGAAAAAATGGCTGAAAAGGTGAAAGAAAATGGGGATTAAGAGGAGGAAAGAGAAGGGGCTCAGGTTTTTTTTTTTTTTTTGCTTTTTCAGAGGGCAATTGGGGTTAAGTAACTTGCCCAAGGTCGCACGGCTAGGTTTTTGTTTGTGTGTGCATTAAGTGTCTGAGGTCATATCCGAACTCAGGTCCTTCTGACTCCAGGGCCGACGCTCTACTCACTGCGCCACCTAGCCACCCCGGGGCTCAGGTTTTTATATTGCTTATTAATGTTTAACAGAAATGTAAAATTGATTTGTTTGCTGAAAAAACTACATTAGAAAGAAGGGAATAAAGGTGTCAAAAGAATGATGACTTTTCTGGGACTCCAAACTGAAGAAGGCTGATTTGTATCCCAATCCAGGCCACTCTTTTCAGTGCCACGCAGAGAGGTTCTAAACAACTCAAAGCCTGTGAATGGTTTTACCAGGGAGCAAGGTTTTGTCCATCATTTCCCATACTTCTCAAACCCACATACACACCCGTATACCCTTGTTGTTCCTACAAGAGAAAAGAGAGAGAAGGGGAGAGGAGAGGGGAGGAGGGGGAAGGGGAGGGGGGTAATAGGGTAAATTGTCTCACGTAAATTATCTCACAAGAAATTGTTTTTACAATGTAGGGGAAGATCAAGGAGGGGGAGAGTCAGTGAACCTTATTTCATCAGAATTGACTCAAAAAAGGAATAACATACACACTCAACTGAGTTTAGAAATGTCTTGCCCTACAGGAAAGTAGGAGAGGAAGGAGATAAGAAAAGGGAGGGCATATTGGGAGAGGGGATAGTCAGAAGCAAAACACTTTTAAGGAGGGGCAGGATGAAAGGGGAGAGAAAATAGAATAAATGGGGGTGAGGGAAGAGGATGGAGGAAAAAAAATTGAAGCAAGTTTCTCTAATAAAAGCCTCATTTCTCAAATATATAAGTTAAATTTATTTTTTAAAATAGGATTCATTTCCCAATTTATAAATGATCAAAAGATATGAAGAGTTTTCATACAAACTAATCAAAGCTATCTATAACCAAAAGGGAAAGTACTCTCAATCACTTTTTATTGAAGAAATACAAACTAAAACAATTCTGAGGTACTCCCACATGCCTATTAGACTGGCTAATAGGACAGAAAAGGAGAATGGCAAATGTTGGAGGGGATGTAGGAGAAATGAGACATTAGTGCTCCATTTCTGGAGTTGTGAACTAATTCAACCAATCGTAGAGCAATTTGGAACTATGCCCAAAGGGTATAAAATTATGCATACCCTTTGACCTAGCAATAATACTACTAGTCCTATATCCCAAAAGAGAACAGAAAGAAAAAAAACCTTTATGTACAGAAATATTTATAGTAGCTCTTTTCTGGTGGCAGTTGGAAATTGGGAGGATGCCCATCAATTAGGGAATGGCTAAACAAATTGTGCTATGTGATTGTGATGGAATGTTATTGTGCTATAAGAAATGATGGGCAGGATACTCTCAGAAAAACCTGGAAACACTTACATGAGCTGATGCAAAGTGAAATCTTCTGTGTACAAAGCAACAGCAATATTGTAAGATGATCAGTTGTGAATGACAGATTATTCTCAGCAATACATTTTAGGACTTATATGATGGAAAATACTGTCCATCCCCAGAAAAAGAACTGATAGTGTCTGAATGCAGATTGAAGCATATTTTTTAACGTTATTTTTCTTGAGTTTTATTGAAGTTTGGTTTTGTGGGGTTTTTTGGTCTACGTTTTTTTTTTCACAACATGAATAATATGGAAATATGTTTTGCATGACTATACATACACAAACCTATATCAAATTGCTTGCCTTCCCAATGAAGGAGTTAAGGAGGGAAGAAGAGAGAGAATTTGGAGCTTAAAGTTTTAAAAATGAATGTTGAAAAATGTCTTTACATGTAATTGGGGGGAAATGAAATATTAAATAAATCTAAGGAAAAAAAGAACTATAGTGCTATCTGGTCATCTACTGCAAAAAAAAATAGCTGTACAACCATGGGCATGCCACCAACATTCAGGAACCCCAAACCTATGCCCCCTAGGAAGCAGGGTTCCAACACTTCATGCTCTTAAAACATCTATGGTCACAGTTGGATCCCAGAAGCACAGAAGGGCTGACAGATTCCCCTCAGTCAATAAACATTTGCCCAGAGCCCACTAAGTATGAAGCACTGTGGGAGATTAAGAAAAATCTGGGGGGAAAAATGTAAAATCACAATGGGGGAAGAGGGCAGGAAAAGAAATACTAAAGACTGGAACTACAGGTGTCTATATTCTACAATGATTTGTCCCTCAAAAATGTTCTGAAGGCAACAACAATAAAAAATACCCATCAAAGTCCATGACTACCCCCTAAAAGTCTGGGGCTTGGTGTCCTGTAGATGGGATAAAAGTCAAGCCTGAAAGAATTTATTCTCAAAAAGTAAATAAATTGACCAAGCTGGCTGCTTCCATGGACAGCTGAAACTCTTCTCCGGGACCAAGGAGCATGCCTGCAGGGCAGTCCATTACCTTTCACTAGTAGCTAAGGGCATTTGCAGAAACACAAAGCAGACCTTTGTGCAAGAGAATAAATAGTTGAGATTAAAGGGGAAATATTGGACGGCTTCTGAAAGTGTCCTGGGCAGAGATTGATTTTGTGCAAGAGAAAACAAACATTCCTCAGAAGTCAAATGAGTAAGAGATGAAACATGCCGGGTGCCTAAGAGAAAAGTAACCCTATTTTGCTTTCTTTTAGGTCTTTGTATTTTCAATAATATACCCCCTCATAGAACTCTGTTCCAGTGGATACATGTTACAGAAATAATGATGGAGTTGTTTTCCATCCCAAAAGCTTTCCAGAACACTTGTAAATAACCACCTCCCTTCAATAAATTTCTCTAAATGTGAAGAGAACACAGTTTCAACTCATGAGCTTTGTGACTTCAAGCAAATTAATAAACTTCTCGAAGTCTCAGTTTCTCCAACTGTAAAAGGAAGAATTTGGACTAGATGGCCAAATAACAGCACTAAAATGCTCTGCTGTAAGGGTCCAGCTCCAGTATTCTGTGGTCAGGGTTCTAAACTCCCTTTCAATTCTCATAGTCTATGTTCTAAGAGCCTTTCTGCCCCCTGGTGTTCTACGTTCTGTTTTAATGTCCCCTCAAGCTCTGAAACTACATAGTATACTCCTTTACATCTCCGGCATTCTATATCTGCGTTCCCAATTCCCTTCCAGCTTGATCATTTTATGATTTAAATTCCCTTTTAAATCTGATATTCTCTGACCTATGTATGCCCCAAGGTCAGTCCTAACTCCATATTCTAAATTCTCTTGTAGCTCTGACATTTTATATTCTAAAGGCTCTCCCAGATAGACCCATCCTTCCAAGGTCTGTTACAGATCAAGCCTTCTGTGCCACTAATAAAGGAATTCAGGGGATTAGGACAGCAAGTGGCTAATTGTAAGAATCAAGTGAACTACATCTTGTGACTCAGTTTTGGAGCTAACTCGGTTGTTTTTTTTTTATTCAACTGTAAGTCTAGTCCAACTTCTGTCTTGTGAGAAAACTTTCTTCAATTGTGGGAATTGGGAAGAAATCTTATTGAATTGTTTGAACCTAGCCCTCCATGGCTAGGAAATTGGACCACCTCTACCTGCTGTTTAGAGACCCTTAACTAAGGACCTAGGTTATGCTGACTAGAAACCCAGTTAGATCCAAAAATCGATACATGGAGTTTTCTCCCAATTGTACATCTCAAGCAATCCATATATTTTACCTGAAAACTGGCCTTACTGGTCAATCAGTTACTGTTTCCATGTTCCTTTGATTCTTTGCAGACGCTTGAAGAGAGTGGGACATCTCTTTTTCTGAATTCAGGGAATTATATTCACTTTCCCCCTCCCAACTTGGAAAGTCCCCAATCTTTCATTCAATTAGAAGTCAGATTATTGTACTGTTTCCATTTGATTAATTGCCCTTATTTAATTATTTCTACTATTTAAATTATTTTTACTATATGTCATATATAAATATGTATTTAATAAATACTTGTTTTAATACATATAAGTCAGTCTCCCCCAGTATTCTGGGTCCAGTCATAAACTGAGGACGGGGTCTGTTCCTGATTTTTAGGCAAATAGCATGCAGTACTTAATAATACATTGCTCAGAAGATCAAACTTTTATTTTCCTCAGTGATTTCATCTTTCATCCATCATACTAGGCCATTCTACACACTGTACTATGTTCCTATTAATTGCAGCTTTCAGCCAAATATACTTATCCTAATCAGCAGTGATCACTTTTTCCCCCTGTGGGATTATACCAAAGTAAAGGACACCTCCATAAATGTCATAGTATAGACATGAACACACTGGACCTAGAATTAGAGACACAGTTCTGGTTCTGACTTTATCATTACTTCATTATATGACTAATCAGGTCTCTTCCCCTCTCTGGGCCCAAAATGAGAGGTTTGAACTAAAGGATTTCTAAGGCCTTTCTCAGGTCCAACCTATAGGCATCTACGCTGATTCAAATCTATTGATCTGACCTTTTTGTTTTTAAGTTCTCAAGAACTCAGTTTCTGGTTTGAAAGAATATAGCCCAACAATATGAAAGAAGTTATTTTGAGTCAAGCTATTTGGTCAAGTCTAGGCACCAGCTAATGATGAGTCATGCATGCACCCTCCCTAGCCTTTGGAAAACATTAAATGTAATGGTGCAAGGTTGGCCACATATAGATTACTGAGCTGGAAAATGATGTTGGACCTCAAGTATCTTTGCTTCAGCTTTATGGGTAATTAAGCTGAATGTGCTGCCAGGGCTTGAGAAATCTATTAAATCGATGGATAGAAGAGTGTCCCTATCCACCTATTGTCCAGGGAGGTGCTTGGGGCTTATTGGGAAGACTGATTGGCCTTCCTCCCTCAGAGCCTCACTGCACAAGGTGGGTGGACAGCTTTCAACTAAGAGAATTAAAAGAATACTCATTACAAAGGGGGATGCAGGGAGAAGAGAGAGCCTGCAAAGTAAGCTATGAGGGGAAACACCACATAATGTGGGAAGGATCATTCATGACCTAACCCCTACCAATGACACAATGATTTAAGAGAGTCTTTGAATGCCAGAGCCAGAAGGAATCTTAGAATATAAATAGTCAAAGCTGCAAAAGACCTTAGAAAGCATCTCTCCTAAAGCCTTCATTTTACAGATGAATAAACTGAAACCTGGAGAAGGAAAAGGACCTCAACTCCAGTACTCAGAGCAAGTCCTCTCTCTGCCCCGAAGCCTTCCCTGACTCCATCCGAATGTCTTCCTTTGCTAGCATCCTTTAACAATGATCATGCTATATGATCTGTCACTATTACAGAATTATAGAAGAGATCTTATAATACATGCAAGGAGAGTTCCTGCATCAATTTGACGAACTCCCCAATGAATCTGATATATTTATTGGTGATTATCCGTTAGGGTATCTAACAGGCAATGTCCCTTGGAGAAAATTGGCATGACAATTGAGAAGATAATGGACGGTTCTAGAGTGGGTTTTAGGGAGCAGGGCTGACTCCAAGATAATCTTATTGGCAAGGACTCTGGGGAGGACAAACTCTTGTAAGAGGAGGGGCCCCATTGTACCAGTATGTAAAGGAGAATGGCAAACTGTTCTCAGTTCTGTTTTCTTTTATGGCTCTTTCTTACATTTTCCCTGTTTTGAGGCCAGAGACCTGAAAGTGAGCTTTCCTAGTACTAGAGATGGTCACAGATAAGAAAATTATAAAGTTCCTGCAGAAGCATATGGCAGAAATAGACATGTGCTTGACTACATATGATGAAGGAAACTCATGGACAATGTCTCTGGACCCCAACCCTTTTTTTTTTTGTAGAAAAGGGTGGATTTTCATTTCCTAGGCAGTGTGATCTTAGCATTTAACCTTCTAAATCAGTAAAGGGAAATTTTGGAGTAGCAGTGGCAATCTCATGAGGCATCTCATGAATAACCCCAAGAGTGAGAAAAGGTGGGGCAGCTAGGTGACCCTTTGCATAGAGCACCAGGTCTGGAGTCGGGAGGACCTGAGTTCAAATCTGACCTCAGATGTTTGACACTTACTAGCTATTTGACCTTGGTCGAGTCACTTAACCCCAATTGCCTCTCCTCTCCCCATCAAAAAAAGAAAGAAAGAAATGAGAAAGCATCAATAAAACATCTAAAATCTGCAGAAGGTAGCCAAAAAGGGACAATTTTGTTATTACCTTGTTAAATTTAATAGATTTAAAAAAAAACAAGGGAAGTTCCTATTTTTATATGTAATCTTTTTGTTGTCTGAATATTGAAATATTTGTTTATTATTAAGTACATTATAAAAAGATGTTGTTGCTGTTGTTTTTATGAAGGGTAGAGTCAAATTCAAGAGTTTGGGACCTAGCCTTTAAAAAAAAGGAATATTCTTGAAGAACATTCCTTTTGAAGAAAGAAAATCATCAATATAATGTGCCTGCTGGAGAAGTAATAATAATTAAAGCCACACAATGGAGTAGAGGGGCCAAGACCTATTGCTGTTACAGTGAAATCTTTGCACCATGTACATACAATGGGAAAGGGGTGTTTTATTAAGCAATCCAAAGTATATTTGCCTCCCTGGAAGATTCTAAACTACAGGGCATACTTACAAATCTGGAAGGAACTGTGGAGAATCTTCTGAGAGAGCTACTAATTCACCAGAGTGCTTGAGTGTTACACTATTGGCAAAGCTTAATTCAAGTTTTTCTGAGGAGATTTACTTTGCATGTTTACATATTTTAATATACATTTATGGACTCCTTTAAGTCCTGTGCAGACTGTATTTTATATGAGGGATGAAATAAAGGTAAATAAATAAATTCTATAAGCAATATGCAATTACCTTTAATGCTTAGTTAGAAACTGTGGCTTCTTCTTATCTACATTTTAGAAACCTAGACATGAGTATATTTAAAGATATAAACTCTAGGTGAGAACAAAGAGTCAAAAAGAAAATGACCCTTATGAGTTAATGTCTGAGACCAGACCTAATATATGTGGGTTCAGAACCTTGGGGAGACCCTGAACCAGGGATTGTACAAAGATCATAAAATGCTATGTCTATAATGGACCTTAGAATACAGAATTTCAGAACCAGAAAGGACCTTAAAAAATAGAATGTTAAAACTGGAAAGGACTTTAGAACATAAGACATTGACTATCAGAGCTTGAAGGGACCTTAGAAGGGGAGAGGAGGGTAAAAGCATATATTAAGTGACTGCTGTGAGCTAGGCATTCTAAGCACCTTACAAATACTATCTCATTTGTACTTCACAACAACCCTGGGAGGTAGGCCTATTATTATCCTCATTTAATAGTTAAAGAAACTGAAACAAGCAGAGGTTAAGTGACTTGCCCAGGGCCACTTGGTGAGTAGTAACTGTTTGAGACTGGATTTGAACTGTTCTTTTTGACTCCAAGACCAGCACTGTATCTCCTGCTTTTCCTAGATACTTCTAACCTTGGAGTTCATTTAATCAAATTCCCTTATTTTAAGAGAAGGAAATTAAAGCTCAGAGATAGGAAGGTGTTTACCCAAGATCATATATGATTGGCTAGTATCAGATTAAGAACTAGAACCCAGGACTCCTCATTACTAATCTAGTGCTCTCTCACCATCCATATAAATATATATTCTCTGACAATGTCATTTATGTATTCCAGAGAGAAATGCCAAAGGGCTGTGTGTTTCTGAAGAAATGTGGAAGTAATTGTGTGTATGATAACTTCCTTGAAACAAAATCTGTTCATTTTAGAGAAATCTAAGGAGTTTCAGGAAGTCATACCTGGAAAGACAAGAGAATCTTCAATAAATGGGGTTCGCCTCCCTCTGCGCCCAAATGAAAATCATAGAGTATATCTGGTGCCATCTATCTATAATTTTCTAAACTGCTCAGCTGGGCTTCATGGGATCAATAAAAAATTATAGATTTTTTTCAAAAATTGTAAAATGAACAAAATAGAGCCAACAGAGTATTGTGCCTTAGTATAAGTCCTACACAAGATGTTCTCTCCCTAAAACCTGTGTATCCTGGGGAAATTTCATGAGGAAGAGCAAATAGACTTGTTCTGCTCAGACCTGGAGGGAACACCTGGGACTGATGGAGAAAGACATGGGGAAA
This sequence comes from Gymnobelideus leadbeateri, assembly GCA_011680675.1. NCBI lineage: Eukaryota > Metazoa > Chordata > Mammalia > Diprotodontia > Petauridae > Gymnobelideus > Gymnobelideus leadbeateri. The sequence goes on from WOXC01002027.1 coordinate 72,380, forward strand.
GAGCTCTAAGCTAAGTAGAAGGGAGAACATGCTACCTAAAATAAATAACCAACATTAAAATAAAAAAGGGGGCAGCTAGGTGGTGCAGTGAATGGAGCACCTGCCCTGGAGTCGGGAGGACCTGGGTTCAGATCCAACCTCAGACACTTAATACTTACTAGGCAAGTGCTTGACCCCAATTGCCCTGTGCTCCCCCTTCCAAAAAGAAAAAAAACTGTCACACTAGTGGTCTTTAAATAATCTGGATTACCAGTGGGCAAAAATGTGGAAGAGATTGATGTTTGCAGATACAAGTTGGACTAGAACACTGGCTCTCAAGCTCTTTCCTCTCAGGACCCTTTTGTATATACTCTTAAAATTTATTGAGGACCCCTCAAAGAGCTCTTATTTCTGTAGGTTATAATTATGTTTACCATGTTAGAAATTAAAAGTTTGGACCTCATAGGCCCCCTGAAGGGAGTCAGGGAACCCCTAGGTGTCCCTGGACCATACTTTCAGAACAGTTAGACTAGAGAACTGTGGCATCTCTCCTACTTCCAAGATTCTATATATCTGTGATTCCCTTACCTGCTCTGGGACTGAATTTGATCATCTGTTAGATAAGAGAGTTGGACTAGATGATACAATAGGCTCTAAACACTAATGCATTGTTGGTGGAGTTGTGAACTGATTCAACCATTCTGGAGAGCAATCTAGAACTATGCCCAAAGGGCTATAAATAATTTCATATCCTTTGACCCAGCAATACCACTTCTATGATTGTATCCCAAAGAGATCATGGAAGTGGGACGAAGACCCATATGTTCAAAAATATTTATAGCAGCTCTTTTTGTGGTGGCAAAGAATTGGAAATCAAGGAGATGCCCATCAACTGGGGAATGGCTGAACAAGCTGTGGTATATGAATAGAATGGAATACTATTGTGTTATAAGAAATGAGGAGCAGGGGTGGCTAGGTGGTACAGTGAATAGAGAACAGGCCCTGAAGTCAGAAGGACCTGAGTTCAAATCCATCCTCAGACACTTAATACTGATAGAAGAGTCATCTTCCTGAGTTCAAATCTGGCCTCAGACACTTATAGCTCTGTGACCCTAGCCAAGTCACATAACCCTGTTTGCCTCAGTTCCTCATCTGTAAAATGAGCTGGAAAAGGAAATGTTAAAGCACTCTAGCCAAGAAAATCCCAAATGGGGTCACCAAGAGTTGGACATAACTGGAAATGACTGAACAACATTAGTTACAATCCAAGAGCCTAAAGTCAATATGAAATGAATAAGGAGGCATAACATCGATTTGACAGCTGACTGGGGAATGGACTGGAGTAGGGAAACAATTGTGACAGACTCTCCAAACAGTAGGCTATTGCTATAGTCCAAGAGAGAGGTAGTAAAGGCCTGTAGTAGGTTGCTGACATTGTCAGAAGAGAGAAAGAAACATATATGAGAGATAATATGAAAGTAAGATTCTCGTGAAATCAAGTTAAAATAAACATCAGGAGAAACCTTGGAGAAGAGAAGTGAAGGAGAAGAGAGGGGGAGAGAGGAGAGGAGAGGAAAGGAGAGGAGGGGAAGGGAGGGGAGGGGAAAGGAGGGAAGGGGAGAGGGGAGGAGAGGAGGGGAAGGGAGAAGGGAGGAAAGGAGGGGAGGGGAGAGGAGAGGAGAGGAAATGAGGGGAGAGGAGGGGAAAGGAGGGGAAGGCAGAGGGGAGGAGAGGAGGGGAGGGAAGAGGAGAGAAGAGGAGAGGAGGGGAGGGGAGGGAAAGGGAGCATTGGTTATAGACTGCATTCAAGTTTTATAGTAGCTAAATTTAGGGAGCAAAATACTTTCATATGAGAGATCTCCTATTATCCCCAAACATGTCTTTGAAGTAGCTCCACTTTGGGGGCCTCAGTTTCCTTCTAAGTAAATGAAGGAGCTAGTTGTTACCTTGTTAAATTTAATAAACTTTTTTTAATTAGAAAAGTTCTAGGTTTTCTATACAGCCCTCTTTTTGTATCTTTTTGAATATTGGAATTTTTCTATCTGTTAATAGTTTTTAAGCCCATAAATAGATAGTCTGTACTAGATGGTCTCTTAAGCCATTTCTAGCCCAGGCTTTACATAATTCCATGATTGTGTGACTCAATGATATATAGAAGACTCCAAGCCCTATGTTTCCAGACCTCCAGGCTCCCTTCTTAACACCCAATGTGTCACCAGCTGTCTATTGGACATCTCTAACTGGATGTTCTATTCAGACACAGTATGTTTAAATCCCTCCCCTCTTCCAGACTTCCATTTTTCTGTTGAGGGCACCAGTATCCTTCCAATGACCCAAGTAAGCAAACTCAGAGTCATCCATCAGTCTCTACATCTCTCTCCCTTACCCCTCACATCTAAGCAATTGCCAAAATCTTTTCTATTTTATTTCCACAATATGTTTTGCATCCATCCCCTTCCCTCAACTTGTATCACAATAGGAGATCTTCATCTCCTCTTAACTGAACTAACACAGGTAACTGTTTCCTAATTGTTTTCCCTGTCTTTTTCTTCTCACCTCCAAAATATTCTCTACACAGTTGCCAAACTAATATTCCTAAAACACAGATCTGACCATGTCACTCCCTGCCTCAAGAAACTCCAGTGGCTGCCTCTTACCTCTAAGATAAAACTCCCCTGACTGACTTTTAAAACCTCTCACAATCTGACCACCACCTACCTATCTCTCTAAATTTCTTACAAATTACTCTCCTTCACTCACTTCACCTTTTGGAAAAATTGCCCTGTTTGCTGTTCCCCATACACAACATCTTTTTTCTAATCTCCATGCTTTTCACAGGTTGTCTCCCAATGTCTACAATGCATTCCTTCCTCATCTCCACCAGAAAAAGTTCTTTACAACTCATTTAAGCCTCACCTCCCAAAGAAATCTATCTTGATCCTCCCATAACTAACTCTGTACTTTTTTAAACTTAATTTTCTGTGTACATGTTTCCTTCCAATAAAATGTAACCTTCCTGAGGGTGGGGGACATTTCATTTTTATCTTTGTAACTGCAATGCCTTGCACAATTTCTTAACACATAGTAGACACTTAATCAATGCTTGTTGAATTAATGAATGAATGAGGTCCCTTCCAGCTCTCGTGGTTTATGATTCTTTCATTAGTTAAATTATTTCTAAGGTCCTTAACAGTTCTAAAATGCCATTCTTCTTTATTTGGCTATAATAAGTATTGTCTCCATTTCGTTGAGGTGTAGAGAAGTAGGAAGAAGAGATAGGAGACCTAGAGGTGAAAGGGCCCTTTTAGATTATCTAGTCCAACCCTTTATCATACAGGGGAGGAAACCAAGGCTCAGATAATGTTTGAACTAGGGTCCTTTGATTGCAAGGCCAACACTTTTTCATTGCACTATACAAGGACTAAAAGAGAGGCCTCTGCCTTTGCTCCATCCACTGAACCACCCTGTTTCTGTTCATCTAATTCTTCTAGGGAGCTTTTACTTCCTTTTTCCCCCATTCCTTACCTGGGGCTCTTTACTCTGCACATGTGGATGCATGCATGTACACACACACACACACACACACACACACACACTCACACTCACACTCACACTCATACACGCATTTTCTATTATCTTTCCTTTCCATAGAACCCATGTGGAAACCTTTCATCTTCTGCAAGACCCTTCAATGTTAAGCAGAGAGAACATTCCCCAAGCCTCTGTATTTGTTCTTTAAAGAGCAGGTCTCCCTCTGTGAGCTTAGTGATAAGAGCATGTTGGATGGGAGATTACTGCTCTTAGTAAATCTGGCATGCGGTGATCCGTACAGCACTCATCCACTTATTAATCAATCATTCATAACCCAGTTTGTGTTGAGATATTCTCAGGGGCTGTTATGCTTATTATGAGAAATTGGGACTCTGCTGTCGCTGTCACATTGGGTTCTGATGGCCTCATCTGGGGGCCGTCTCCTATGTAGCTGTCACATGCACTTAAGAACCTGTTCTTTGTGCCATCATCTGATTTCAGAAGAACAGAGGCATTTGCTGTTGGGGATAAAAATTATAACTTATCACTGCAGGGCTAGGCAAGGAGAAGTAAGAAATGCAGAAGTTACAAGGAAAGAAGGAAGAAGAAAGGGGAGGGAGGGGAGAGAGCTCGACTTCCTAAGCTCTTATTCTGGGTTGAGCCTAGTATAGGCCATCTGTGTCCTCCATCTTCAACCTTTGCCATTAATTACTGTCATCTTTCTCAAACTGGGGCATAGAGGCCCCTAAGGGGACCATGGGGAAGGTCTGAGGAGAGAACAGAGATAAAATAGAGAAAATTTGACCTAACAGCAGTTCATGTGAAAAAGACCTAGGAGTTTTAGTTGCCAAAAAACTCAGTATGAGGCAACACTATTTCAGAAATTATTTCAAGTGCTACCTGAGCACTAGAGTAAGAGAACCTGAATTGGTCCTGACTGGGACATTTGTGGGCTCTTTACCTCTGGGCAAGTTCCATTTCTGATGCTTACTACCTGTATGACCTTGGACAAGTCAGTTAAACTCCCTGGGCCTCAGTTTCCTCATCTGTAAAATGAAAGAGCTGGACTAGATGGCCTCAGAGGACCCTTCCAGTTCTATATTCCAGAACCTATGATGCTATGACCTCGCTGGGCCTCAGTTTACTTATCAGTAAAATAGAAATATGGTACCTGCCTCACAAGGTTGTGACCATCAGTATCAAGAGTGCTATATATATTCTACCTCACAACGCTCTTATGAGGAAATGCTTTATAAACTTAAAAGTAGTATTTTTAGGGGAGGCTAGGTGGTACAGTGAGTACAGCACTTGGAGTCAGGAGGATCTGAGTTCAAATCCAGCCTCAGACATTTAACACAAAAAACTAGCCGTGTGACCTTGGGCAAGTCACTTAACCCCAATTGCCCTACCTTCCCCCCTCCAAAAAGCAAAAATAAAAATCTTAAAAAAAGAATATTATTTTTTAAAAACTCAAGTTTCATTCACATGAATACAGTCTCCACTTCATGATGTCAGCATTAAGTAATACAAATGAAGTAAATCAGATCTCTTCACCACCATATGCCTTTCTCCATCTGCCCTCCTCGCCCAACTTTAAAATCTCTTGCTGGGACATGAGGAGAATGAAGGGGAAGTTGATTTTCTGGTGGGAAATGGAAGAAGGGGGAGTAGAAGCAGGAGATAGGATATCAGGACAAATGATGATGATTTCTAGTGATTGGAAGGATAGCAAATTCAATTCAATTTAGCAAACTCAGTCAATAAACATTTCAGTCAATAAACATTTGTTAAGCCCCTATTACTTCCAAGGCACTGAGCTAAGTCCAAAAATAAACAAACAAGCAAAAACCGGTAACCGGCCTCAGGGGAATTTATATTCTATTGAGAGTTACATATATGTAGATAAAGAAACACAAAATAATTTCAGGAGAAAGAGAAAAAAAGAGAGATGGAGAATGAGAGGGAAAGGAAGAGATAGAGACACAGAGATAGAGAACTAAGTACTAAGGGGATCAGAAATAATTTCAAGTGCTACCTGAGGAACGTGATGAGATTGACACATGCATTGCCAGATCTAGCTCAGCATTGGGGAGGATCTGAAAAAATGTATGGGAGAGAAGAGGTATCAGGCTGCCCACCAAACTGAAAGTCTACAGAGCTGTTGGGCTAACCTCAATGTTGTATGCCTGGGAAATCTGGACAGTCTACCAGTTTCATGCCAGAAAATTGAACCACTTCCATTTGGATTGTCTTAGGAAGATTCTGAAGATCACCTGGAAAAATAAGGTACTGAGGTCCTTTCTTGAGCTAAACGGTCAAGATTCAAACTCCACTGCACAGAGTGCAATTCCAATGGGCTGGCCACGCTGTTCAAATGCCAAACATATGTTTCTCTAAAAGACTATTTTATGGAGAACTTGCACAAGGCAGACACTCATATAATGGTCAGAAGAAATGATACAAGGACATTCTCAAAGTCTCTCTAAAAAACTTTGGTATCAATTGTGAGACATGGAAGACAGGATCATCCAAGACAGCATGCCTTCATCAAAAGAGGCACTGTGCTCTATGAGTGAAGCAGAATGACAGTGACTCAAAAGAAACATGAGATGCAAAAATTCAGAGGCATCTTAACTGTTTAGAAACAGTCCTATAGATCATGTGGTAGAACCTTCCAAGCTCATGGTGGTTTGATCAGCCACAGCTGGACGCTCTGTACATTGACCCCAACATGGTGATGTCATTTTGGTCCTCTTCGACCACAAAGGACCAATAACAACACCTGAGGAGAGCCCTGAAGGAAATTAGAGATGCTGAACAGCTAAGGTAAGGAGAGGATCTATTCCAAGCACCAGAGACAGTACATCCGAGAGAGGGAATGGCACATTCGGTGCAGAAAACAGCCAAGAAACCATTCTCGGTAGAACATAGCTTGTAAAGTGGATATTGGAAAATAGGTGTGAGAAGATCGTGGGAACTAGGTTACCAAGAGTTTTAGCTTCTGGCTGTACTAAGGAGTTCTGCCTCTAGAGGCAATGGGCAGCAACGGAAGGTCTTTGAGTAGAATGTGATGGCTGTGTGGTGAATGGGCTGGGGAGGGGAGAACCAAGAAGCAGGCTACCATTGGAATGGTCCAGTCTAGAGGGGACAAGGGCCTACCAGACAGGAGAGGCTTTGTGAAAAGAGAGAAGACGATGGGAGACAATGGGCTACTCTCAATAGTCAAAGCCTTCTTGAAGAGCAGGAAATTGGAATGGGAAGCCCACAAACTAAATTTTTTAAATGATTGGCTTTTAACAGAAGAAAAGTGCAAAGACCCAAAGAACATGGCCAAACACACCATAAACCATAAGCAAGGTTGGCAAGATGACATGATGGATGATGGAACACTGGACACGGGAGTCAGGAAGACCTGAGTTCAAACACAGCATCAACCACTTATTGCTGGCTGTGTGGCCCTGGAAAAGTCATTTAATCTCTCGGTTGCCTCAGTTTTCTCATCTATAAAATGGGGGCAGTGTTGTTGTGAAGACTCACTGAGATAACTAAACTTACATTAACTGTTATTATTACTGCTCAGTCCTGGAAGAGAAGAACTTCTGTCAGAGCCAGAATCTAACCTACACTCCTGGGCCAAATAACGAATCCTCTTTACAATGTTCTCAACTAGTTGCCATCCAGTCTTCCTGAGTGAGCATCTCAAGTTCAATTAACTCTACAAACATTTTCGAAGTACTTCAGGGCACTCTCCCCACTATAAATCCAGCATTGTGCTCCTCAAGCTCTTGGATCTCCTACCTCTAAATAGATATATCCTTGTCTATCCTTGAATTTCATGTCTTACTTTTAAGGGAACTTCTCTCTACACATGCCCTCACATCCTCCACCCAAAATTAATTAATTAATTTATTAATTAATAGATAAATATATAAATAGGTAGATAAATAAATAAATTGATAGGTAGATAGATAAATAGATAAATGAATGAATGAATGAATGAATGAATGAATGAATGAATGAATGAATAAAGGGTGTTTCCTGAGGCAATGCAAGCTGGAAGATTCAGAGACTGCATTGATTCTCCCTCCCCCAATTCCAACCCAACTCTATTGCCTCCATGTTAGTCCACCTGGCAACGGGCAAGCATGGGGTGATAGAATGAGTGAAGAGGCATCGTGAGAGGAGGGACTGTCTGCTTCATTTCTGTTTTTGTGTCCCTAGCACCCAGGCCAGCACAGTGCCTGGAACATAGGGAGCATCTGATAAAAACTTATTAATTGATTTGAATAATCACACTCTGTTGCCTAAGAATTATTCTTCAACACTTAAGAGATGATTAACGAGAAATTAGGGTGCATTAGTGATTTCTGAACAAGGTGACAGTGCTATCTCTGGTGGTGCACAACCCTCTCCCTACTTCTTTGTCATTGTTGTTCAGTCGCATCTGACTCTTTTGACCCCATTTGGGGTTTTCTTGGCAAAGACAATGAAGTGGTTTGTCATTTCCTTCTTCAGCTCCTTTTACAGATGAGGAAACTGAGGCAAGCAGGGTGAAGTGAGTGACTTGCCCTGGGTCACACAGCTAGTATGAGTCTAAGACCAGATTTGAACTCAGGAGGATGAGTCTTTCTGATTCCAGACCCAGGACTATATCCCCTACACAACCTAGCTGCCCCTACTTTACATATGCTATATTTTATTTAAGTCTTACAACCAGCCTGTGAGGTAGGTGCAATTATCATTCCGGTTTTACAGTTGTGGAAACTGAGGCAGATAGCAATTAAGTGATTTGCCCTAGGTCACTCACAGTGTGTGAAGCTGGATTTGAACTCAGGTCTTTTTGACTCCAGTGATCAGGTTCAGTGTTCTACACGCTGCACTATCAAGGCTTAGCACAATACTTGCCATGTACTGAACTTTTAAAATGCTTTTTCATTTACCCAGAGTGCAACAAGCCTAAGACAGTGTCTGGTATATGCTAGGGTACTTAAATAAAAACTCATTGATTAGCTTCAAAAAATTTTGGGTGGGGGGCAGCTAGGTGGGACAATGAATAGAACACCAGCTCTGGAGTCAGGAGGACCTGAGTTCAAATCCAGCCTCAGACACTTAACACTTACTGGCTGGGTGACCTTGGGCAAGTCACTTAACCCCAATTGCCCTACCTTCCCCCTCCAAAAAAGCCAAAAAAAAAAAAATTTGTAGTCACCACAGTTGAACCTGGAGTTGAATGCCAAGGGTTCTCTTGTGGAAGGAGAGCTAGGAAAGCTTTCATGAAGCCAGAAATGGGCAGAAGCAGAAGCAAATGGAAACAACCTCAGGATAAGGACAAGCTCCTCTAGCAGTGCAGTTCAAGAGCTACTATGGAGAAAGAACTGTTGTCTCCAGTAAGGCAGGGATAAGGAAAACTCTGAAGGCATTTCTGTGGTAGCAAAGACTCTTGTTTTATAAAATCACACCCAACTCTTTGTGATCTCATGGACCACACTGTCCATAAAGTTCTCTTGGCAAAGATACTGGAGTGGTTTGCCATTACCTTCTTCAGTGGATTAAAGCAAACAGGAATTAGTGAGTGTCAGAGGGAAGATTTGAACTCAGGTCTTCTTGACTTCAGGCCCAGTGCTCTCTTCCTGGTGGCAAATCTCTCTCTGCCTTAGCAGATAATTTGTACCCTGGCAGGGCAAAATGCCCCAGGCCAGTAGGAAGAGAGCTATATTTGGAGCTCTGATTGTAAGGAACCACGGAAGAGAGAGCTATCCCTGAAGTATACATTGTGAATTCCTCAAGGGTGGGGGACCGTGTGTTCCTTCTGTTATCCTGAACATTTAGTACAGGGCATGGCACATAGCAGGCACTTAACATAAGGAAGAAAAGCTATGCGTGAAAGATAGATGGTGAGCTCCTTCAGGGAAGAGACTATCTTCGCTTTTTTTGTATCCTCCAGAGACTGGCACATAGTAGGCACTTAGTAAATATTTATTTACTGACTGACTGAAGCTGTCCAGTGACAGCAGCACCTGCTGGACCCAGAAGGTAGAGGAGTTTCATGTTTGGGGATGAATGTGACTCTCGAGAAGTAGGCAGCAGATCACAGTGGAAAGAGTGTTGGATACCGAGATAGAGGAACCAGGCCTGAATCATGCTGGTTCTGTTGTTTATTACCTGAAAGACCACAGACAAGTCATTTAACTTCTCTAAGCCTCAGATTCCCTAACTTTAAAATGATGGGGCTAGAGCAGATGACCTTCAAGGTCTCTCCTAGCTTTAGATCTAATGGTGAGAAGACATCTAAGTTCTCTTTCAAATATAAATCTATGATTTCATGGCCTTTAGGAATTTTTTGTTTGTTGTTGTAACCATTTAGTTGTTGCTGTCCAACTTTTTGTGACTCCATTTGGGGTTTTCTTGGCAAAGATAGTGGAGTGATTTGCCATTTCCCTCTACAGCTCATTTTACAGATGAGGAAACTGAGGCAAACAAGGTTAAGTGAATTGCCCAGGTCACACAGCTGTTAAGTGCCTGAGGTCATATTTGAACTCAGATCTTCTAGCCTCCAGGCCCAGCACTCTATCCACTGCACCAACTAACTGCCCCGTCCTTTCAAATAAAACTTTCTTCTGTAATGTTGTCAACCAGGTACTTGCAAGCAGGGGCTCAGTCTTAGCACATTGAGAATACCATGCATACATTTTTCAAGGTTTTCTGGGTGGGGGCTCTGAGCCAAATAGATGTCTATTCCTCTCCTTCAAATAAAGAGCAAGCCAGGCTTAGTTCATGCCCTTCATCACCTCAAGCCTACATTATTACAATAGCCTGTTTGTGGGTCTACCCACCTCAAGTCTCTTCCTGCCCAAATCCATCCTCCATTCATCCACTAAAAGTGATTTTTCTAAAGTCTGACCATGTTATTTCCTTACTCAATAAACTACAGTAGTTCTCTATTACCTCCAGGATAAAATACAAAATGCCCTGCTTGACATTCCAAGTCCTTCATAACCTCTCCCCCTCCTTCCTTTCCAGTCTTCTTACACTTTACTCCCTAACACATACTCTTTGATCCAGTGACACTGGCCTCTTAATTCTTCCACAAACAAGACTCTCTGTTTTTTGTCATTTTCTCTGATTCTGCCCACGTGGCTAAAATTTTCTCCCTTCTCTGCTCTAACTACTGACCTCCCTGGCTTCCTCCCAGCTAGAATTTCATCTTCTATAAGAAACCTTTCCCAACCCTTCTTAAGTCTAGTGACTTTTTGCTGTTAATTATTTCACATTTATCCTGTATATAGCTTGTTTGTATGTATATAGATAGATATGTTTGTGTGTATATATCTATATATATTATATATACATCTATGTGTAGTATATCTATATATAGATATATATTTGCATATTAGTCTCCCCATTAGATTGTAAGTTCCTTGAGGGCAGAGACTGTCTTGCCTCTTTTTGTATCCCCAAGCACTTAGTAAAGAACCTGGCACACAGTAGTTGCTTAATAAATGTTTGTTGATTTATTGATTGTGCCATGAGTCTCTGATACAAGAAGTACAAGTGATGATTTCAGACCCCAACTTACCTTTGGATGAAGTAAAATCACAAAATTCTGCATAATGGAGGAAACTGGGTCATAGCACAAGTTCCTAATATAAAGTTCATAGTGAGATAGGTTGAATTAGGGATGTCAGAAAACCAAACAGAGGAGTTTGAATCTTATCTAAAAGCAGGACAAACTTTTCTTCCTATTCTGCTTCATTTGATTTCTTTTCCATCAATCATGCCACCTGAGACTCTTCACAAGTTTCCAGAGACCCCATCAGCACCCTCCTGCTTCAGAACCATCTCCTAAGAGGGAAAGTGGAGAGTGAGAAAAGCACCAAATGGAAAGACAAAAAGAGCGAAGTTTGAGTTCTGCTGCTTGTTAAATTTACGGACCTGAATGACTCACTGAATCTCTCTGAGCCTCAGTTGTCTCATCTGTGAAATGGGAAACAGAATAATTACCCTACCTACCCTACGGGACTGTTGTGAGAAAGGCATTTGGTAAACCTGAAAGAGCTAAGATAAAATAAAATAAAACAAAACAAAATAAAATAAAACCTGGGAGCTGCTGTTATTACCTATGCCATTCTCTAATGGCCCACCAGGAGCAACTTTCAGTGTCTTTATTTGAAACCAAGAGAAAATCCTTCCGTTATCATACAGTTGGCTGGTCTCATAAGGACCAGGGAAGGCTGGCCGAGCACAAGATTACCTCTGTAATGCACAAGAGAGGATTTTTTAAAGAGCAGGAGATTGAAAGGATCAAATATTCAGAGGAATAGGACTGGAGATAATAGAAGAGCCTAATGCCCTTGCAGACAAACTTCTTGGGGCCTTCTTTGACTCCCTGAATTCAATAACTGTTACTTTACCCATCAGGCAAACTAATATCGCCTCCTGCAAAATTTCAGGTGAACATTCATTCATTCAATAATAGCCATAACTAGGAACTATGGGAATTGGGACACATTCAGTAGGGGGAACAGAGGTTAATAGGGGGCATGTAGTGATGCTCCAGAGGAAGACTAAAGGCAAGTGCAAGCACACCAGGAAAGAAAGAATGCCATCTGCCATTTCCCTTCCCCATAGAAGCTGAGGGGAGGATGAGCCCCTAAGGTGGGCTACCATGGTAAGGGAGATCCTGTGGATGGCAAATCAGAGAGCCTACACCATGCTGTGGCAAGGTCCAGTAGAGGACCACAGGGTGAGAGAGTGAATTCCTTCAGAGAGGAAGTGCCCTCCTTATGTCATTGCCCTAGGCCAAAGCCCCATTTGTCCCATGCTAGTTACAGTTCTACACTCAATAAAACATTGATGAAACACTATGCATAAAGCACTGTGCTTAATACTACAGAAGGAGAGGAAGGAAGGGATAGGATAATAAAAAGACAATTAGGGCACAGTCCCTACTCCCGTAAAGACACACTCCAGAAGGGGAATATGATATGTGCAGTAAGTGAACAATAACTAAACAGACTTTGCTTTGACCAGAGAGAAAGCAGGAAAAGTGCTTGGGGAGGTACACAGAATGAAACTGGCAGTAGGCCATGGAGACAATGAGCTACAGAAATTTTGGTAAAGCAAGTCAAAATCCTAGGAAAATATGACTCATTTCCCCTTAACTTAGTGATTTTCCAACTTTGACTTTTTGTATATTCAGCTTTTAAGAAAAGGATGTCATGGGGGCGGCTAGGTGGCGCAGTGAGTAGAGTGCCGGCCCTGGAGTCAGAAGGACCTGAGTTCAGATCCGGCCTCAGACACTTAACGCACACACAAACAAAAACCTAGCCGTGTGACCTTGGGCAAGTTACTTAAACCCAATTGCCTCCCCCCCCCCAAAAAAAAAGCAAAAAAAAAAAAAAGGATGTCAGTAGGCAGAGTAGATATAACACTAGTGATGTTACAGGTCAGACCTCAGATATCTTCTATCCTTGCAAAGCTAGTAGAGATTCAACAAGGCTGCTCAGATCCCAGATGTTTAATGTTAGAAGGGACCTTGGAGATCCCACGTGGACTGTTATGAATTATACTGGGCACCACAGCTGAGATAGAACATTGATAAGATAGAGAGCATCCAGTTCGGGCAACAGGGACAGTGAAAGATCTTGAGGCCATGCCATGGAAGGACCGATTCAAGGAAATAGCGATATTTAGCCTGGAGAAGATAACACTCAGAGGTAACATGGTAGTTATGTTAAAGTATTTGAAGGACTTCATGTGGAAAGGGGATAAGACTTGTTCTGTTTGGCCCCTGAAGTAAGGGCCAGGAGCAGTAGGTAGAGTTTTGCTGTTGTTCAGTCATTTTTGACTCTTTATGACCCCATTTGGGTTTTCTTGGCAAAGGTACTAGAGTGGTTTGCCATGTCCTTCTCTAACTCATTTTGCAGATGAGGAAACTGAGGTAAACAGAATGAAGTGACGTATCCAGGGTCATACAGCTAGTAAGCATATGAGGTCAGATTTAAACTCAAGAAGATGAGTTTTGCTGACTCCAGGCCCAGCACTTTATCCCTTGTACCACCTAGCTGCCCTTAGATAGAAGTTATAAAGAAGAAAATTTAATTTCTATGAAAAGAAAACCTTCCTAACAATTTGTTGTCATTCAGTCATTTTTGACTCTTCATGACACCATTTGGGGTTTTTTGGGCAAAGATACTGTAATGGTTTGCCATTTCCTTCTCCAGTTCATTTTACAGATGAAGAAACTGAAGCAAACAGAGTTAAGTTATTTGCCATGGGTCACACAGCTAGTAAGTGTCTGAGGTTAGATTTGAACTCAGAAAGATGAGTCTTTCTGACTCCAGGCCTGACACTCTGTGAACTAACACCTTCCAAATTATTAGAGCCTTCCAAAAGTGCAATGATCAGTCCTGGTAGGTGATGGCTCCTTGTATTAGCAAGCACCCTAGCACACCCAGGATGGCCTGCTAGCACAGATTCTTTGACCTACTTTGCTAAAGGAAAGACAACTCTTAAAGGAGTCAATAATCTTACTTTAATTACAGATATGTAGAAAATACAAGCAGAGAAATTATCACAGAGATTTAGCAGACAGGGCTCCTACTGTGTGAACAAAGTAATAGACCACCTACATACACCTCCAGTTCAGGAAAACACAAACCTCTGAGTAGTCAGGGGGCTCTTAAATGGCTACTCAGAGTCCTGTCCAAGGAGTCAAAAGGTCCTTCTCATAAGCAAGCCCCCAAACCAAAATGCCAAGCTCTCAGAATATATAACAAAGACCCGGCCCCTGATTATCTCAGAGCCAGAAGGCATCACCACCCATGTGATCCAGTGCCTAATTGGCAGCTAGTTGGGTAACTCAGCTTGTCCTCACCCTCTCCTCCTCTCCAAAGGAAGGTAAATTTTGATGGCCAGAAGCTGCCCACTTAACTTGGGGTTTACTGGTTAGATTCCTCCCTCCCTTCCTTCCTTCCTTCCTTCTTGTTTACTTCCTTTCTTTCTTCCTTCCCAAGACCTTAAACCTAGTTTCACTCTGAAGCTTACGGATTGGACCACTATAACTCCCTGCCCAAGTTCAATTTAATGGCTATATTTTGGGCCCTCCTGCCTTGGAGTCAATGGTAACTGTTTCTCTTTGGAACAGCAACCCTGAGGGCCTTCCCCTCATTTCTTTTTCCCCTCATTAAAGGAGCCATCCCTTGACTCACTTCTTAAAGAGGCCTATTCACTGAATGGGCATTACCTCACTCTAAGTGAGAACCTGAGAAGATCATAGCGTAAAAGGGCCAGGGCCTCCCAATGCATCCTGGGTTATCTCCAGTCATCCTGATAAATATCTGGTCACTGGACCTAGATGGCTCTGGAGGAGAAAGTGAGACTGGTGACCTTGCACAGCCTTCCCTCCCTCAAATCAAAGTCAACTGTAAATTATGTCACAATTTCCCTGATGCCAGGGTCCTCTTGGAAAACAAAGGACAAACACATTGCTCAGCACCAAAAGGCATGAAAGCCTTCGTACTTTGTACAAGCAAGCTTCCCTGTAAGCAAGCTCCGCCTTAAGCAAGTTCCTCCCCCAATGGGCTCTATGTGACTCAGGATGTATCACAGCTATGATTGAAATACCTGTATACCTTTAGATTTTGGAACACAGCTGCATGTTCCAAGGGAAAGGGGGACACATGTGGTCACATAGGCCTATTAATGGACAGGGAAGATCCTCCTATTCCATTAACATTATAGTCCTCACTCACTGGAGATCTTTAATCAGTCTGGAAAACCATTTGTCAGGCATATATTGGTAGGGATTCCTGTTTTTGTGTGGGTTGAACTAGAATGCCACCGAAGTCCCCTCCATCTCTGAAATGCTCCCGTGAGGAAGCAGAGACCCAAAGAAGGGAACTGAGGTCACAAAGCTAGCAGGTAGTAAAGCTAGATTTAAACCCAAACCTCCTGCTTTCCAGTCCAGCAGTCTTTCCCACCAAACCATAACAACCCTAAGCATAAATATTGGTCTGGGAGTCAAAAGATAGGTTCAAATTTTATTTCCTGTGACTACAGGTGTAGAGCGAGAATTCCTTTAATCTAATTCCATCAATTTTACAAATGAGAAACTAAAGCTAGAGACATTAAGTGACTTTTAGGTAGCAAGCAAAAGATCTGATATTTGAACCTGGGTCCTCTATCTCCAAAACCAGGACTCCTTACACTACATCACACTGCCTCAGGTCCCCCATTACTGTTCCGTCATACCACCATGACAAATTTTTTGTCAGATTCCCAAACTCCTAATATATATATATATATATATATTTCCCCCTTTGGTCATATACTCCAATGACAATGTCATTTATTTCAACTGGTTCCTCACTGTGGAATAGCAACCTATTACTTCTTCCCAGATCGACTGTATCACAGGCCCAACTAGAGCCATTCCAAACTTTCTCTTCTCTCCTCAATCCCCTAACACCACTCCATCACTACTCTCTCTCTCAGTAAAGGACATCATCTCCTATTTCATTACCACCACAATGTCCCAAACTACTACTCTAAACCTTTCCTTGGTCCTGCTTACTAACTATGCCACTCTGGCCAATTCACTCCCTTTTTCTGATCCTCAGTTTCTTCAACTTCAAAATGGACAGAGTAATATGGGCCCAACCTGCTTTATAGAGGTACCGTGAGAATCCTGTGAAATAGTGGCACTGAGAGCATTTGTCACATAGAGCAGTATAGAAATGGGAAATTTTGTTGTTATTGTTATTGTCCTCTGCCTAGCGTGTTCAGTGGGGATCTGTGATCACTATTGATGCCTTTCCTCCCCTTGACTTCAGGCACTTCATCCATGCCTGCATTCTACTTTTCAGACTCAGAAAAGGCCTTAAGAGGAGGCACTTAAATCCCAAAATAAAACAGGTCAGAGTTGCAATTATGATCAATGAAGCAGGCCTCGGTGTGTTGTGCATAATTAAAATGACTGTAGGACCTCTCTATAAATATCAGCTGGAGAAGAATCATCTTTTTCAGTACAGGCAGAAAAGTGAGACAGAGGCAGCCTCTTGTCCCCAGGTGATAACTTGACCTTGAAATAACTTTACTATTTCCACACCAAAGTAATCGTCCTTCAGGGGGAAGGAAGATTGTGTTTGCCCTACTCACTGCTTTCATCCGGGACAAGTTCTCAGGGTCGACCACTACACCTCCATTAACCACTCAGTAAAGATGCCAGCATTATTCCCTAGTCAGGAAACACCTTGTCTATTTTTCAAAAACCCCAAAGAGGCCAGCAGAAGGGAGGTTCTATTTTTCCCCTCTAAGGCTCCTAGCCCTGTGTCCAGCTGAGGATGTGCTTGGAATGAAGAACGAATCCCACCAAACCCTGGCCGTATGCACACCTTTAAATATTTTACTTAATGCCCATCTGTCTTCCCTGACAGTGCTGTGCTCCTCACTGCTTGGCTGGAACAGAGCAAATTCTCTCACACCATTTACTCGGTCTTTTTTGTGGAAACTAGGAGATATTATTCACCCTCTGCCTAAAAAGTCCGCCTAGTATGGGGGGGTGGGAGCAGGCACCGAGCCTCATTTTCCTAATTTCATATTTGATTGAGCATTATTAAAAGAGCCGTTAAAGTTATGAAATTCAGTGCTCATCCAAGGCTTAGAATGGAGTAGCCAAGGATACATATAAAAGAGTTATTCTGCCTTCCCCTCTCTTAGCAATAACACTTAAGACTTATATATTGCTTTTCATCTCCCAAGCTCTTTACAAACATTAACTGTACAATTTCACCACGGTAAATGCTAAAACAGAGTCAGAGAGGGCCTATAATTTTGTAGTCACTTCTGTGACATTCAGTGTGTCTCAAGATGATATAGGCCATACCTCAGCACCTACATTTAACCTGGCTTTGGGGATGGAAAAGAGAGAGGAAATAGTTCAAAGTTCTCATGGAGTTTGAACTCTGTTCCTATCCCCCAAGGAAAAGGCTCCAGTTCAAAGTTCCTGATTTCTGACATTTGTTTTAACTCCTTTGCCAGGGATGGGTTTTTGTTGATATGCTCTATTTAAGTCTTGAAATGAGGAATCTATCAAATAAATTCTGTTACATTATTAATTTGGACATCTGACCTAGATTTCCTGGCCTGTTGCTAGGATTCTAACCCAGCACTATTTCAGTATAAGGATTAATTATATGAACCTGTGAAGGATCTGTGATTTTTGTCAGTATTGGGAACTCTCAGCATGAGAACTCCCTCCACCCACTTAGCCTACAACCTATCTTCATTGGATCATAAGTGGATCTAGATCTTGAAGGAACCTTAGATGGCATCTAATCCAACTGCCTCTTTTGAAGCAACAGAAAACTGAAAGAGGTGAAATGACTTAAAATTATAGGCTCCTAACTCATAGATCTAGAGCTGAAAGAGAGCTTAGAGGTCACCTAGTTCAAGCCCTACCCACCCTCCATTTTACAGAGGAGAAAACTGAGGCTGGAATAAATTAAGTGACTTTCCCAAGGTAATACATGTATTAAGCAAAAGAGCCAGGTTCTAAACTTGGGTCATACAATTTCGAATCCATTCTTTCCACTGCATTACACTGAGCTCCTTCCACCCATGCACATCACAATTTATCTCTGATTACACAGTACCACAGCATCATAGATTTAAAGTCACAGGGTAAAACACCCTTATTTTACAGAGAAGGAAACTGAGGCATAGAGATGCTAAGTGACAGACCCAGTTTTCTTAACTCTAAGTCCAGCTTTCTATTCATTACATATACCATGCTGCCTCAACATCAAAGTAATGACTGTGTTCAACTCTAACATGAGGTTTGTATCTATCAACCCTCACTTGAAAGCTAACTTTCTGTTGTATAATCTTGGCAAAATGTTGTGCCTATTTGCATCATGCACAGCAGTTATTATTAGACAAATGACAGCATTATTCACTGGAACACCAGGTTCTGTCTAGTCTTCCTTCACAGTCTCTCTCAGATTCACCCCTACCTCTCATTGCCTCCAGGACCTCATCACCTCACACCTGGATTTCTGCTAAAGCAGCAAAATTAAGGGAACTCATATACTCACAGCCTGAAAAGAAGCAAAGATAGATTGGTTAAAGAGAGAGAGAGAGACTGAAAATATTTTTTTCTTTTAGTTTCCAGTTTTTTACCTCCACAAAAAGAGCTGCTATAAATATTTTGCACATATAGGACCTTTTCCCCTTTTTGTTATATGAATGTGATGGAATGCTATTGTGCTATAAGAAATGAAGAAATCAATGTTTTCAAAGAAATAGGTAAAGACTAACACAAACTGATGGAGAGTGAAATAAGCATCTTAGCAAGTCATCTGAGGGCAGAACTTGAACACCACTCTTCCTGACTCCAAGGCCAAGGAGCTAACCACTATACGATCCTGCCTTTCCAGAGAAAGCAAGCCACCATTAACTAACTATGTTGTTGTTGTTGTTGTTGTTGTTGTTGTTGTTGTTTAGTCAATTAATTATGTCTGAGTCTTAGTGGTCCCATTTGGGGATTTTTTTGGCAAAGAGAATGTAGTGGTTTGTCATTTCCTTCTCCAACTCATATTACAGATGAGGAAACTGAAGAAAACAGGGTTAAGTGACTTGCCCAAGGTCACACAGCTAGTAAGCATCTGAGGCCAGGTTTGGACTCAGGTCCTCCTGACTTCAGGGCCAGCATTCTGTCCATAGTACTACCTAATCCTAGGCAACTCACAACTTCTTTATGCCTGTGTTTCCTCGTCTGTAAAAGAGGGATAATTAAGAACATAGGTAATGTGGAAAAATGCATAACAAGTGGTTCTCAGGAGGGGAAAAAATGTACTCATGACACATTTTAAAATTTAATCTGAATTATTAAATTTTCTTTATCACTTCAGTCTAGACAGTCAACAAAATAATAAAAAAATCAGACTATGATTTGTAGCATCTGTTGATTTCCTCAGCATATATGCTTACACTAAAAATTTGAGATGTGAATTGGAGGGGCAGCTAGGTGGCACAGTGAATAGAGCACCGGCCCTGGAGTCAGTAAGACCTGAGTTCAAATCTGGCCTCAGACACCTTGGGCAAGTCACTTAATTGCCCTCCAATTGCCCTCCAAAAAGCAAAAAAAAAAAAGATGTGAATTGGAATCCAATTGACTACCTCCCTTTCTTTTCCTATCACACATTTCCCTGATGGCATCTTTTATTCTTATTTTTGTCTGAAGCTTCTCATCAGCTATATGTCAGTCTGCCCATACCCCTCATGCACCTCTCCATTGTCCTCTAAGGGATATTCACGTTCATTTCTCAAGAGACTGTTCCACATCTTGCAGCCATGTAACCACACTGGTAGAATGGCTTTTAATACCAACAACAGGTGATAGCTGGGTAAAATGGGAGATCTATCAAAAGACGAGAACCTACCATAGGATTTATACACCAGGAAGAAATTCTTAGATATAATAATGGGTGGCATTTATAGAGTGTTTTTAAGTTTACAAATCACTTTATAAATGTTACCTTATTTTACCATCAACAACCCTGGGAGGCAGGTGTCATTATTATTTCTCTTTTTACAGATGAGGAAACTGAGGCAGATGGTGGTTAATCAACTTGCCAAAGGTCACACAAAATACAGTTAAGAATCTGGGGCTTTGGGGCGGCTAGGTAGTGCAGTGAGTAAGAGCCCCAGGCCCAGAGCTGGGAGGACCGGAATTGGTTCCAGCCTCAGAAAATGAGCACCCACACATAAATAAATAGCCGTGTAACCTTGAGCAAGTTACTTAACTCCAATTGCTTAAAAAAAAAAAAGAGAGTCTGGGGCTTTATTGGAATTCAGGTCTTTTTGATGCTAGGTCTAGCATTATGCCTACTGCCATTGCATCACCCACACCAGTTCCCTCCTTTTTTTGATGAAAAAGCTGAGACCCAAAGAAAGGCTTACCTAAGAGCACATGGGTAGTAAGTAACAGAGCTGCAAAACCTCAACCTGAAGTTAAAAGACATGGTTCCCACCTACCTTTCCATTTGTATTTCATATTACTTGGCCCCGAGAACTTCATGTAATTCTAAATCCTGTTTATTTTTCTGTCTACAAGACTTTAAATTAAAAAGCAGTGATCAACAGCATGGAAAGCTATAGAGAGATCAAGTCATATGTGGATAGAGAAGAGGACATTAGATTTAACAGTTGAGAGATTGTTGGTAACCTTGAAGGGACCGGTTTCAGTCAAGCTGAAGGTGGGAAATCAGATTATAAGGGGTTGAGAAGCAAGTGGGGAGTGAAGTAGAAGAATCAGACTGCTAAAGAAAAGAAAAATAGGATGCTGGCAGGGTCAAGTGAAGGTTTATCAAAGATGGGGAGAACTAAACACATTCCCCTGCAGGGAAGGAGTCAATAGAACTGGTTATAAGCAGAAAAGAGAAAGAAGGAGGGAATGATCTCTGGGGAAAACTCCCAGAAGAAATGGAAAGGAATGGAATTGCCTACCCCAAAGAGGTGAATAAGACATAACAAAGATAGAGTTGATTCTTTCTTTGAAACTGGAACAAAGTAATAGAGTATGGGTGAAGATCTTAGAGGTTTGGCTAGGAAAGAAGCTTAAATTTTCTCAGTCGAGATAAGGTCATCTATTCAGAGATTGTGTGGAGAGGGTGTAAGGCAGTGGTGTCAAACTTACATAGAAATGGCGACCACCAAATTGCACATACAGATCCCTATAGGCCACATATTGACTTAAAAAAACATTTATTAATATTATCTACGTTCTATGGTATTTTTATTAATTTTGGAAAACATTTTCCAATCTATTTCAGATACACTTGGGAGTGTTGAAAACAGCATGTGTTTTTTACACCTCCTCGGGTAAGAGCCTAAAAAAGAGGAAGGATCACAGCAAATGCTAAGGGCAGTGTGATACAAAGCAGTTAGGAAAGAATGAAGGCCTGGCCATGCAGAAGTGAAGACCTAGTTGAGATTAGGTAACATGAATTTGTAGTGAACTCCCCTGGAATGGTTAAAGGATTTCCTCCCATGGTATTCAGCAACTGGAGAGTAGAAGCAGAGATGGTTGGAGTTAGACTAGGTAACCTTTAGAATCTCTTCCAATTCTGAGATTCTGGGATTCTGGAATTCAAGTAAATTGAATTCATAATGTTATTAAATTCTTAATATGGGTAAAGTTCTAGGAATACAAACCAAAAAAGCTGCCCTTACCTTAAGGAGCTTACATTCTGTGGAGGGAGGAAAGGATACAATATGTACGATGGGTAAATAGGATCAGTACCTACCAGTGCCCTCTCACTCCTCACCCCACTCCCCAAAAAACCCCAACATGGGGGTTAGGCTAGATGGAATTTCCCTAAAATGCAACCAAATTGGTCTAGAGGCAAGGCAAGGTTCAACTTGTGCCTCCTTGGATGAAACTTCCTAAAGGCCTCTGGCCATGTGGATGGGACTTCCTGATCACCTAGGGGCACAAAAGGCCACATCCATATTGGGGTCAGGGCCCTTCAGACTTGGTAGATGCCCCACTGCTGATCAGATGAATTTCACATTTCAAGGACACAGTATACCCAAACAAAATACTACTGTACAATATATCCTTTCTAGGTTAGAACTCATTTTTGTCCCAACAGCAAAACTGCTTTCTGGTGCCTGCACCAGACACAAAGTAATTTCAAGAGAGAGAATGCTAATAATTGTGGGATTCAGGAAAGGCCTCAGGTTGAGAGGTAGCCCCTGACCTTTGCTTTGAAGGAAGCTAACAATTTTAAGAGGTGGAAGTATAAATGGAGTGCATTTGAGACAAGAGGGCTCACTTACCCAAAGACACAGAGGTAAGAGATAGAAAGTCATATACAAAAAATCGCCAGCAGGCCAGTGTGACTAGAACAGAGAGAGTGTTAAGGGGAGTAATTTGAGATAAGGCCAGAAAGGTAGGTGGGAAACAGATTGTGGACAACTTTTAACACCAGGCTAAGGATTCTGTATTTTATCCTAGCACAACAGGGAGCCATTGAAGTTTTTTGAGTAGTGAATAATACAGGCAGATCAGTGTTTTAAGACATTTGACAGCCCTGTCAGAGGATGGATTAGAGAGAGGGAGATACTCAAAGCAGGAAGACTAATTTGGAAGCTATTACAATAGTCCAATCAAGAGGCCAATGAAGGTATGAATTTGGATTGAAGCTGTTGGAGGAAAAAAATAAGAGAACAGGTGTGAGAACTAAGAATTAGTGGTCTTTCTGTTATTTAGGGGAGGCCTATAAAGCAAAAAGATCCACATGGGAGCAAATTTTCTCTCTCAGCCAAGGTTCTTCAGAAGAAGAATCACTCAAGAAAATCTAAGAGTAGCTGTGTGAAAGGCACAGGGGCAGACAGCATCACAGAATGCAATAAGGTAGGAGGATTTATAGACCATATTTTCAAAGTATTTATAATCTTAGGGAGACAAGTTGTTGGATTTGAGATTTGTTCATGAGGATTTTTTTCCTCCATGTCTCCTGTCCAAGATACCAATCATTGCTTTAATTGACTGGATCACTCACTAGCCTATACAATTAGCTAATAGCTTCTTTTGGCTGTTTCATATAAAAGATACTGAATATTGACCAGAATCAACCCAGATAGTCAAGAATTAGACAAATGTATTGGACAAAGGTATTCACTTGCTATCTAAGATTATCTTTCACAGAACTAGCATTTGGTGAGAGGGAGCTAAGGTTGGATGGAGTAAGATAACTCTAGAGTGACCAGAGAGTATGGTTTTTATTCCAGTCTCCAAAGAGAGCAGTATACCCCTATACTACCAACATTTAACATCTGGTCAATGCATATAATTCTTGCCCCAATACCCCTCTTGAAAAGAGGAGAGTGGGGGCAGCTAAATGGCCCAGTGAATAGAGCACGGGCCCTGGAGTCAGGAGGATCTGAGTTCAAATCCAGCCTCAGACACTTAACACAAAAAACTAGCCTGTGACCTTGGGCAAGTCACTTAACCCCAATTGCCCTACCTCCCCCCCTCCAAAAAGCAAAAAGAAAGAAAAGAGAAGAGTGACAAAGAAGTCAGCCAGCCCCAGCTGTTCCTGCCGCCTGCCTGCTTTTCCCTGGCTGGCCCACTGGTGATCCAGTCACAGCTCTATTCCTACTCTCCACAAAGGTGGAAATCTCAGTCTCCCTTAGAGACAGAGAGAGCTAGAGCCCAGATATATCAATGCTACATGCAGATGAGACCATCTATAGAAGCTGATTATCCATATTCATTTACCAAATTTATTTATTTTATTATTTATTATCAATTTATATACATTATTGAATTATCAAATCAATATTTATGATCAAAATTGAATCTAACAAGCATCTAAGCGCCTGCTTTGCATATTTTATTTAGGATACTATGCTTGACACTAGAAAAGGGGGACCAAGAAGAATCGTACAGTCCCTACTCTCAGGGGGCTTATAACGTAGTCGGGAGAGAAGATGTGTGCAACTAACAAGGTACAATCAAATAGGACGCATTCCTCTGTTTCCCAAGTAGCACCAGAGATCCAAAGAGAGGAGTCCTTCCCAGTGGGGGGTATCAGGGAAGGAACTGGCCTCTGAGATGGACTGGGAATTATAAACTAAATCCCTTCCCCCTGAATAATGGAGTAGCTTAGCCTTCAGGGAACAAGTTTGGCTTACCTTCAAACTGACATTTTTCCATTTCTAGTGCTTTCTGATCCTTCTAAATCCTCCCTAGTGTAAAGGGGGGGGGGGGGGCGGGGGGGATGACCTAGTGTGCTGGAATGAAAAATATGCTGAGTACTAAGAGACTCAGGTTCTAATCCTGGCTTTGCCACTCAGTGACATCCAAGTCACAACCTCTTTCTACCCTTGTTTCCTCATCTACGAAAAAGGCATATGTAGGAGAGCCCTAGATAAACTGGAAAGCTAAACCATAGCAGCTGGTGCAGCAGGATGAGCACTGTTCTGTTAATCAGACAGTTCTAATTCTTAGGGAGCATAGGTCAGGAAACCAAAAGACACGGACTAGCATAGGGAAGGGCCTGGAAACCAAGAGAAGCCATTGAAAAAACTGGGGCTGTTTAGCCTGACAAAGAAAAGACTTAGGGAAGCCCTGATCACTTTCTTCAAAGACTTAAAGGGTTGTCACATGGAAAACGGATTACTAGACTTACTCTTCTTGACTCTAATGAAGAAAATAAGGACTAATGAGTAAAAGCTAACAGGGGTAAAAGTTACCTCTTCAAACAATGACAGCAAGAGGGTGATGTCTTGACTTGCCAGATAATTGGATTTAAGTGAGGCAAAGCTATGCAAAGTCATCAATTTCACTCTCTGCTGGAAAGTTATCAGAGCCCAGGGGCAAGACACTGGTCAAAACCACTGGCAATGACTTCAGATGCAGTGGGAGACTTTGGCCTTTTTAAGTGAAGGTCTTTCCCAAATCTGTTTGTCTGAAGCAACTCCCATTTAGTAATTAAAGGCTTAGGTAAGAAATGAGGCCAAAAATGGCCTACTCTGCTTTCATCAATCAATGGCCCCAATCAATCTGGGAAGGGAAGACCCTCAGAGTTTTTCCAAAGTTTTGGGGCTCTATATAAGAAATAACTCCCTAAAATAGGCACTTATAATAGTGTGGGGAAGCAGGGGGAAAGGCCAGTGATAGTACCCACCCCAGGGTGTACCTATATACCAGGCCCACCTCCTACATACACCGATATTCCTTAAGAACTAACACTTCTAGGGTAGCTAGGTGATGCAGTGAATAGAGCACCAGCCCTAGAGTCAGGAGGACCTATGTTCAAATCCAGGCTCTGACACTTGACACACTTACTAGCTGTGTGACCTTGGGCAAATTACTTTACTCCAATTGCCTTGCCTTCTCCTCTCCAAAAAGAAAAAAAAAACTAACATTTCCTGATAGTGGGATAAGTTGCCTCACAAGTTAATGAGTTCCCCATCACTAGAAGTATTTGAGTATAGGCTGGATATCAATGAAGAGTTTTTTAGAGGGTACTCTTATAGAGGGAAAGGAAACTGAGCTAGGTGATCATTACTCTATCTACAATACCTTTCTGCCTCTAAATGTATTTGAAATATAAAATCGGGAATTATGGTAAACCAGATTTATTGCCAAAATACTGCCAGGTTCCTGCTTTTCAAATATTAAATTACAAAACCTTACACTGGGAATTCTTCCTAATAAGTTTACTTACTAAATAAATTTATTTACTAAATACCTTTAGAGGCCTCATAGTGTGGGGCAGTGGTATCAAACTCAAGTAGAAACAGATCCCTGTAGGTCCCATATTAGGTTAGAAAATGACAAATTAACATCTGCATTGTCTTGTATTTTTATTTTTTTCCATATTAAATACTTCCCAATTACATTTTAATCTGGTTTGGACTGCACTTAGGGGTTTTGCTGGCCATCCAACAGCTCTTATGTAGTGAAGGATAGCAGCTAGAAGTTTAGTCCATGGGTAAGCTTATTAGGAAGAATTCCTAGCATAAGGTTTTGTTATGTAACACCCAAAAAGCAAGGACATGTTGTTTGTGAGATTCATGTAGAGGAGGAGTTGGACCAGATGACCTCTAAGGTCCCTTTTAACTAAAATTCAGAGTTTAAAACCAAACCTGACTCCCTCCCAAGTTTGTCATGAGGATCAAATTGGAGAGTGCCTATAACAGGGTTTTGAAAAAGTTTAAAATGCTGTAGAAAGGAAGGTAATGGTGTTTGGATCTGCCCCCATTCCCCCGCCTCCAAGCAAATCTTGTCTTAGCCTAGAAAATCTAGATGGGCTTTGTGAAAGCTTCGAAACCAAAATAGGCCAGGCATCGAAATGAGACTTTCAACTGAGTCATTATTTAAGTCAGTGAAGAGATGCTCTGAGGTTTCATAAATCTAGGAAAGGGGGGGGGGGGGAATTGAACCAGCAAGGAGTAAAAGCTAGTGCTTATAAACAGGCTTACCTGGCTTCCTTCAATCAGGTAAAAATAACATGTTAAATCCCAGGCCCTGTTGCTATGTCACACTGTCTCTGAGTATGTTGGGTACAAAGGGATGGAATTTATATGTCCCTGAAGACAAAGAATAGCAGTGCATCTAAAATGATCACATCCCCTGAGGGCAACAAGTAGGAGGTATTAAAAATGGGAAATGGAAAACACCTGATTTATTGCCCTAATCCTGTCAGGTATTACCTCACAAAATCTTATGCTGGGAATTCTTCCTAATAAATTTATTTACTAAATATGTTTAGAGGCAGCATGATGTAGTGAGTATAGTGTTAGACATCAAACAGGAAAACCTTTGAATCCTGCCTCAGATACTTGTGACCCTGAGCAAATCATTCTGGGCCTCTGTTTAAAAATGAGTGGATTAGGGGCGGCTAGGTGGCGCAGTGAGTAAGAGCGCCGGCCTCAGAGTTGGGATGACCCAGGATCGAAACCGACCTCAGAAAATGCACCCACACATAAATAATGACTAGCAGTGTAACCTTGAGCAAGTTACTTAACCCCAATTGCTTAAAAAAAAAATGAGTGGATTATCCTCAATATCTTCTGAGTCCCTTCCATCTCTAAATCTGATCTTACCCTTAATAGTCTCTTTTTTTTTGCTTTTTGGAGGGCAGTTGGAGTTAAGTGACTTGCCTAAGGTCACACAGCTAGTTTTTATGCTGAGTGTCTGAGGCTGGATTTGAACTCACGTCTTCCTGACTCGGGCCCAGTGTTCTACTCACTGTATCACCTGGGTGCCTCAAAAAAAAAAATTTTTTTTAACTCCACTCCACTATCAGATATCTTTTCTTCAGAGCCACAGACCCAGTCCTCAATGTGTTGTTATTATTGTTGTTGCTGTCATTTTAAGGCCTAAACAAAACCATGGCATATCAGAAAAAAATGTGTTTGGGTACAGACCTATGATTTTGTTAGTATGAGCTACTCCTAGAGCAGAAATTCCCTCCACTATCACTGATCAATAGAAGTTCTGAAGTTTAGAGTCTAAAGAGTGTTGCCTGGAGAATCTGAAAGGTTTAGGGAAGTGCTCAAAATCACATAGTCAGTATGTGTCAGAGGAAAAGACATAAACTGTGCTTTTCCTGATTCTAAGGTTGGCTGTCTCTACTCCCCAGTTGCCTCCTTTATCAAAATACAATGGTATTTTACAGGCATAGAGACTTTGGGGCCAGGAAGGACTGAGTTCAAATCCAGCCTTTGATACAAACTGGCTGTGATCTCAGTGCCCCCAGAAACTATCTAGGGGTATAAATTAAAGAGAAAGTATTGAGCCTATATCAAGAGATAGAGTTTCCTCATTCACATGTTCCCTATGCCACTGAAATCATAGGCCCAGTTTCTATATCAACCCTTGGAATCTAAATAATCAATTATTGTTGTCCAAATTAACTAGAAAGAAGTAGAGATTATTCCCAAAACAATGACCAATCCTAAAATACTTACACAGTCGTACCCACTTAAAGAAAGTACAATGTCAAAAGGAATCATTGACAGAAGAAAGAATTCATTGGCAGTCTTTATTTAGTAGCAGAGGTAATACCTCTAATAATGCCAACATTTGGTGACTCAGAGTTTTACAGAATCTAAGAAGGGACCATCTATTCCAGGGTCATCTATACTGGACCACATGTGAACAAAACAAGCACAGGTGCATGCTCATGCTCAAGCACACACACCCTCCTCCTTGTTGTTCAGTCACTTTCAGTTGTGTCCATCTCTCAATGACCTCACTTGGGGTTTTATTGACAGAGATACTGAAGTGGTTTATCATTTCCTTCTCCAGCTCATTTTATAGGTAGAGAAACTAAGGCAAGTGACTTGGCCAAGCTAATAAGTGTCTGAAGTCAGATTTGAATTCAGGATTATGAGTCTTCCTGACCCCAAGCCCAGCCCTCTATACACTTTGGTATGTAACTACACACACACACACACACACACACACACACTCAAATATCCCAGACAAATGATTATTCAACCCATTTCATTTTCAAACATTTCTATTTATTGGAAAGTTTTTCCTTACATCAAACCCAAATCTGTCTCTTTGAAATTTCTACCCTTGTTCTTAGTTCTGCCCCCTGAGGTCAAGCAGAATAAATCTAATCTCTCTTGCACATGAACAGCCCTTCACATACTAGAAGATGGCTATTCTGTGTCCCTGCAAGTCTTTGCCAAGCTAAGCATGCGATCCAAAAACAGCTAAGGAAGAGAGCCAAGTCTTGGGTGCTGGGTGTAGAATTTGGAGACATTGGAAAAGTATCTTTAATATGAAGAACGGCGAGAAGATAAGAGAGCATGGTGGAGGAAAAATGTGGGGTTTGGGAAAATGCCCTGAAAGCACCCTGGTAAGCACTACAATGTCCAGGTGCTCTTGCCCTAAAAATCCTGAATTCCTTCTTCTTCAGAATTGTTCAACTCAGTCTGTTAGAAGAATGTTGTTGAAGATTTTTTGTGCATAGGAAAATATCGCCTATTTTATGATTAAATTCTCTAGACTATGAGTTGAAGAGAAAACAGCCATCTTCATTGAGAGAAGTTGCTTACCTGAGGCTCCCTTTACCTATGAAATCATGAGAATGGTCAAAAAGAAAATGATGGAACCATAAATATGGGGATTCTCTCTGCAGTTATTGAGGACGGGGTATTTATAACAAAGAACATCGGCCATGGTGCCCAAGCTCTAGCTGTGTACTTATAATTCTCTGGCCTCTTAAGATGATCTTCCTGGCTAGAATTCTGAGTGTTCTTAGTGGAAATTGTGGTGTTTGGAAATTATTGCTGAGAGACTTAGAATTCTCAACAGAAATTCCAGGAAGCCAGAGGCTTCTGGGCAATGTGTGAATCACAGGGAATGGATTCACCAATTTTGCTTCAGCTGAATTTTAGGGCCAATATTCATTTGCCTGGATTGGTCAGAATATAGTTCACCCTTGAATAGAGGCTCTATCACTAAATATGAGATCCAAAATCAACTATATTTCACTGACCTTTAGAAAAGTAATCTTGCAAAAATATGATCAGCCTCCTACAGGACCAGTACCCTTTGTCTAGAATTAATAAAAAGAGGGGAGAAAATCTATGCACTTCAAAATAAAATCAATTGTGAATTGGATTTCATAAAACTCAGATACAAAAGGAAAGTACAATTTATACCTGATCCAGTGACATAGTTAATGTTAGATGACAGAGGTATGGTATCAACCAGAATGTTTTCTAAGACATGCGAAACTGATATCAAGACGATCAGAAGCTGCTATTGACTAAAATCCAGTAAACTATGTCTGTGTATCATGTCTCCCGATTGACCAGTCTAATAATCCTGTCACAAAAGAAAATAAAGTTATTTAATATGACCTATCTTTAATGAAGCTATTTGCTCCCTATTATCATTTCCCTTTCTGTATGTTTATTAGCCACTCCTTTAATAATAATTTCTTGAATTTTGCCCAGATTTAAGTCAAGCTCACTAGTCCATAGTTTACAGATACCATTTTTACTTTTTTTTAAAAATCAGGACATTTGTCCTCCATAGCTGCAGCACCACCTCTCCTCTTCTTATGATTTTTCAAAAGATCAATGACAGTGACTACACTATCATATCTACCAGTTCCTTCAATTCCCTGAGAAACATAATTCTACTACCCCTGTTGGCATGATCTCATCAAGATCAATACAAGATCTTGATGTCAGTTTACTACCTTCCTATATATTTTAGGTTTCAATTCCCTATTCGTCATTTTTGTTCTGTTGGTTCAAGTCCAAAGATTATTCTTCAAAGAGAAAAAGAGAAGCAAAATGAAAGTTGATGATCTTTTCCTTCTCCCCATCACGTTACCAATAATCCATGAACTCTAAGAGAAAGTCCCGTCCCTTCTTTTTTATTCTCCTTTATCCCTCAATTTAATTTTTAACTGCCCATTATCGGTCTTTATCATATAACCCCAGCTTTTTCCATCCTGAGTTTTAGTATCCTTGACACTATTTTTATGGAACCATGTTATTTTTTTGTATTCACCCTACACTGCCTTCTGAACATATCTTTCTTGTTTTTGTTTCTTTTTAAATCTAGGTCAGTCAAAGAGATTCCTGTGCAGACACATCAGCCTCTTTAGAGAACTCTTCCAATGAGAAATTGGAAGGAATTGTTCCCTTTGTAGATTCAGAATTTCTCATCCCTGTTAAATTGATATCCCCTATGGAATTTTAGTCCATGAGATCCTATCTTTTCGCTGAAACCTAATCTCCTCCCCCAAAATGAGAAGTGCATGCCTGACTTTCCTCTCCTTCCCTCTATTACAAATTCTAGGCACTAGTTGGCACTAGTTATTTCTCCACAATGCTTCTATCATTTTTACTTCACCACCAAGTTCCAGATAAGTCCTTCATGGTTTCCATTACCTTTAAAAGATAATGTCATAAAATAAAGCCAGGAATGACATAGGAGATTTACTTTTGAGTGGGGATAAAAACTCCAACAAATGTCTGGACAATTGATGTTCCACATTAGGACTTTATCATTCTTTCATGCTAAGTTTGTGATCAGTTCCAAACTCCTCATCTATATCCTGTTTCTGTCCAGGTGGTCCGTAGTGTATTTCCAATGCTAATATCACTTCTGTTTCTGCATCTGTTGATACCCAAATTCTGTCCACCATACTTCCTACTTTTGGTTCATGAATTTTTTCACACAAATTATTTCCTTAATATCAGTACTTTGCCCCCCTAATTTTAACTACCTTGTACTTTTTGAACAAGGTATGCCCATTCAGAGACATATTCCAATCATGGGTTCCATATTACCAGAACTTAGAGACACTTGTGAGGCTAAATTTGACATCTAGTTCATATCTAATTACCCATACTTTGTTCATTTGTGTATAAACATCTAAAATTCTGCTGGGTGAATTTTATCTCCTGTTAACTTCTCAACACCTCTATTGCAATCCTTCTTCCAGTCATATTCATTCTTTCTCCTGAGTTACAGTCCCAGATCTTGCCTTTTAAGGACATCACTAACTGAAAATCACAAACTAGATATCCCATAGGCATCTCAAACTCAGTATGTCCAAAGCAGAACTCATTTTCTTTTTCCCTCAATCATTTCCCCTCTTCTGAACTTCCTTGTGACCATCAAGGGCAACACTATTTTCTGAGTCATCCAGGTTCCAAACTTCAGTTTCATCCCTATCTCTTCATTCTTCTGCAATAGTAATGGTGATTTGAAGATCTTCTTGGCCCCTTGAAATGGGAAGCAAACAAGTACTTAGTGCCTTGTTTTAAGTTGAGCCTTGCCCTTGATTATATCATATATTATGGCTAAGAAACAGAACTTGTGAATCTCACAGTGGGAGGAACTTGCTGATGCAACAGGAAGGGATGGGACAGGGACCAGGATAAAAAGCTGAGAGCCAGTGAGAACTGCTGGGAGCAAGCAGCGTGGAGGCTAAGGAGCTACCATGAGTGAGAGAGGGGCATTTTTTTGCTTAAGGGAGTCTGTTTTGTTTTGAAGGCCTGACGGCAGGAAGGTTTGGGAAGGCTTGCAAATGTTGGTGTTCGCTGCATTGGTTATGTGTAGCAACTTCATGGTTACTATAATGAATTTGGCTTTCTGCTTTGGGAATTCAGCTTTCTGGTATTTGAATAAATGCTTTGATTCTGTCCTCCATGTGGAGAGCCTTTTACAGTTTGTGATTCACAACTACACCAGCCTATTCATAGCTGCCATGGGCACTGTGAATACCGCAATGGTGTTATATCTTTCTATCCCCAAATATCTAATCTGTTGCCAAATTGTGTCATGCTCACAACATCTTTTGTATCTGTCTCCTTCTCTACTCTCACACAACTACCACCCTAGTCCAGGCCCTCATCACATCTTGCCTGGACTTCTATTTTTGCACTTGCAATAACCTTCTAATTGTTCTCCCTGCTTCAAACTCTCCTCTCTCTGATCCATGCCAAAATGATTTTCCTAAAAGGTGGGTCCAACCACAATTCAGTAAACTCCAGTGGTTCCCTATTACCTTCAACATCTACATGCCCTCATCCTACCTTTCCAGTCTTATTACATTTTACTCCTTTCCATTTCATCTAAGGCTCAGTGATAATAACTTATTTGCTATTCCTTGCACATAAAACTCTGTCTCCCATCTTCATGACTTTTTGCTGGCTGTCCCCATGCCTATTATGCTCTGCTACCCCACTCTGCCTCCTAGCCTCCTTGGTTTCCTTCAGGACTCAGCCCCAATCCCAACTTTTATAGGAGGCCTATTGTGGTCCTCTCTCCCTCCTTCCCTGCCCCATGCTGTTAATAATCTTTCCCATGAAGTTACCTTATATCTACTCAGTATCTCCATGTTTTCCCCCATTAGAATGTGAACTCCCTGAAGGCAGAGACTAGCATTTTTGCCTTTGTGTTTCTTTGTAATCTCAGTATTTAGCACAGTGCCTGGCACAGAGCAATCACTTAATAAATGCTTAGGAGCTGATTTCTTCCTACATTTCAACTATACTACACAGTTGATAGATTGGTAGATAAAAATAAACACTTTCCTCTCTCCCTCTTAATTTTCACTTTAAGTCCCTTTAGCTTTAAATTTTCAAATCTCCAGGAAAATATATTTTTACCTACCCATGTTAGGTAACCTCTACTTATATTTTAAACTGTGGGTCAGGATAACCAAACCCATTCTCAGACATTACCTTCTTAGCCAGCTCTTAAGTTCCCAAGTCTGCCTTTCTCTTCTGCATCACTTGCGTTCATCAGCAGCACAGATGAAAACACCAACCATTCCTCCTAAGGTCTTTAGTTTGCCCCAACTTTGTAGCTGTTATCTGTGCTTTTGAGATTCCTCCTGACAGCATTTTATCAATAACAAAACTTGACCCAGCATGATACAGTTAGGAAGTGGTGTTTCCATTACAACATACTGACTTCCATCATGAATTCTCTTTTCATACTGAAAACATGGTTGAACTTACACACACACCTTTTCAAGAACACATCTTCTGCATAATATGAGCGTCCTGAAGAGGGCAACTAGGATGTCAAAGGGCTTCAGGATCACAGGATATGATAACTAATTGAAAGAAATAGGGTTCTTTGGCTTAGAGAAGACTTGGGGGATATGCTAGCTGCCTTCAAATATCTGAAAGGCTGTCATTTGGAGTAGGGATTATATTGGTTTGGTTTGGTTTTAGAAGACAGAACCAGAATCAATAGGTAGAAGCTGCAAAGTATAAAATTCAACTACATATGAGGAAAAACTTCTGAACAATTTTAGCTATCCAAAAAGTGGAATAGGCTGCCTAGAGAGGGAGTGAGTTCCCCATCACTGGAGGTCTTTAGGAAAAGGCTGAATGAACTACGTATCAGTTATAGCAGAGATTCTCATTCTGGAAGATGTTAGGTAGTTGGTCCTTTATTTATTTATTTATTCATTCATTCATTTTTAGTTTTCAACATTCACTTTTATAAGGTTTTGAGTTATGAATATTTTCCCTTCCCTCCCACCTCCCCAAGATGGTATGCAATCTGATATAGGCTATACATGTACAATCATATTAAACATATTTCAACATTTACTTAATGTTGTGAAAGAAGAATCAGAACAAAAGGGAAAAACTATGAGAGAGAAAAAAAAATTAGTACATTTTGATCTGCATTCAGACTCCATAGTTCTTTCTTGGATTTAGATAGCATTTTCCATCCTGGGTCTTTTGGAATTATCTTAGATCATTGTGTTGCTGAGAAGAGTTAAGCCCATCAAAGTTGGTCATCACACAATGTTGATGTTACTATGTACAATGTTCTCCTAGTTTTGTTCACTTCACTCAGCATCAGTTCATACAAGTCTTTCCAGGTTTTTCTGAAATCTGCCTGCTGATCATTTCTTATAGCATGATAGTATTCCATTATATTCATATACCACAACTTGTTCAGCCATTCCCCAACTGATGGGTATCCCCTCAATTTCCAATACTTTGCCAACATAAAGAGAACTGCTATAAATAGTTTTTGTATATTTGGGTCCTTTTCCTATTTTTTATGATCTCTTTAGGATACAGACCTAGTAGTGGTATTGCTGGATCAAAGGATATGCACAATTTTATTGTTTGGGCATAGTTCCTAGTTGGTCCCTGAGATTGTATGGTTCATTAAATAGAAATGTTTAGAAGATCAAGAAAATAACAATAAAAATATTTATTAAGTACCTAAAGTGTGCAAAGCCCTTCCCTAGTCAGGGCTTCTTAAACTTTTCCACTTGCAGCCCCTCTCTACATTTTGGGAGCCTTCTTTGGCATTGCATGGCCTGAGGACATGCACGGTGCAAAATGCACATGCTTTGTGTTCAGAACCAAGGCTGCAATGAAGTTGCACAATGCAACACAGTCAAGTGCTGCCAGAAACATCTTGGATTCATTACACATTTGATTTTTGTTAATTTTTGGTTGCTGTGTATTCAGAAACCTTTTGCTGTTGTCAAAATTTTTGTGACCCACATGCACAGTTTAAGTGCTTTTCCTTGATGATGGAGAGTAATGCAAAATTTAGAACAATGTGAACCCTTCCTTCATGGAACTTAGAGTCTAATATGGGGGTGGGAGGGGACGTAAATAGAGTTTTATGGCAACTCATTTTGAGTACATCAGAAAACTCCAAGTCTGGAGAATTAGGGATGAAATATACCACCTACCTCTTGCCAGAGAGGTATTGGACTTAAAATGCAGAATGATATATATATTTTTAGACATGAATAATGTTAGTATTTGTGTTGCTGGACTATGCATTTTTTTAGATGGATTTTAATTTTTTTTGCTGTTCCACTGAAGGGGAAGCAGTGAAAAGAATGAATAGTAAATGCTTGTAAAATATATTTTTAAAAGTTTTAAGGGAACATCAGAGAACTGAAAAATAAAGTAGTAGAATGAGGTCCAGAATGGCAGCAGTCTGAAGAACATATTGAATTTGAAGAACACTCAACCTCTCTCTCTTCTTGTCCTGACTCCCATCTAATTTTCTAATATTTGAAGACCTGTCATGAAGTAAAGGGATGAGATTTAGCCCTAACCTACTCCAAACCCAGGTCCTACAGTTAACTTCTCTGCCTCCACTGGAATGGGAGAGACAAAACTCCAAACTGTCTCAGGGCATCTGTATGAGGCAAATTCCATCTAAATGGACCAAACTGTAGCAATATATCATGCCAGTAGCATAGGCAAATAAAGAACTCAGTTCATTTCAATTAACATTTATTAAGCATCTACTAAGGGCAAGGTATTGGAGAAGGAATGGCAAGCCACTCCAATATCTTTGCCAAGAAAACCCCATGGACAGTACTGGAGTGTCATGTATGGTCCATGAGACCACAAAGAAGCAGAAACAACTCAATGGCTCAACAACAAGTGCAAGGCACTAGGATATAAAAACCAAAAATAAATTAGTCCCTGCCCTCTAGGTGCTTACATTCTATTGGGGAATATAACACATACACAGATAAGGGTAATGAGAAGTTATTTGGGGAATAAGGGGATTGGCAGACTGGTGGGAGGGTGGGGTGGCAGCAAAAAACAGGAAGTGTTACCTAAGCTGAGCTGAGCTGTGGAGGAAGATAAAGATTCTGAGTACAGAGAAAAGTGTATTTCAGGAATAATGACAGCTTGTGCGAATGTACAAGGGCAGGATGTGGAGTGTTGATTACCTCTCACCTAGACTATTGCAATAGCCTTCTAACTGCTCTTCTAACTGCTCTAACTCTGATGCCAAGGTGGTTTTTCTAAAGTGCAAGGCTGGCCTGCTCAATTACCTCCAAGGGCTCCCTATTACCTAAAGGATCAAACATCCTTTGTTTAGCATTTAAAGCTCTTCATAACTTGGCCACTTTCTACCTTTCCAGGCTCTTACTACTCTCCTCCAGGCACTCTATATACCAGCATTGAATCAAATAAAAAACATTTATCAAGCACTTTCTATGTGCAAATCCGAGACAGTCTGTGCCCTTAAGGGACTCACATTCTAATAGGAAGGCACAACACACATAGGATATCTCAGCTACAAGTCTAATGGAAAGGTTCCACCGTCTAAGGGCTCAGCAGCAAAGTACATGGTAATAATATATTTTCTTTAAAGTCATTTCCATCGATGAAATCATATATATTTCTAATGTTAAAGCATTCAAGAATATGAAAGCTGCTGATGGAAAGTTCTTTGTTTTCTACGTTTTCCCATAGATGTGGCTATTTAGGAGGTGAGGGTTACAGCAGCACATGAAGAAGTAGTTGCCAAGTCATGTCTCCACAAAGGTTGCCCCTCTCAGTGATAGTTGAGGAGACAGAACTGGAAGCAGGTCTGGGAGGCAGGGATAGGGGAGGTGGGGCAGGTGAGGGATGGGAGTTCTTTTCCCAGGGCTCTTAGGCTCAGTTTCCTTGACTATCTTATCTCCACTGGATCTGGGGGCAGATAAGGGAAGATATGGTGTTGGTTTGGCACATACATCATCTATTGACTCGGGGTCCTTTTCTGCTTCAGCCAGGCTGGCTGGCTTGCCCCTTAGGCAGCAGTTGGTAGGAGTGTCTGGCACCTTCTCCTCAGTAGTTGTTTCCCAGATCATAGCTGTGGGGCATGGGCTGGAAGTTGGACCAGTGATTTAGGGGTACACTGCTATACCCAAAGCTGTCCTATTTTCAATTCCTTAACCCTGACACTCCTTTCCCATCTCTGTGCTTTTGTACTAGCTATTCCCCACACCTGGGATGCTCCACCCCCTCATCTTGACCTTTTGGTTTCCCTGATATATTTTCCCTTTCCCAGCATAGAAAGTCTTTATCCCACCCTATCTCCAGCTGCTAATGCCTTCTGGTATGTATGTGTCTGTGTGTCTGTGTATCTTTTATGTACCTTGTGGTCTATATCTCCCTCATTAAAATGTAAGCTCTTTAAGGGCAGGTCCTGGTTTGGGGAGTTTGGTTTTGTTGAATTTTGTTTTGATCTGGGTTTGGGGTTTTGGTTTGAGGGGGTTGTTTTTGGTTTGGGCTTTTTACCTTTCGTGTACCTCTAGGCTGACCACAGTTCCCCTCACATAGTGTTAATAAGTACTTGTTGACTGACTATTGCATTCTAAGAACAAGTCATCCAGGTCTCTGAACTCAATATTCTGTCTGATTCAGATACAGAACATAGATTCTATGGAGTATTATGAAAGGCAGAATTGAGTCATATTAAGAAAGACATTATATACCAGACTGAATAGTTTCTATTTTATCCTAGAGGCAATAGGTAGCCATTGAAGAGTTTAGAGGAGGGGAGTAGCATGATAAACCTATGCATTAGGAAGATTATTTCAGCAGGTATATTGAGGATGGATTACAGAGGGAAGAGACTTAAAGTAGAGAGATCAGTTGGAGAGCTATTATAATAATTCAAGTAAGAGACAGTAAGAACTGGAAGTAGGGCAATGACTATATGAGTAGAGAGAGGTAGCATGAAGGAAATATTGTAGAGGGAGAATCAGCAAGACTTGGTAACTGATTCCATATGGTGGTTAAGGGAAAGAGAAAAGTCAAAGGTGACTGAGATTTTGAACATAAGTGAAAAGATAAACTGGCACATTGCTGAAATAAGTCTTCTATTAAATTTAGAACATTTCTACTTTCCCAACATTAACATTAACTTTAGCTTTTTTAACATTAACATCACTCTTGTGATGTTGGACTTGACATCAAGAGACTTGGAGTTGGGGCAGCTAGGTGGCTCAGTGAGTAGAGCGTTGGCCCTGGAGTCAGAAGGACCTGAGTTCGGATCCAACCTCAGACACTTAATGCACACACAAACAAAAACCTAGCCGTGTGACCTTGGGCAAGTTACTTAATCCCAATTGCCCTCAAAAAAAAAAAAAAGAGAGAGAGAGACACTTGGAGTTGCATCCAGGCTCTGACACATTAGCTGAGATACCTTGGACAAGTCACTAATCTCTCTGAATGTCAGCTGCCTCCTCTGTAAAATAGGGAAAATGCTTCTGTACTATCTACTTCACAGAATTTCAGTAAGGAAAGTGCAAATCTTAAAGTGCTGTATTAATGTGAATTAACCATTATGATAGCACACTTATACAGTACTTTGCCAAAGTCCTTTCCTCACTGTGGCTCTTGAGGTAGGTAGTACAAGTTTTATTATCCTCAGTTTACAGATGAGGAACCAAGGCCCAGAGATATTACAAGATACAGTTGGCTTTTCTGCATCGAGTCTTTCCCCTCTCTAATCCATCTTCTACTTAGTTGCTAGGGTGATTTTTTTTTTCTTTTTGGAGGGGAGAAGGTAAGGCAATTGGGGTTAAGTGACTTGCCCAAGGTCACAGGGCTAGTTTTGTGTTGTGTCTAAGGCCAGATTTGAACTCAGGTCCTCCCAACTCCAGGGCTGGTGCTTTATTCACTGCACCACCTAACCGCCCCTACGGTGATTTTTCTAATGCACATATCTGATCATATTACTTCTCTGCTCATTGAACTCCTTCTTACCTCTAGGATCAAATATAAATTCCAATAGTTGACATTTACAGTTATTTACAACTATTGCAGTCTTCCTAGATTTCACTTCCCTGCACACACCCTAGGATAGAGCCACACTGGCCTAAGATCACTTCCTCCAACACAGCACTCCAACTCTAGGCCTTAGCACTTACTGAGAATGATCTCTCTCCTCACCTCCCTGGCTTCCTTCAAGATTCAACTGAAGTCCCAATTTCTACAAATGGCCTTTCTTAGTTCCTTCTCCCCTCCTCTCCTCCTCCCTTTCCCCTCTAAACTTACTTCCCATTTATTCAGAGAGGTGCTCAGTGGGAAGAGAGCTGCACCTGGAGTCAAAAAGACTCATCTTCCTGAGTTCAAATCCGACCTCAGACACTTACTAGCTGTGTGACCCTGGGCAAGTCACTTAACCCTGTTTGCCTCAGTTTCCTCATCTGTAGAATAAGCTGGAGGAGGAAATGGCAAACCACTCCAGTATCTTTGCTAAGAAAACCCCAAATGGGACGGAAGAGTTACACACAACTGAATAACAACAGCATTCCATCCTGTATCATATGATACTCTGTGCCATAACTAGGTGCGTATTCTGCATGCACCTTGTTATTTGCACGTTGTCTCCTTCAGTAGAATATGAGCTCCTTGAGGGCAGAAATGATTTCACCTTTCTTTGTAACCCCGCTCTTGTCACTGTGCCTGGCACATGGTAAGCATTTTAAAAATGTCTGACTCATTACAGCCAAGACTTTAAGCCTAGGTCCTTCTGACTATAGACCCAAGGCTCACCTAGATGATAAGTCTTGAGCCCTAAGCTTTTATATCTAAAGCAGCAAATGAATCCTCTCAAATAAAATGTGGTCACCAGAATTTCTCTCTGCCCCCCTTCAATAAGCTTCCTCCATTACCTGATTTAGCCTTTTTCTCAAAGCCCATCTCTTCCAGGAAGCTCTGACTAAATAGAGCAGATTGATGGTGTTCATTCCAAAGCACAGTTGATGCCACCATTGTACATTTGGTTTCCAATCAAATTTATAAAGTATGTAAATAGAGCTATCTCTGTGAGCAGTTACCTTGAACCACTAATTCACAACTCGGAAGCAGACAAGAGCAAGGCACAATCACAGCTTGTGAACATGACACATCAGTGGTTTGCACACAGGGTATGTTTGGTCTGATGTTAGTCACTTTGGAAACTGTCACTCTCAAAGGACTTGCAAGCGATAGACCAAAGAAGGTGCTACCTCTGAAGTATGAAGGAAAGGCTGACACAAGAAAGCATGAGCTAGGAGCTGGATCTTTAGTATCCTCAGCTAATCAAGCCTTTGTAAGTAGTATTTATAAGTCTACTGTGAAGTGGCCCTGGCAAATCACTGTAGAATGTCTCCACACTTCCAACACAGACCATCCCTGGGGGTCTTGGCAGACAATTCTTGCTTTTGTTGCTTGACAGTATTCCCTTGGACATGTCCAGTTCCCCTCTGAACCTGAGTTTCATTAGGAACTTGCCATCCTTGCCAATATTGTGGGTGCAGCTAATACCCAGTTAATTTCTAGCCATTTAGAAATGGGGCGGGGGGGGCAGGTCATAATATTTCAGACCTTTCTTAGACAAGATCTGCTTCATTCAAAACTGACGTGCTACACAGAAAAAGATAATGTTTCACACCCACTGACCACTCCATCTAGAAAAACTGGCTCCAAAGTTAGGGTAATAGGATTGAGGGGGTCATTTTCCATTCCAAAAAAGATAGGAAATATTTGGTGTAGGCCATCATCACCTCATACCTCTGGGCTATTACGACAAGTTGCTGGTCTCGGTCATAAGTCTTTCCCTACATACACATACACACACATACACACACACACACACACACACACACACACACTACCACATACTCTTCAATCCAGTGACACTGTCCTTTTTATTGTTCCTTGAACAAAATAGTCCATCTCCAGACTGAGCATTTTTACTGTCTCCCATTCCTGTAATGCTCTTTCCTCACCTCTACCTCCAGGTTTCCCTGGCTTCCTTCAAGTCCCAACTAAAATTCCACCTTCTGCAAGAAGTCTTTCCCAATCCCCCTTAATTCTAATGCATCCCTCTACTGGTGTTTGTATGTTATCTCGCCTATTTGACTTTGAGCTCCTTGAGAGCAGGGATTGTCTTTTGACTTTCTTTGAATCCTCAGCGTTTAGCACAATGCCTGCCACATAGCAGACACTTAATCATGGTTTATGGACTACTGACTACTGATTCCATTCATTTAAAATCAGCTACTTTATTGGAAAAAGTATATCCTCACTATTGACCTTCAAATCTGGCGCTGGCTAGAATGTATAATGTATAATGTGGTCTCTTACTCTCAAGAGGACAAAGTCAGACAGGCCTATATCCTAGCATATAGCCTGACTAGAGCAGAAGTTGGAGGTAGCTTTTAAGAAATAGGTCTTCTGGGGCGGAGCCAAGATGGCGGAGTAGAAACAGCTCTTCCAAGCCTCTCTGCCCCCAGATTCCCCACAAACTATGTAAAAAAGGACTCTGAACAACTTCTGGAGCCCCAGCACCCACAGAACGACACAGAGAAGCTAACCTCCCGCTGAGGACAGCCCAGCAGCCCTGCAGGAAGGACCAGCGCAGCACTCTGGGAGCCGGCAGCGCGCAGAGCGCAGAGCGCAGGAGCCAAGCAGAGCCGAGCCCAGGTCCGCGTGAGCCGAGGTTTTAGCTCCAGGGCGGCAGGGCCAGCAGCCGGCTGGAGGAACCCCAGAACACCAGGAGCTGTGGCGATTCCAGAATTATCAACATAGACATGCCTAGGACAAAGTAAGAGGTTAGTGTCCTATGGACTTTGGGGCCTGTATTTGGGGAATGCGTCAGCTCCCTCCCCTAGGGGCTAGAAGCCGCTGAGGAGACACGCCATTTTGTAGTTTTCAGAGGCATTTCCGGCTCCCAGCCTACAAATCGTGGGGAGATCCAGCGATCAGTCTTGGGGGGTAATCGCTCTTGCTTTAACCTCCCTGGATCTGGATTGTGATCTAGAGTGGAAGTTGTGGGTGGGTTTACAGCTTGCCAGAAACGGAAGTTGCCCCCCACACGTTCGGGACGAAAATTCCTCTATCTGGCCTTAAAGCCATAGTGTGGCAACAAGCCCAAAAGTCAAGCAATTAAGTGGCAACATGCCAAGGCAAAGGAAACAGAAAAATGCAACCCTAGACTCCTATTTTGGGGGCATAGAGCGGGAAAAGGACTGTGAGGTCAGAAGTCCTGCTCCAAAAGCCCCAGG
Organism: Gymnobelideus leadbeateri; assembly: GCA_011680675.1. Classification (NCBI taxonomy): domain Eukaryota; kingdom Metazoa; phylum Chordata; class Mammalia; order Diprotodontia; family Petauridae; genus Gymnobelideus; species Gymnobelideus leadbeateri. The sequence continues at coordinate 114,736 of WOXC01002027.1, forward strand.
GGAAAACATGAGCGGGTTGCAGGCCATAGAGGACCTTAAGAAGGACTTTAAAAATCAAATAAGAGAAGTGGAGGAAAAATTGGAAAGAGAAATGAGAAGGATGCAGGAAAAGTATGAAATGAGGGTCAACAGCCTGACTGAGGAAAACAACACCTTAAAAAATAGACTAACTCAAATGGCAAAGGAGGCCCAAAAGGGCAATGAGGAGAAGAATGCCTTAAAAAGTCGAATTTGCCAGATGGAAAAAGAATCTCAAAAGTTCACTGAGGAGATTCATTCCTTCAGAGTTAGACTGGAGCAAATGGAAGCTAATGACTTTATCAGAAATCAAGATGCTGTTAAGCAGATCCAAACAAACGAAAGATTAGAAGGCAATGTGAAATATCTCATGGGAAAAACCACTGACCTGGAGAATAGATCCAGGAGAGACAATTTAAAAATTATTGGACTACCTGAAAGCCATGATCAAGGAAAGAACCTAGAAATCACCCTTCAAGAAATTCTCAAGGAAAACTGCCCTGATGTTTTAGATCCAGAGGGCAAAATAGAGGTTGAAAGAATCCACAGATCACCTCCTGAAAAAGATCCCAAAAGAAAACTCCCAGGAATATTATAGCCAGGTTCCAGAATCCCCAGATCAAGGAGAAAATACTACAAGCAGCCAGGAAGAAACAATTTCAATATTGTGGAAACACAATCAGAATAGCCCAGGACCTGGCAGCTTCTACACTGAGGGATCGAAGGGCATGGAATATGATATTCCAGAGGGCAAAAGAACTGGGAATGAACCCAAGGGTCACCTACCCAGCAAAACTGAGTATTTTGTTTCAGGGGAAAATATGGTCATTCAGTGGAATAGAGGACTTTCAAGCATTCTTGAGGAAAAAACCAGAGTTGAATAGAAAATTTGACATCCATACACAAGAAGGAAGAGATGCCTGAGAAGGTAATCAGGGAAAAGAAATCAGAAGGAACTTATCAAAGTTGAACTATTTACATTCCTATATGGAAAAGCAATAACTGTGACTGATGATATCTTTCTCACTATGAAAATAATGGAAGAAGGGGGTGTGGTCATATGAATACATATGTGAATGTGTGTGTATATGGTTACAGCTATATATGGATAGAGGGCATAGGTTGAATTTGTTGGGAAGGGAGAATACTCAAGGGATGAAATTATGAGGTGAAAGAGGAAAGTGGCAAGAGGAGATGGGGAGAGACAGGGTAGGGTAAACTATCCCATGTAGAAGAAGCAAGGGGAAGTGGTTGCAAAGGAGGGGGAGAATAGGGAAGGCTAAAAAGACAAAACCACATTCCCATTGAATCTGGTTCAGAGAGAAAATGACATACATACTAAATGGGATATCTCAACCTGCAGCAGGATAGGGGGAAGGGCGATGAGAGGAGGGATGATGGATGGGAGAGCATCCTTGGGGGGAGGGGAGGTTGGAAGTACCCACTATAGAAGAGGGACAGGATTATGTAGGGAATGGACCAGGTGGGGGGTGGGATGAGTGGAAGTGAATTATAAGTAGTCTTGTACAATATATCTACTATGATAATGTTTTGCATAGCTAGACATGTACAACATATACTGAATTGCTTATCTCCCAAGAAGGAATGGGTGACAAGGGAGGAAGGAAATGGATCTGAAATTCGAGGTCATAAAATTAAATGTTTCAAATATATATAAATACTATTAGTAATACTCTTTCGCTTGTAATAGGGAGATAAGATGTGCAGGCATTGGGACACAAAGATTCACCTTCCTCTAATGGAAAAGTCGATGGGGGTATGGGAGAAGGTATGGGAGAGAGCAGATTGGAGGAAGTGATATCTTGTGGGACTACTATTCTGGGAGGTTGGGTAGGGGAATAATGGGGGGAAAATGATTGTAACTCAAAATCTGGCGGAAATGAATGATGTAAAACAGAAGTTAATAAAGCATTTGTTTAAAAAAAAAAAAGAAATAGGTCTTCTGATGTTCTTCCTTTTTCCCTCTCTCTTCCTCCACCTGGAAGAGAGAAGAATAGAGCTGGTTCTGTTCTATTGAACTGTTTAACACCCTGATTGACAGAAGAGCACAGGATTCATGGCTCTGCTTTCCTCTTCTTCCTAGAGGACAATAGAGTAGAAGGCTTTTTTTTTACTTCCTTCTATGCAGTATGTCTCTCTGCTTACTAGTCATTTTCAGCTGTGTCCAACTCTTTGTGATTCCATTTGGGATGTTTTTGGCAAAGATACTAGAGTGTTTTACCATATCCTTCTCCAGCTCATTTTAAAGATGACAAAATTGAGACGGAGTTAAGTCACTTGCCCATGGTCACACACCTAGTGCCTGAGGCTGTATTTAAACTCAGAGCCTCCTGGCTCCAGGCCTGGCACTCTATCCACTATTCCACCTAGCTGCCCTGGAAATTACTGCTGGAAATTACAGGAGTTAGGACATGAAAAATCCACATGTGCTTATGGGAGCAAGGTAGGCCCAGATGGTCCCATAAGAAGTAATCCTGGGGCAGCTAGGTGGAGCAGTGAATAGAGCACCAGCCCTGGAGTCAGGAGGATCAGGTCTCAGACACTTGACACACTTTCTAGCTGTGTGACCTTGGGCAAATTGCTTAACCCCAATGCCCAGCCTTCCCCCCTCAAAAAAATAAATAAATAAAAGTAATCTGCTGCCCTCCTTCCTTTCTTATTCCTCCCTTTCTTTTTCCTCTCTCTCTCCCTATCCCGCTCCCTTATACCTCCCCCCAAGCTTGCTCGCTCTCTCTCTCTCTCTCTCTCTCTCTCTCTCTCTCTCTCTCTCTCTCCATCTATCTATCTATCTATCTATCTATCTTTAGTCACTTTTTCCTGACAAGTCTCCTATTGGCCAGAGAAAAATGACAAGGCATTTATTAAGCACTTACTGTCTGCCAAACACTGGGGATGGATATGCGAAAACAGTAGTCCTTACCCTCAAAAAGCTTACTTTCTAACAATGACAACAACACAGAAAGGGGAGTGATAACCAAGAAGGGGCACTTTGGTCCAAAAGTTAGTTACAGGACCAGTGTGTGGGGGCTAAAGAGGAGCAGATTGACATATCCCACCCAGAAACAATAGCAGAGCTGACTTGATCATAGTTCATGGTTTCAGAATTGGGAAGGAGGGGGAGAGTGAGGAGGGTGCAGGTAGTGGAAGGAACAACAGTGCAGTTGGTGAGGAGATGGTCAGAGAGGAGGAAGTAAAGTGAAGTATTGCAACAGCAGTTTTTCAAAAATAGTGGTCCAAGATAGGTGTCACCAATCAGGTATGCTATGGTCCCCAGACAAAAGTTTCTCTAAAACAACAGGATGGCTCCCAAAGAGGAGATGGCCAGAGAATAGGTAGTGAAGGTTTTAAGAACACTGGCTGTCAACAGATTTATGGTGTCATAATCTCATAAATGGTTTTCTCCTCTATAAAATGAATGGGTTGAAACAGATGGTCTCTAAGGTCCCTTTTAATTTTAACATTCTATATTTCATGTTCTAAAGTCCTTTCCAATTTTAACATTCTGTGTTCTAAATTCCCTTCTGTATCCTATGATTCTAGTTTTTATGCATAGAACCCTAAAACCATCAAGGAATCACATGAGCTTGTAACATAAGGAAGTTATAACACATGCAGTTTCTTTTCACTCACACAGAAAACCACCTTAGTTCAAGCCTTTAACATTTCTTGCCTATACTGTCTCAGTACCCTTCCAACTAGTCTCCCTATGTCTAACCTTTCCCCTCTTTAGTCCATCCTTCACAGCTGCCTATATTATCTTCTTTTAAGGCATAAGTCTATGTCCCTTCTCTGCTCAAAATTTTCTGTGAATCCTTATTGCCTATTGGAAAAAATATGTATAAACATCTTAGTCATCTACGGTCTTCCATAACTTTGTTCTAACCTACCTTTCCAATCTAATTACACATAACTTCCCTTCACATATTATATGTTCTAGTCAAGCTAGACTACTAATTATTCCCTGATCTCATTCATCATCTGGGAAAGCAACTCCTGTACAGACCACCATCAACTGTCAACCAGCTACCACAGACAGAGCAGGCAAGATGGCCTAGCTAAAGTAGGAAGGCTTCCTGAGGGAGAAAAAGGCACCAGTATGCTCCAGACAAATCAAACCCCCAGCATCACCACCACCATGACCACTATCTCCTCTCAAATACTGATGGAAACAGCCTGGGACCCTAAATCCAAGACCCCAGTGCCCTCAGCCATCACTGTGGGAAGCAGCGCTTGTGGAGATGCAAACTGGCAAGTACTCCTGATGGTGCTAGGCATTAGGCATAGTACTGAAGACCCCGAAAGGAAAGCTCCAGCTACAGAGTTCTTGGTGTCAACAGATAGTTAAACTTCAGAAACTATTGGGATTTTATTAGTGGGAATGACTTTAAGAAAGAAGCATCTGTTTTGCCACTAAGGTGGGACTTTTCTATCTGACTTGCAGCTAAAACCTTCCATATGTGTTGTTACCATTAGATTGTAAGCTCCTTGAGGGCAGGAACTGTCTTTTGCCTCTTGTAACTCTAGCAATTAGCACAATGCCTGGTACATTTGTTCTTTTTGTGGTTGTTGAGTTGTTTTCAGTCATGTCTTACTCTTCATGATCCCATTTGGAGTTTTCTTGGCAAAAATACTAGAACACTTTGCCATTACCTTCTCTAACTCAGGAACTCAGGAAAAGGAGTCTTCCTGATTCCAGTCCCAACACTGCACCACCTCACTGCCCCATGCCTGGCACATAGTAAGTGCTTAATCGATATTTATTGACTGATTATTATTGTCTCCTCCATTAGAATGTGAACTCTTTGAGAGCAGGGATTGTCTCTCTTTTCTATTTATGTTCTCATGGCCTAGCACAGGTAGTTAGGTGGCACAGTGGATAGAGCTCCAGGCCTGGAGTCAGGAAAACTCATCTTTCTGAATTCAACTCTGGTCTCAGACACTTACTAGCTATGTGACAATAGGCAATTAGGTGGTGTAGTAGATAAAGTACCAGCCTTTGAATCAAGAGGATGTGAATTCAAATCTGGACTCAGATTGTGTGACCCTGAACAAGTCACTTCCCACTATTTGACTCAGTTTCTCCTCTATAAAACTGAAGAAGAAAATGACAAATCACTCTACTATCTTTGCCAAGAAAGTCCCAAAAGGGGTCACAAAGGTTGGATATGACAAAAATAAATAAATAAATGAACTACTTAGCTGCCTAGCATAGTGTTTTGTATGTAGTAAGTCCCTGTGAAATATTTCATTCATTCATTCTACCCTCCCCTACTTCTGTGAATTTCCACAGGTCATCTTCTAGGCCTGGAATATGCTACCTCCTCCCACTGAAATTCTTTCCTTTCTCAAGGTCCAGCTCAAGTCATACATTGTCCTTCATGCTTTTTTTTAAACACCAACAAATGAAAGTCATTTCTCCCTTCATTTTTTTCTGCTAGAACGTCTTTTCTTGTCCTGTCCTTTGTACCTATTTTACCTACTCTATTTTGTATAATACTTCCTGTGTACATGTAGTATCTCCCTCCTATCCTCCAGATTCCCTTAGTAGATGAAAAGTTCCTTGAAGACAGGGGCTGGGTCATTTATCATCATTAAATCCCCAGTGACTTCTCATGGTATCTTACATCTAGCAGATGTTTAATGGAATCAAACTGATGACACAATGGAAAAAGTCAGCTCTCCATGGGCAATACCCCTAGCAGGCCCTTTCCTTTACCACTTGGTCATGGTGACCTTGTCCAAAGCCCATTCTGCTCTTGTTATACCACTTGCCTTCATCCTGAGGCAATACTCTGAGGAAAAACAAGCTGAACCACTGTCCTCAAATCCCTGGGAACTCTGGGATGCCTCAGTCTTCCTTATCTGATTTAGCGCACTTATCAGAAGAGAACTCTATCCCTTGAACTTATTTACAAGTTTTACCATTATACTTGCCCACATTATGCAAGCAGTTTGCAATCTTCCCTAATTCTCTGACTTTAATTATATAATTGAACAAGCCAAAAACTCATTTTTCCCAGGAAACATTAAACATTACCATCTTAATGAAATTCTTAATGAAATGGTCCACTCTGCATGCAAATGACTGGTACCGGCTTTACCATTTGCTTATCACACTTGCTAGGCAAAAGGACAAATGCCCTTTCTTTTGTCAGTCACTGGGAATGACAGGCCTTGCTGGAATTCTTGGCTGGGCCGATAAAACAGCCAGAGGAAGAGATGGGCCCCTGTGAGATTCGTGGGAATAATTAGGATTGGGTGAAAGGGTTGAAATACAAGTAAGGAGAGATCTCAACCTTTACCCAAAGTAAGAATCCAAACCAGGCTTATGTTCTACTTTGAAAGAGTTCATTTCAACTTTTTTTCACACAAATGGCGGGGGCGGGGGATGGGGGGAGTTTTAAACTTTTTCTGCTTCCTTTCCTTGAAGGCTGGAGGGCTATGAGATAAGCTTCTTTATCCTCAACCTAGTTTCATTAGGACAGAAACCATAGGGTAGCCAAAATCCAGGAAGCATCTCAATCTTGTAAGATCCCCAGGACAATTAATGTTTGGTTTTTCACTTGTCTCCTTCCATCACTATAAACATTTTCCCCTATAAGCCATGATCTATATTGTAGATGATGGAATGTTAGTGGTAGAAGAGTCTTTAGAAAATAGTGTCAGAACAGAAAGATAGAGCAGAGCAGTGGGGAGCAGGCAGCAGTTATGGTTGAGGTTCGGCAGCTCTGGTTAAAGTATATAGCAATAACAGTTGGGAGGGGGCTAGGGGAATGGAGGGGACAAGGGAGAGAAGTCTTTGTCCCTCTGATCAATCAAAGATCACTGATCTTAGTTTCCTATATCTTACTTTTCCCATTTTCCTGGCTACTGTCCCCACTCAGCCAGAACCCTCTGCAACAGCAAGCACCCTAGCATACCCAGGATGGCCTGCTAGTACAGATTCTTTGATCTGTTTTTCTAGGAAAAACTGTTCAAAAAGGGATTAACAATTATATTTTTAATTACATTCACTAGTTCAGGGGAAAGGTCAGCACCCTGAACTTGGAGAAAAAACAAGCAGAGAAATTAGCACAAAGATCAACAGACAGGGCTCAGCTGTCTGAACATAGCAATATTGCTATACACTTTACATACATCACTGGATCAAGGGAGCACAGACAACATCTGAGTAGTCGGAGGGCTCTTAACAAATGACTACTTAGAGTCTCAACCAGGAAATCAAAAGGTCTTTCTCATGAGTGAACCCCCAAAGCAAAATACCAACTCAAAGTATATATATACTTCTCAGAGCCAGAAGGCATCACAACCCTCATGACTCAGTGCCTGATCAACTTAGTACCAAAAGGTGTGGAAGCTTCCTACAAGCAAGCCTCCCCCTAAGCAAGTTCCTCCTTAGGCAAGTCCTTCCCCCAGAGGGCTCCACGTAAGGCCTATTAACAGGCAGGGAAGATATTATCCCATTAACATTACACCCTCCCTTAGAGCTTCATCCATTGAGCACCACAAAAAAAAAAATACCTCCAACTCTTTCAAGGGTGCCAGCATTCAATGTACCCTGAGCAGACTCAACTTGCACATAGTAATATGGAAACAAATTACAGAGGGCCTTAAATACCAGGTTGAGTTTCATCTTATTTCATAAAACAAGAAAACCATAATAGATTCTTAAACAGACAGGAGAGTGACTTAATGAAAGTGATGTTTTGGCAGAGGCATACAGAATAGACTGGGCACAATCCATTAGAGGGAGGATAGAGGATCCAGAAATAGAAAAGCAGTTGGGAGGCTATTAGAATAATCTGGGCATGAAGCACTGAGGAACCATAAAGTTATTACAATAGTAATTTTTAAATATAAATTATTACATGGAGCTTTACAAGGCACTTTCACATAATTTACTCCTTGAAGCAGCTGTATGATGGGATCAGCATTATTAACCTTATTTCCCTGGGTCATCATGGCCAAAGAATTCATGACCTTATGGCCAGCTACTGATGACATGCTTTTTATACTGCACTAAGCTAGTCCTTGGACCACAGATCCCACCTATAACCAGGCCTGAACACAAAGCCTTTCCAGCTTAAAAGAACCTACCAGAGTATTCACTCTACTGGCACAGACTTGCAGCATCACCTTCATGACACGATGAAGTATCATGAGAGGACTTTTGTGAAGTATTATTTTGCTGAGAAGGATATTAGAACTCAGAGGTGAAGTGAATTGCCCAAGTGGTAGTGCTAGGGCTTAAAAACAGGTCTAATAAGATTTTTTTAAAATAATCTCCACAAGTATAGGAAGGGGTGGGTATGCCTAGAGAGCAGTCTGTTTGAAAAAAGATCTTGGGGTTTTAATGGATTACAAGCTCAATATGAGTGAACAGTGTAATATGGAAACCAAAAAAGGTGGTATTAGTTTAGGTCACAGTACAAGAGATGTAGGGTTCTTAGTATAACCACAGGGAGCTGATAATCCCATTGCCCTGGTCAAGAAAACATCAGGAGAATTCTTTTAAATTCTGGGTGCCATATTTTGGGAAAGAAGACAATTCGGAAAAAGACAATTCGAATGACAAAGCACTTTGAGATCATTCCATATAAGGACCTATTGAAAGAATTGGGGGGGGGTGTTTATTTATTTAATAGCATTCATTAAATATCTTCTAGGTGCCATGTTCTGTGCAAGGTATCAAAGAAACAAAGAAAAAAAGCCAAATTATACCTGTCCTCAAGGAATTCTCATTCTATGTGCTCACCAAATAAGCAAATGGGAAATATGTATATATGTATATACACATATGTGAATATGTGTATATACATATATTTGTATATATACAAATAAATGATAAAATTATACATTTGTACATATATATATATATTTGTGTGTATATATATATATATATATATATATATATATATATATATATGAAATAAATCCAAAGTGATGAGAAGAGAGAGCACACCAGAAACTAGAAAGACCAAAATAGACTTCCTGTAGGAGGTGGCCATTTAGGTTAGCTTTGAAGGAAACTAGGCATTCTAAAAGGTGGAGGTGATGGGGTGATTGCAGGCATAAGGTATAGCCCAAGCAGAGGCACAGAGATAGGAGATGGGATGGCATGTACAAGATATGACAAGCAGCCCAGTTTGACTGGAATGTAGGATCTGTGAAGTCAAGTCGGTCAACAAACATTTAAGTATTCACTATGAGCCAGGCACTGTGCTAAAAGTCAGGAATATAAAAACAAGTAGAAAGAAAGTCCCTGCCGTCAGAGAGCTTCCATTCTAATGGGGAAAGACGACACCAAAGGGGGAAAAGTACCCATATAGGGGCATGGGAGAGAAAGTTCTGAGAGTCAGTAGTGCAATCTGGAGAACAATGAAGACATGATGTGGCTGATCTGGGTTTCCTCCTTAAAAATCAAAGTGTTGGGAGCAGCTGGGTGGCATCATAAATAGAGCACCAGCCCTGGAGTCAGGAGGACCTGAATTCAAATCCAGCCTCAGACACTTGACACATGTATCAGCTGTGTGACCTTGGACAACTCACAACCCCTATTGCCTTGCCTTTCCCCCTCCAAAAAAAAAATGCTGAACAGACTCAGCCAATGAGAGTGTAATGTTCTGGGAGTGTAATGTGAAAAGTCCAGGAGTACAGTGAACTTGAGAATGGACCGGGAAATAATATACAATAAACCTAGAAAGGTAGGTTGTTAATATGTTGGAAGGGCTTTAAATGTTTTATTGTAGGGTCTATATGAAGTCACTGGTGCTTGTAGAGAAGAGGGTCTGTGTGGTGGGACCTGTGGGTTAGGAGTATATTTTCAAGTACCTGAAGGACAGTCACATGAGAGAAAAAATGAGTTATATTCTTTTTGGCCTCAGAAGGCAGAACCAGGAGCAATGAGTGGAAGCTTCAGAGAGGCAAATTTGAGTTCAATATAAGAAAAAACATCCTGACCACTAAAAGCTACCAAAAGTAGAAACTGTGTCCAAACATGAAGGAGTTCCCTCTCACCAGAAGTCCAGAGCAGTATGGCCATTTGGCAGAAATGTTGCACAGAAATTCTCATTTGAGTCTCAGTTGGACCAGCTGGCCTCTGAAGACCCTTCCAACTCCGAGATTCTGTGAAGTCTGTGATTGTCTTCTGCCTTTCAGACTCCTGTGTTACTTAACAAACTATCTTCAAAGACGATGCAGAGATAAACTTCAGCCCATATCACAGGGAATTATCACAAATGCTGAAGTAGTGAAGTCTGGATTAATGAGGTTTTACTGTCTAAGAGGAAACCATACCTGGGGACAAAAGAGAATGAAGCCAAGGCTGCACCTGGAATCTAGCTACTGAATTCAGGGAAAAAAATCATATTAGAAAGAGGCAAGAACAGCTGAGAACATGCAGTATAATGCAGGGATCTTTAGTGATAGAGAGAATATAGAAATCAGATCTGTATTCCTTGCAAAAGCAGGGACTTAGAGGTGACCCTACTGAGCTATACAAATTTCTGACGGGAATCAGAATGAAAGAAGTTCCCAGGCTCTTTCAGCTCATATCAAATACAATAACCAGAGGGCATGAACTAACCTCAGGAAGGACTGAGCCCCAAGGAGTCATGGCAGGATTTTTTTTAATCCAGGGAGTAGTTAATATATGAACCAAACCAACCAACAGTAGCCATTTTTTGAAACACATAAATGCTCTATATCTTAATGGCTATTATGACCTTGAGCGTGCCAAATGCCTTCTCTGGGACTCAATTTCCTCGTTTGTAAGATGGAAATGAAAACACTGGCAGCAAACCCCTGATAGGAAAGCTCTTAGTAAGTGATAAACCACCATAGAAAATGACAATAATAGTCTTATTAAAAAGCATGACTTCCCAGCATTATGGTAGAAGGACACTGGATTTGGAGTCAGAGGCCATAAGTTCAAATCCTGACTCTGATACTCCTTGTATGTTGTTATTCAGTCATTTTTTCTTCGTGACCCCATTTGGGGTTTTCTTTGCAAAGAGCCTGGAGTGCTTTGCCATTTCCTTCCTTCTTCAGCTCATTTTACAGGTGAGTAAACTGAGGCAAACAGGGTTAAGTGACTTGCCCAGGGTCACACAGCTACTAAGTATCTGAGGCCAGATTTGAACTCAGGAAGATGAGTCTTCCTGACTCCAGGCCCAACATCTACCTGCTGTGTCATCTACTTAATCTACTATCTGTAGGACCTTGGGCATCTAACTTACCCTCTTTGGGCTTCAGTTCTTCATCTATAAAGTGTAGCCATTAGACTGCATGGCTTCTGAGATTCCTTCCAGCTCTGAACTTGTGATTCTGATTCTAGCTCTGGCTAGCTCTGTGATTTTTAACCAGTTTTTCACTCCTTAAGCACTGACTTCCTCATTTATGAAAAATGAGCCAAGGTGAAGACAATAATACCTTTTCCCTCTATTCCTCACAAAGTTGCTATGATAAAGGTTTGAGTTTCATGTAGAAAAAGATTACAAATATTTAAAGTAGAGTCCGTTGGACGATTTGGGAATCTTGCCAGGGTCTGACAACAGAGCAGGTCAGCAAAGTAGCAGGAATGGAAAATTACTGTCAACCAATATAGCATTTTTTTTAATATAGAGGCACAATGGTGTATTGGAAAATCTTAGAGTCAGAACAGTGGACTAACCACTGATTAGCTATGTGATCTTCAGCAAGTCATTTATCCACTGGGCCTCAATTTCCTCATCTATAAAATGGAGACAATAATATTTGCACTACCTACTTTATAGAGGGCATCGTGAAAATCAAATAATACTCAAATTCTAGGTTCAACCTGGAAAGGACCTTAGAGGTCATTTAGCCCAACCCTTTCATTTGACAGAGGAGAAAACTGAGACCTAGAGAGATTGGGTGGTTTAACCAAAGTCCAAAAGTGGCAGTAGTAGGATTAGAATTCATCTTTCCTGGATGCTAGGTTAGTCCTCTTCCTGCTACACCCCCACTGCACCCCTTACCCATTTCTCACATTGTATGCAAAACTGCTTCAGATATAAAGGGCTCTGTAAATGAAGGTGGAATGATTATGCTAGTTGCTGTTTGAAGAAAAATGGAAATGGGTCTACATTCCTTCCAAATTGGCAAGAAGAAAATTTGACATAGGCTCAATGTACAGTGCCTCAATGTACAGAATGGCACTAGGGAAATTATTGGACTGGAAGTCAGGAGATTTAAAATTCAGCTTGAAACCAACTGTAGACTTTGTGCAAGTGACTTCACCTCTCTGGGCTTTGGTTTCCTGCTCTGTCAGATAAGAGGATGACACTTCCTTTCAATTTTGATATTCTTTATTCTAAGGTCCCTTCCAGGATTGATGATCTAAGTTCCATGGTTCCTTCCAACCTTACCATTCTATTATTCTAGCCTTATTTCATCTTCAGTCATCTTTACCTTTCTCTTAATTCCTATATCTTGTCCACAAAAAAATTCTACTCTAATGTCTCACCATGGCATGGAAGAGTATGGTATACAATATTTTCATCACTAGTCCTCAAACATCTGTCCCGATATTCTTTCTCTTTAAATAGAAAATGTTCTTCTCTCACCTTCCTAGGTTCCTAAAGTTGATGCCAGTGGGATACAAGTACTGGTAAGTTTTAATTGGAAAGACTTCAAGTAGGGTCCCAGCACCTTATTGTGTCTGTTACCTGACAAGCAGCCTGATAAAGGACAGAGAAGCTCAGCACCAATGGGTTGCTTAGTAGGCAATGAATTCTTTGGCCATGGCAACCCATGAAAGAAAGAAAAATGAAAAATAAGCCTCAATCCTGAGAAATCCCTTCCTTTTTCATAGTGGGAAGGGCAGATGGCAGAGACAAGGTAGGGGAGGTGGAGAGAGAATATGCTAACAATCACACAGATTTTTAGGCCATCTGTGAACATAATTTTGACTGTTGGTTCCCCAAAAGTGAGGTCTTTATCTGGTAGCCAATGAGCTTATATGCCATTGAAGCATGTCCATGTTTACATTCTAGCCGAAAATGAAACCCAGAAAGCATAAGGAAGTCACAGCTAAATGGAGAACCAAAGGAAAGAATTGGCAGAGACAGTATCCCAGTCCATTGCAGCCAGTTTTTAGACTAAGAGGTTTTCAAGAGAGAGGCACTAATGATAGAAGCAACTGACATTTATTACAGATGCATTTGAACTTACACAAAAGAAGGCATGAAGCCCAAAAAAACCCAGGAGAAGTAAAAAGGTTTTGGGATGAGCTAAGAGGAACTCGGGTCAAAGATTATATCCAGATCTCAGTCACCAGAGAAACAAAGATCTATCTGGGACTTAGTTGCCAGAGGAGAGATCACTGCGCCTGAGGTAAGATGATCCTCAGGGCACAGTAAGAAGGGTCAGCCATCCTTTGAGAAGCTGTTCACTGGACCAGACACACTCAAGTTAAACCAAGCTCTTATCATTTCTCCTAGCTAAGAATAAGGATGACTAAATTCCGTCCTCCAAACCTCAGATCTTTCAGTAAGGCAAGTAATCACCAGCTGCTTTACAACAGAGTGAGGTTTTGTGTAGGTGTGTCTGATTGGTTTCTTCCTCTGAAGTCATTGGCAGAAAGATGCCAAGAATTGGTTAGAAGGCCCAGCTGAGTACAGCATGGAGCTTAAAATTCTAGCATAGAAGATCCCAGCTATGGAAGAAAACAGGAAAGGAACCAAACATGAGGATTAGGAAGGAAAGAGGGCAAGTATAGTACAAAACATCATGTCACAAAAGGAGGTTACAAAACAAGAGAGGGTGGTTTTGTTTTTTGTGGGGGGAGGGTTAGTACCATAGCTAATTTCATTGAATACCCAAGAAATCCCTTCATGAACATTTATTCCTTCACTTTTTAGAGTTTCTGAGGAGCATAAATAAATCAAATGAAAAAATATACAAATTATGCACTGTGTTAAATGCTATGGAAACAATAGGAAAGAAATATATTCCTACTCTCAAGGAGCTCACACTCTAATTAGAGAACAAATATAGAAGAATTCAGCTTCTGAACAGATGGAAAGGCCTCGATGTTATAAAGATGCAACTGCAAGATTAATGACAAGGCCCAGAAGGCCCTAGGATATGTTCTCACAGGAGCTCCCCCACCACCATTGGGAGGGGAGAATGGGTTGAACCACCATAATTGCCAGTTACTCACAAACATTTATTGCCAAGGATGAAAAAGTAAAGAAATTCTATGAAAACTCTAAAGTATGACAAACACCCCCAAATGAATTCAACTCACACCTTGATAATCAGTGTCTTCAACGCAAAGGTGGACAAAGAAGAAGGCACTGAAAAATATCTTAGAAAAGATGATCTGGGACTAAGAAGCAAAAAATGCCAGACACTTATAGACCATTTAGAAGCCTTGGGCCTCAATATGAATGTTTTCTTCAAAAAGAAAGTCAGAATACATGGCAAGTGCCATGTCTATATATAAAAGAGAACTTTTAGGAATCAAATAAAGTTGGCTTACCATAATGGATGGAAAATGACTGCTTAATGATATGAAAGTCATTTCTAAGTGAGTTGTCTTTAATTAGAGGAAGCAAACATTTTTATCCAATTTCTCATCCATAATCAGCAAAATAAATGTACCCATGTATTCATTTGGAAATATTCATATAGGTAAAGATAAAAGATGACCTGTATCAAACATTTCCACATTAGAAACCACAATGTTGCAACCTATACTTTGCATTTTCTCCTTTTGCTCATTCCACTTCGAGTGTTTAGCTTCTATTCATATATCTGTTGGTGTGTATAAAATACTATTTTATAAGGAAATATTGGCAGTTTAAAAAAATCAGTACTGATATACATAAATTACTTTACTTTCACATTTTAGTTTAAGATGGAAACATTTTTGTTGATGAGCTGTTGGTGGTGTGTGATTAGCGGCTAGGTATATCCATTTTTATTCTTACATGTGTATATAATTGTTAAGATATAGATGTACTGGTAAAATATCCCTGCTTAATCTGAAAAATTAGAAGAAAGGATAGAGATGAGAAGACAACTGGATGCAATTGCAACAACTCCAATCTGACCTTACAAAACAAAATGTTGACTCAGAAATTGGAAATGGATAAAGGTAAATGCATTGACTCTGTTTCCTACAATAGTTTAACTGATAGAAAGAAATCACCATACTGAAAAAAATGCAAAAAAGGCCCTAACCCACCTCACTTGACAAATATTTGATCCTCTTGCCAAGCAAAAGTTGAAAGATACGGTCACAAAGGGCAACACCATTTTACAATATATACTTATTTGCAAAAAAAATACAGAAGTTGGCAAAAGACTAGAAGCAATTGCCTCACAAAACAGTAAAAGAATATCTGAGGATAAAACAAATTTGCAAATATTTTGGTGAAAGATACAAGCCGGATTATCCTAAAAAGCATTTATAAACTGGAATTGAAGGACAACAAATAGATGCAAAGTAGAACAGATTTACCAGCATTTCTATGGAGATCTATTCTCATCATTATGAATGACAAACAACCAAGTAGCCAATATAGTATATGAAGAAGTGAAAATTGCATTAAAAAAAAAGTGAGAAACAATGACTGGACCAGAACAGATACACAAAGAAGTAATTAATGTTGAAGGTGGCACAATTTAATAAACACTAAGGGATTAATTTTCAAGAGAAATATGCAAAACAAGTAGAGAAATAGGCCAAAGGCAACTGAGAAAACATCAACAGTACTGACCCTCATGCCTATTTTCTCATCTTTACAAATTCTTTATTGCAGTGATCCAAACACATATCAATGATGAGAATACACATGAAGCAAGCTTTTAAAGATGCTATTGTACACCAGATTACATGTTCACAGTCATATAAGTGACTGAAACATACAAATAATTCAATATCTCAACATGTTTATTATATCTATTCATATTTAAAGTCTCCTCCAGGAAGGGATCTCCCATGCATATGTTAATATCACATATTTATAATCCCCTAATAGATATTACTGCAGAAATAACTTTATCAGTCCTTGACACTTGAAAGAGATTCAAATGAGATTCTGATTCAAATGTAAGATTCAAATGAGATAATGAATGTAAAGCATTTTGCAAACCATAAAGCACTCTATAAATTTTAACTACTTTTATCATCTGCTATCAATATCAAATGAATTCAAATAGTGAGATGTATGCTTACCAAAGGTGTTTGCCATTGTCATGGGGGCTGTGCAGAGTCCATATGTAAGAAGGATTTCCTAAAAATCCTGAGGTCCTTCAGATGTCCTTGTTTTTAGGTGACATACTGCACCAAGCTTCAGAATACCACAGTATATCCTAAATGAGATGTACAGCTACTCAAATGAGATCAGTCTAACAATCAATACAGGAAAAACCAAATGGATGAAAAATGTTTAATACCCAGATAGTGACACATAGTTGGACAGGAAACCCATTGAGTTAGTCCATCAATACACACACACACACACACACACACACACACACACACACACACCTGCATGCATGCACACATATGTGCACATTCACACGCACATGCATGCACGCACACGCGTGTGTGTGTGTGTGTGTGTGTGTGTGTGTGTGTGAATCATTGCAGTGAGTCAATAAACTGGGTCCAGAATTGAATATGAAGAAGCAGGTGAGTTAGATTGCATTGAGAACTATATACCACTTTCAAGGATGCAAAACTGCTCCCTATAACAAAAACTAATCTGAATTGATCATTAATTTATGAAATTATGAAATGGAGACGACATACCCAGTTCTTTGGGTATTCCCTGGGAAAGACCACAATGGCAGTAGGCTGCAAACAAACTTTAAAAAGACACAGAGGGTATAGGGAGAAAGGACCAAGATGGAGATGGGAGAGTGTTAGGGAAGAGGAGAAGGGGACAGAGAGGGCAGAAGTTTGAGATCTCATTTTTTTTTTATGGGCGGGGCGATGGGAGACAGACTAACTCTTATCTGTGCCACCTTGGGATTAGTTCATTAACATATCCAAATCATCTCAAAGTTGTTGGTAAAACTTTAAGCTCAACATATCCACATCATCTCATAGTAATCAGCATCCTTTGGTGTTCTACTGGTCTTAATAGGGATATCTGGAACTTATTTGAGATATACCTATCATAGGATGAAAAATCTCAGACAGCAAAACCTAGAAGACTTCTCCTTGACTCAGCACATATCACCAGTATGTGACTTTTCTTTTTTTTTTTCTCTCTCTCTTTTATTTTTTAGTTTATATCATTCATTTCCACAAGATTGTGAGTTACAAATGTTCTCCCCGTTTTTAGCCTACCCACCACCCCAAAATAGTGATCCCACTAAATATTCCCTCCCCCAATCTGCTCTTTCCCATATCTTCTCCCATGCTCCCTCCAACTTTCCAGTAGGGCACAGTGGATCTCTATGCCCCAGTGCTTGTATATCTTATTTCCCAGTTGCATGTAAAGTAATAGTAATAATAGTATATTTTTTTTAAAACATTTGATTTTAAAACTTTGAATTCCAGATTCTTTCTCTTCCTCCCTTGTCACCCACCCTTACTGGGAAGATAAGCAATTCAATATAGGTTGTACATGTGTAGCTAAGCAAAACATTTCCATAATGGATATATTGTGAAAGACTGACTATATTTCCCTCCATCCTATCCCACCCCCACTTGTTCTATTCTCTACTTTGATCCTGTCCCTTTTCAAAAGTGGGTGCTTCCAACTTTCCTCCCCCCCCCAATCTGCCCTCCTTTCCATTATGCCTCCTCTCATCCCTTTCCCCCCTACTCTCCTGTAGGGTGAGATGCCCTATTTAGTATGTATGTCATTCCCTCCCTAAGCCAAATTCAATGAGAATAAGGTTGACTCATTCCCTTTTGCCTTCCTGTTCTTCCCCTCCATTGTGACAGTTTTCCCTTGCCTCTTCTATAAGAGATAATTTACCCCCATTCTGTCTTTCCCCATCTCCTCTCATTATATTCCTCTCTCACCTCTTAATTTCACCTTTTAAGTATCATCCCTTCCCATTAAATTGGTCCTGTGCCCTTTGTCTATGTATACCTGTACACATATATACACACTCACATATGTATTCATATGCACGTATACCCTCCTCTATAGACATATGTATGTATGTATACATATATACATTTCTATTCCCTTCAACTATTCTCATACTGAGAAAAGTTTCATCAGTTACAATTATCATTTTTTCATGTAAGAATATAAATCATTCAACTTTGATAAGTTCCTTATGATTTCTTTTCCCTGTTTACCTTCTCATGCTTCTCTTGCTTCTTGTATCTGAATGTCAAATTTTCTATTTAACTCTGCTTTTTTCATGAAGAATGCTTGAAAGTTCTCTATTCCACTGAATGACCGTATTTTCCCCTGAAACATTATCATGTTTTGCTGAGTTTTGCTGGGTAGGTGATTCTTGGCTTTAATCCCAGCTCCTTTGACCTCCAGAATATCATATTCCAAGTCCTTCAATCCCTCAGTGTAGAAGCTGCCAGATCCTGTGTTATTCTGATTGTGTTTCCACAATATTCAAATTGCTTCTTCCTGGCTGCTTGTAATATTTTCTCCTTGATTTGGGAACTCCAGAACCTGGCTATAATATTCCTAGGAGTTTTCTTTTTGGGATCTTTTTCAGGAGGTGATCAGTGGATTCTTTCAACCTCTATTTTGCCCACTGGGTCTAAAACATCAGGACAATTTTCCTTGAGAATTTCTTGAAGGATGATTTCTAGGTGCTTTTTTTGATCATGACTTTCATGTAGTCCAATAATTTTTAAATTTCTCTCCTGGATCTATTTTCCAGGTCAGTGGTTTTTCCAATGAGATATTTCACATTGCCTTCTATTTTTTCACTTGTTTGGATCTGTTTAATATCTTAATTTTTCATAAAGTCACAAGCTTCCATTTGCTACAATATAATTCTGAAGGAATGATTCTCTTCAGTGAGCTTTTGAGATTCTTTTTCCATCTGGCAAATTTGGCTTTTTAGGCATTCTTCTCCTCATTGCTTTTTTGAACCTCTTTTGCCATTTGAGTTAGTTTGTTTTTAAAGATGTTATTTTCCTCAGTCAGGTTGTTGACTCTCATTTCATAATTTTCTTTCATTGTTCTCCTTTCTCTTCCCAATTTTTCCTCCACTTCTCTTATTTGGTTTTCAAAATCCTTTTTAAGCTCCTCTATGGCCTGTAACCAGTTCATATTTTTCTTGGAAGCTTTTGGTGCAGGAGTTCTGACTTCATTGTCTTCTTCCTGTTCCATGCTTTGATCTTTTTTGTCCCCAAAATAGGAGTCTAATGTCAGATTGCTCTGTTTGCTTTGCTTCCTTTGCTTGCTCATATTGCCACTCAATTACTTGGCTTTTGAGCCTTTTGCCACATTAGAACTCTGCTACCAAAAAGGGGAGCTTTATCCCAATTGCTGGGGTTTTCACAGCTGCAGGAGCTATTAGTTGGGTGCCCTCTCTGAAGCTTCCACATACTCTGGCAAGTTGGTCACACACCCCAGGACCTCCACCCTAGACAGTGATCCAGATCCAAGCAAGTTAGAGCAAGAACGATTACCCCTCAAACTGGTTGCTTGGCCCCTGTAATATATACAGGCCAGGGGCTCTGAAGCAGCACAGCCATGGAGCCTCAGCTGCTTCTGGCCCTGGGGGCAAAGGCTGGACCACACTCCCAAACTCCATGTTCCAGCAAAGTCTACACTGACCTTTCACTTTATCTTTGGCATCTATGGATTGATAATTCTGGAAATTACTGCCACAGCTGCTGGTGATATGAAGTCCCTCCAGCTGGAAGATGGTCAGGCCATCCTGAAGCTAAAACCTCTGACTCTTGCACGGCTGGGTTCGGCTCCCAGAGTGATGCACTGGTCCCTTCCTGACAGCCTGCTGGGCTGTCTTCAGCATGAGGTTACCTTCTCTCTGTCATTTTATGGGTTCTGTAGCTCCAAAGTTTGTCCAGAGTCATTTTTTACATGAATTGGAGGAGGTGGAATCCAGAGCCATGTGGAAGTTGTGTTTCTACTCTGCCATCTTGACTCCACCCCCAGGATGTGACTTTTCATTAATATATGATACAATTTGAAATTTTTACTTTTTTGACCTTTGGGACAGATTGCATGTGACTTCTAGTTTCTCCTTTATAATCTTACTTCCTGCGGTTGCTGTTTTATACTACCTACTTATAAACTCACTATACTGACAAGAAGGGGGTTGGTGTGGGGATAGGGGATGAAGAAGTACAGAACAAGATACAATTTTAACACACCATTTTTTTAATACCAATACTCTCCTAGTAATGCTTTATAACTGTGAATAATAGAACACCACAGTCTCTAAAGAATCAAACTTTCAGGCAACTTAGTGGACAATTAAAAGAAGCATGGTAGACTAAGGTAGGCTTGTAGTGTATTACCAACAATGACCTGCACACCAAAGATGACCTAAAAGATATCATCCTTGAAAGGTATAATTGTAAAAGGAAAATGAGCTGATCATGTAGTAAGAGTAAAGAATAACTGATAAGATGATGGAGCCATAGATTTAGAGTTTAAAGGATACTTTGACATTATCTAATATAACCCTCTGATTTTATAGATGCAGAAAATTAGGTCCATTGAAGTTCAGTAATGTTCTCAAAGTCATTCAGATAAAGTAGCCAAGCCAGAATTTAAACCCAGGTTATCTGAATCCAAATTTATTACTCTTTGCCCCACATTACGTAAATAACCTAAGTACTACACCAGTGCTCATTAAATGGTAAAAGACTTAAAGGAAAGGCTCTAGCATTTGAATAAATCCTCTATGGAGGATTTATGGAAGCTTATGGGCAAGACACAAAATGAAAAAGCAAGGATGGTATGCAATCTATACCACTGGGTAGAATAATTTCTTCAATGAAATCATGAACCCACTGAAGCAAGCCCCACTTGGTCATTGTTTGGGCCCAGATTGGCTCAGAGTGAATGCAATAGCAATTATTTCTATTTTAGCCAGAAATCCTGAGGGTATTCCCCTCCCAGATTGATTTTTTTACCAGTTAAAAGAGGCCATTCTTTGTTTCCTTTCTTACCTAGGCTTAATCACTAAATGGGTGTTGCCTCAACCAAACTGATCTGTTAAAGACCTTAGATTAAAAAGGTCTCCCACTGCATCCAGAGCCATCTCCACTTGTCCTGATCTATATCTGGTCACTGGACCCAGATGGCTCTAGAGGAGAAAGTAAGGCTGGTGACTTTGCACAGCCCTCCCTCACTTAAATCCAATTCACTTGCATGTCATAGCATCACCTCCCTGATATCATGGTCTTCTTTGAGAACAAAGGGCAAATAACAACAACAAAACAACCTTGCTTGAATTTTGGTTATTGTTCAGTCATTTGAGTTCTTTCTGACTCTTTATGACCCCACTTGGGTTTTTCTTGGCAGAGATACTGGAGTGGCTTGCCATTTCCTTCTCTAGCTCATTTTATAGATGAGGAACTAAGGCAAATAGGGTTAAGTGATTTGCCCAGAGCCACATAGCTAGTAAGTGTCTGAGGCTGGAACTCAAAAAGATGAGTGTTTCTGATTCCATCTGTTGAGCCAATTAGCTGCCCAGCTTAAGTGAGAGTCAACTAATATTATCTTACTCAGTGTACTTGTGGTTTCTTCTACGTTTCCTGGGAAGGAAGAATGATAAAGAAGAAATAGAGGTGCTCCAGTGAGCTGGAAGTATCCCAGTCAGAAGAGGTTTGTTGGCAAGAAGAGAAACCTAAGAGAGATCATGCTACTATGGCATAGTGGATTGGGAGCTTACTAGCCGTGTGGCCCTGGGCAAGTCATTTAACCACTTAACCACTTGGATAACCACTCAATCAGTTCCTCATGTATAAAATGAGTTGTAGAAAGAAATGGCAAACCACTCCAGTATCTTTGCCAAGAAACCCCAAATGGGGTCATGAAAAAGAGTCAGACATGACAGAAAAGCAACTCACTTAAACCAAACTTGGTGGGAGCCATCACAGATATGGGCAGATGGAATAGCTCCCTCAATATCTAGAAGACCCCGAAAACTGAGAGCACTATGGAAGAGGAAAGCCATGGTACACAAAACTTTTTCTCATCTCTCTAATCCTAGGGGCCCCTCTGCTGTCCCCAAATCCTCAACAAACATTAAGTGTTTACTGTGTGCTAGGCACTGTGATAAATGCTGAGGGTACAAAGAAAGGCCATGACATTGTCCCTTGCCTCCAAGGAGCTCACCTTCTACTAGAGAAGACGACATGTGAACAACTACATCTATTCAAGGTATAGAATGTAAATGAGGTGAACTCTAAAACCCTGCTGCTCTGCTACAGCAGGGTTCTAGGAAGAAGGGCAATCACCTGACCCTGGGCAGAATTCCAAAGCCTGGGAAGCTTCCCCAAACCCCACCTCAGGCCTGACCTTCTTCCTTAGGTCTCCTGCTTGAGCTCAGCATGTTTACACCGTCTAAAAACATCCATGCCCTTAGAGCAGTGCCTGGCACTGCAGTGCTGGGCGAGGCAATTCCCAGCTAGTGCCTGGCATCCCTCCTGAGCCAAAGATGTGAGAAAAATTTAATATCATTCTCATTATCCTCTCTGTGCTCCAGGCTTCTTTTCTTGATCTGCATTTCTCATTATAAGACTCCTTCGATGTCCCTTGGTCATGTCTTTGTCCTTGATACCATTATATTACATTTCCCTCTCTATGGAAGTTACAACTGTCTTCCATCATGATATCATGGAAGGAGCATTGGGTTTGGAGTTGGAGAATCTGGATTTGAATCCTAACTCTTCAACTGACTAGTTGTATGACCTTGGATAAGTTTTACCTCTCTAGACCTCCTTTTCCTTCTCATCTATAAAGTGCAGAGAGCAGACTAGAAAGGCTCCAAGGTTCCTTCCAGCACTAAATCAATTGCATTTGCCTCTCTATAAAAGTTACACTGGCTATAAGGGAAAGAACACTGAGTATAGAGTTGTGGAACTTGAGTGCAAATCCTAGTTAGACCATTTACTAGCTATCTGGCCCCAGTTTCCTCATTTGTAAAGCTAGGAGGTGGGACTAGAGCCTCTCCAAGGACACAGAATCATAGAACTTGGAGCTGGAAGGGACTTTCAAGGCTATTACTTTTTTCCACAGATAAGGATATTGAAATCATGAGAGATTGACTCAAATAAGAATTTATCAAATGCCTACTATGTGCTGGGTGCTGGGTACACAAAACACTCCTGCCCTCTAGGAGTTTACATTGTCTGAGGCCACAGAGGTCAAGTCAGCATTTAATAAGTGCCACCTACTATGTGCCACATATGGTGTTAAGTGAAGTGGATATAAAGAAAGGTTAAAAATGGTCCCTATTCTCAAAGAATCTACAATCTAATGAAGCAGCCAGGATGCAAAACTATGTACATGTGAGATATAGACAGGACAAATAGGAGAGGGAAGATTAAGGAGGGTTGGGTAAGACTTCTTATAGAAAGTAGGACTTTAGCTGAAATTAAAGGAAACCAGGCAAGCCAAGAGGAGGAGATGAGGAGGGAAAGAGTTCCAGAAATGGAAGACAGACAGTAAAAATGCCCAGTCAGGACGTGGAGCAGCTTGTGCAAGAAGGCCAGTGTCACTGAATGGCAGAGTATATAACATATCAGAACACTGAAAAGTTAGGAAGGTGCCAGGGTACGAAGGAATTTAAAAACCAAGCAAATTTTTATATTTGATTCTGGAGGCAACAGGGACACACTTGAGTTTATTGAATAGGGAGTGATATGGTCAGACTTGAGCTTTAGCAACTTGAGTTTGACAGCTAAGAAATGGGTAGACTGCAGCAGGGAGAGACTGGCCAGAAGATTGTTGTAATAGTCCAGGCATGAGGTAATAAAGGCATGAACCAGGGGAGTAGCAATGTTAGAAGAGAGAAAAAGCCATCTATGTGAGAGTTCTTGGGAAGGTAGAGAGATGTTATGACGGTAGAATCAATGTGGGATAAAGATGATACCTAATTTGAAAGCCAGGTTGACTGAGAGTATGATGGTACCCTCAAAAATAGGCAGTCACACCAAACACTAGTATTAGATAGGATCAAGTAAGGTAACACAAGTAAAGCCCTTTGCAAACCTTAAAGCACTATACAAATGCTGATTATAATAGTTATAGAATTACACTTAATATTATTAATATTAATAATTATTAATATGTCTGTTTTCTATGAGTTACCTTATAAGGCAGGTGCACTGGACACAGAGTAAGCCTGTTTGCTGAAAAGAGCCAATCAGGAGCCTGCAGTGAGCCCAAGTCTTGATCACTCCCAAATGCCTTTGCTGGTGTTTGCTGAGTGACCTTGCTAAGCTGTGCTTCCTGACCCCTGCCAAACTGGCCCAGACCAGCCTTTCAGTCAACTGTTTCTGAAAAACATCCTACTTCTGACACCGGAAATGTAAACCAAGGGAAGCCCATCCTCAAAATGCAGAGGAGTCCAAGCTGGGCTGAAAGCAGAAAAGTTTTATTAGGAGGAAAATCAGACACTTATTAGTCAGATTCTCTGACTCCAAAGTTATTCTTCTTCCCACTGTTGAAAGCAGAAAAGTTTTATTAGGAGGAAAATCAGATGTTTATTATTAGTCAGATTCTCTGACTCCAAAGTTATTGTTCTTCCTGCTGTACTGGGCTACCCTATCTACCTCTTCCAGCTCTGATATTCTACTGTCCTTCTCAGACTCCATTGAAATCCCACCCCTCCACACCAATTCAACTGCTATGTTACACTTTGGGTAGCATACTCTGGGTCATCTGGGGTCCTCTGAGACCTAAATGTCTGAGGAAAACAAGAGAAGCACATGAAAACAGCCTCTCTCCTGAATGTTTCATTCACTCAGTCAAAAGTCAAAATCAAGTGCCTCCTATGTTCAAGGCACTATACTAAATGCTAGGGATATAAAACAAAGCAAAAGGCATTCCCTGATCTCAAGGAGTCTCCTCTGAGCTGCCCTGATTCGGGCAGATACATCTCACTGCCCAAGTTCTATCCACCTTGTTCTGCAAAGCCTTTCTTAACTTTATTCCTGTGGTTTGGATGCATAGATAGGAAATGTCTCCAAAACAGGACCCTTAAAGCAGTCAAGCTAATATGGGAGAGGGGATATTCTATCTGCTCCCCTCGCCTGCATAAATCTGGCTCATTGGAAGTGTTTCTCAAAGTTCCAGAGGTTCAGGTTTCCAAAGCCAATGCAAATGGCTGATCCCTGAGGTTTCTATGGAAACCATGTTCCTTCTTCTCCTCAGGTGTCCACAGCTCTTCTCCCCAGGTGTTCTGCTAAGGGCACTCACAGGAGTCCTGAACCAAAGGGGGAAAGAACCTATCTCCAAGGCCCCGTGACAGCACCATATTAATAATAATAATGCTTGAATTTTGCCTTAGCACTTTATGCTTTTAAAGCACTTTTACATGGGTGACCTCATTTGATTCTCCCAACAGCCCTAGGAAAGAAGGAGGCAGGGCAGGCCTTAGCACTCCCTCCACCATGAAGCAGTCCCTTTTTACAACAGCTGAAGCCTAATTTCCATATTCAAGATCCTTGGGATGAGACGGGAAGCCACAGTATTATTTCAGCTAATGAGAACATAATGTTTTATTGTTGGCTTCTACAACCATTTAAATTCATCCATCTCTAATTAGTTTCAGAAAACAGAAAGTGACTCGCCAAACAGACTCTGCAACAGCCTGTCAGACCATAAAATTATCTGTGCTGACATTATCTGGGGAAATGGAGGGAGGCTGGGCTTGGGAGTGAAGAGGGGAAGGGGAGCTGCAGGTCAGTTCCACAAAAAGAGAATTTTGAGTAGCACCAGGATAGGAGGAGTGGAAAGTGGGGACCCCAGTCTGAAGGATAGCTATGAGTTGGGGAAGGGAATGCCAGGAAGACAGACGGAAAGGAGTGAAGTTTTAGAGGTCAGAGAGCACAGAGACGTATCCTGGGAACCATGAGTGGACCAACTTGGCCAGAGCAAAGGGTAATCTCCTGTCTCCCTAAAGGAGAGGAAGTTCGAATGGTGGATGGAGTACTAGATGTGCTGCCTCTCACATTTACTGTGAACAGCTTCCTTGTCCATAAAATGAGTATAATAGTACTATTTGGGGTTTTTGTGAGGCTCAAACCTCAAAAGAGACAACACTTTGCAAACCATAAAGTTCTAAATAAATGTTAGGTCCTTTTAGTGGCAGCTAGAATTAGGGAGGCAAACTCCCCCTCTCTCTGGAGTGGGGAGATGTATCTGAAAAGCTTCCCACATGGTCCAGGCATATTCACAGAGCCCTTTGAGAGGTATAGGCATTTCTTGCCAAAGCCCTTTCATGTGGGTAAGTAAGTAGCTAAGTCATTAGGAATATATTTACAAGGATTATTATGCCCATTTAATAAAGGGGAAAACTGAATTCAGAGTCAGTGATCCACCCAAGGTCACACAGTTGTGAGACACTGAAGATCTCACATACAGGGCAGCTAGATGGTGTGGTGGATAGAGCACCCACCCTGGAGTCAGGAGGACTTGAGTTCAAATCCTGGCTCAGATGCTTACTAGCTGTGTGACCCTAGGCAAGTTACTTTACCCTGATTGCCACAAAAAAAAAAAAAGGAGCACAAATTTAGAGCTGGCAGGAACCTTAGAGGTCATCTAGGAAAACCCAGCCTCCTCAGGTGGAGAAACTGAAGTCCAGAACAGTAAATACAATGGAAATACCATCCACTGACTTCAGAAGCATCTCCATGTATTTCCTCCAGCTCGTTTCCACTTGCAAAGTCCTGTGGAGAACAGTAGAGAATGCTTTGTTTCTCCCATTTGTAGACAGAGGAACTGAGGCTCAAGGTGGGGTGAAGTGATTTGCCCTAGGTAAAATGGCTAATTAGTGTCAAAGCCGGGTCTTCCGACACCAGGCCCTGCCTTTTTCCCATTATACTACTCTGACTCTCTTTGATAACTGGGTCAAAGAGTAACTAAATGCAAAGAACTCTTTCTGCCAACTTATTCCTAAAATTAGGGCTACAAATAGCCCGGCTCCTCTCAAAGTAGGAAGAATAACCTTATCTTGTCCCTCAGTTCTGCTGGGTTCACAGACTTAGCAGGCCTTTTATTCTTTCCTTACATTTAAAATCTCCTTTCCCTCAGCCTTTCCTTCAATCAGCATGATATTTTAGTCTATTTAGTCATATCTGGTTCCCTGACAGAAGTTGCCCCTTGACATTTGGAAAAGCAATCCTGTTATATTCTTATGATTTTAATGAAGTAAGGTTTACTTGAGGTCCCTTGTTTTCTTTGAATCTTTTCTAATTTCTGTGCCTTCCTTAAAGGCTAAAGCAGTGCCTTGGGTAAATAGAGACCAATACAAAGTAATAAAAGTTTAATTTAGGGGAAGGGGCTATAAGAAAGGACCAGTATAATAGCACTAGATTGAAAATAATGAGGCTTGAGTTCTGGCATGTCTTGGTGCTAACTCACTAAGTTATATTCTATAGATCAATTACATTTACCATCCTGGAGCCTGAGCTGGGGGCAGCAGTGAATGAATGACTGAAATCGGATCTGGGCATCCCTGATCTGCCATTTACTGGCTATGTGATCCTGGACAAGTCCCTTTCATTCCTTCAGCTATAGTTTCCTCATCTGTACTATGAAGAGGTTGGAATAACCAGTCTCTGATTTTAATGTTCTAAGATTCTCATATTCTAGGTCTTGTATGCTAAAGACCCTTCCAGGTCTAACATTCTATATTCTCATCAACAAAATGAAGAGATTAATCTAAATGATGCCTGACACTTTATATTCTATATTGAAAGGTCTTTTTCCAGTTCTAATGCTCTCAATAGCATTGCCCAACTGGACCAGAGACCCTGGAGATTTATAACGCTTTCATCTCCAGTGCTATTGCTCTAGAGCCTCCAAATCCTATCTAGTAACTAACAGTAGCTTATTACTTCATATTCAGTCATATTTTCCTTCACTACTTTTTCTCCAGCCCACCCCCTGAATAGTTTTATCAATTGAGTCACCCCTTCCCCTCCACTGTGGAGCTATGATCTCATCAACTCTGCCATTCTTCTTAGAGGGGTGACAGTCCCGAACCATGCTCAGTCTCCTATGTGTTACCTCCCCCTAATAGAAATAGACTTCTTAAAGGTAGAGGCTGTCTTGCTTTTGTGTTTATATCCCCTGTACTTAGCATAGTGCTTGGTAATTAATAAATGGATTTTAATTCATTGTTTTGTGCTAAGGCTCTTTAATTTCTAACTTTCAATGATTCTAATGCAGAACACAATGATTATGAAGACAAATTCTAAGAACACTTCGAAGAGTTAGAAGCATTATTTAGATATAAGCTATTATAATAAAAAAGAAATATTATTAATGAATGACAAAATATTAAGCAATTACTATGTGCCAGGCATTAAGTGCTGAAAATACACATACAAATAAGCAAAACAGTCCCTATCCACAAGGAGCTTACAACCTAATGGGGGAAGACAATATGTAAAAGGGAGGGGGGGGCATGGAAAGATTGAAGGAGAGAAGGAAGGAAGGAAGGAAGGAAAGAAAGAAGGGAAGAAGGAGGAAGGGAGGGAGGGAGGGAAGGAAGGAAGGAAAGAAGGAGGGAGGGAAGGAAGGAAGGAGGGAGGGAAGGAAGGAAGGAAGGAGGGAAGAAGGAAGGAAGGAATGAAAGAAAGGAGGAAAGGAAGGAGGAAGGGAGGGAGGGAAGAAGGAAGGGAGGAAGGAAGGAAAGAAGGAAGGGAGAGAGGAAGAAAGGAAGGAAGGAAAGAAGGAAGGAAGGGAGGGAGGGAGGGAGGGAGGGAGGGAGGGAGGGAGGAAGGAAGGAAAGATCATTTATTAAGCAGCTACTATGTGCCAGACACTGTACTAAATGCTGGGCTACAAAGCAAAGCAAAAAAAAGGAGTTGCTTCTCTCAAGCTCATTTTCTAATGGGGGAGACAGCATATAAATGACTGTGTATAAACAAGGTATAGACAGGATAAACTGGAGACACCTCAGAGGGGAGGCACTAGTATTAAGAGGGAGAGAGAAGAATTTTTTGTAGCAGATACAATTTTGGTTAGGACTTGAAGGAAGCCAGGGAAGTGGTGTGGAGGAAGATTAGAAGAGACAGAATTCCAGGCAGGAGGGAAATTTTCTGTAGTGGTTAAGTGACTTTGGGTAAGCTATATCTACTTTAGTGATTTTTCTTGTTCAGGGTAGTGGCACGTGGAAGAGTAGCTGGCATTTTACATATCAGCATATGTGTGTGTGTGTATATATATGCACACCCATGTATAATACACACATACATACATGTATATGTGTGTGTATCATATACACATGCCCAAACCATAATCTTCCTTCCATGAAAGTGACCTGGGTTCAAGGGCTATGCCAATGAAGATTAAGTTCTAATGGGTCCTGTCAATCTGGAAAGAATTCAAGTAAAGGTCCATTGATGGACTATTTGTTGGTCCTAGGAGGATTGACTTACCTTAACACAAAAAGAGACACCTCCAGAAGATTGGCCCCCTAGTTTTTCAACCACAGTAATTTGTGAAAAATTCCTCTAGATGGAGAAGGCAGGAAGGTGGAAAGAGGATGGACCTAAGTTATCGCTGATGCCGAGAACTCCTGCTCACCCCACGAGTGCAGATTGGATACTTCTCTGTGATTTATAGAGTACTGTAGGATTAAGTGGTTTGCCCCCAGAGACTGGACTTGACCCATGTCATCCTGATCCCAATGACAGCCCTCTATCCAGTATACCATGCCGCCTCCCCTATGTAGGTAGAGAGAATCACTCCCATTTAGGGAGCTGTTTGAGATTTGCAAAATGTCTTCCTCAAAACGACCTGTGAGGCAGGCATGACGTGCCTCTGATACCTCTAGAACTAGTCATAAGATTGCTAGTGAGCTGGCATGTCTAAAGTTCCTTTAATATGAAACTCAAATGCTCTAAATTCTGCCAGTGTTGCTGCTGGGTTCTGAATTGACTCCCTGAAGATTGGGAATTAGGCCAAATGAAGTCCAAGGAGTGGGAAAGACAAGGAAGACTTCTGGAGTCATCACTGCGTGACCTCTGGAAACAGTTAGACAACAAACTGTGCTCCAGCCAACTGTTTAGAAGAGGATAACTATCAGTCCTTCTCAGCTAGCTGAGGCTGCTTCCAAATGACATGCACAAAAGTCAGCATTTATATAGCACTATAAGGTTTGCAAGGCACTTTACATATGTTTATTCGATCTTCACAAGAATCTTGTGAGATGGGTGCTGTTATTATCCCCATTTTACAGATGAGGAAACTGAGGCTGACAAGGGTTAAGTGACTTGCCCAAGGTCACATAGCTAATGTCTAGATTTGAACTCTGATCTTCTTGACTCCAAGTCCTAAGCTCAATTACCACCTATCTGACATGTATTCATAGTTCCTGCTAAAGGGTAAATAGGACTTTTTTAATCACCCAAATGACTGTGGCAGTTAGCTGCCCAAAACTTTTGCCATCCTCAGTCATAGCCTGATCCTCCACACATCGTGTTCCAAGGAGTGGTTGGCTCTGTCCCTGGGCTCATCTGGATTCTCACGTAACAATCAGTCAATCTGAAAACAGTTGACACACGTGCTGTGCGGGAACGTGTGCTTGAGGACTATTGAAGAAGGAGGAGGTGTGATACCAGAGAAATAGGAAGCATGCATAATCCCTGTCCTCAAGATGCTTCTAGAACATTTCAGGTGTCTAGACTGCTAGCCCAGGACGCCTTCAGGAGCCCTTAGGGAAGAAATCAAAGTCTCATAAAATCATAAAAGCATAGAAAAAGAACTGTCAGGAATCTGAGAAGAGTCATCTAGTCCAACCACCACCCCTCAAAGGAGGACATAGGTATGGAGAATTTAATCAACTTGTCCCAAGTCATACAATTAAGTAGCAGAGGCCCACTCTGAACCCAGGTCCTTCAACCTGAATTCCAGCTCTCTGTCCACTGGATATAGAGGGAAAAGCTGAAGGCAAATATCAAGAGCATGAGAAACATGGTGCTTTGCATTTCATGCAGTGACCTGCCCTCTAAATAAATGAATTTCATTTATTTACATAATGTAGTAGAGAGACTAGGAGTCAGAATAACTAGATTGCAGTCTTAATTTTGCCATTTCCTTCCTG
The DNA here is from genome assembly GCA_011680675.1 of Gymnobelideus leadbeateri. Taxonomy (NCBI): domain Eukaryota; kingdom Metazoa; phylum Chordata; class Mammalia; order Diprotodontia; family Petauridae; genus Gymnobelideus; species Gymnobelideus leadbeateri. The sequence goes on from WOXC01002027.1 coordinate 146,005, forward strand.
CCTGCCCTTCCACAATTTACTTTTCTAAATCTCAGCTTCTTCTTCTCTAAGGTACTAATAATCATCCTCCTACCTTACGAAGCTGCTGTGAGGGTCAAATGAGAAGATGCTTTTATGAAAAACTATTTGGCTAGTATAGACCCAACTCCCCAAGATGCAAATATGCCCAGGTGGAGAAACCCAGAAACTAGGCTTTAACCCTTTTCAGCCTCCTGCTAGGACGGTGGTATTAGTCGCCTGCTTCCATGCCCCTCATTCCTCACCCCTTATTAGGCAATTTAGAAAACACCTTCACTTTACTGGGACCAGATAATAGCTCTGTCGCCCACTAATATAATAGTGGTTCTTTGTCACAAACTACAGAGAAGTTTGAGCCCTGAAGGGTTTGAACATGGGTTAGTTCCCCTCCACCTTTAGCAGAGGATCTGGCACAAAGTAGGTGCTTAATAAATGCTTATTAACTCAATTAGGCTTCCCCTCACTGTATGCTTCCCACTTCAGGTGCATGGAGACCACACACTGAAGTTGTCCCTGCTAGCAATTGTTCTCAGTCTCCCCTTGTGAGTAGCAATAAATTTTGTTCAAGCTATTTTTGTGTGGCATGATGCTTTTCACCTGAACTCACTTGAACTATGTCATATAAAAGTCCTTAAAGCCTGTGTACAGGTGAGTTATGATGATTTGTTAATTCGTTCAACATTTATTAAACATCTTCTGACTACCAAGAACTATGGCCAGGATCAGTCCTATGCAATAGTGTGTGAAGTCTGTCTTTGTCCCCTCTCCAGCCTCATAACCTCCCTATTTTGCTCCCTAAAAAAAAAAAATCTTCCTAACGATGACCCCTTCTCACATTTTGTTGTTGTTGTTGAGTTATTTCAGTCACATAGGACTCTCGATAACCACATTTTTTAGCAACCAAATATCTCTCTCCTTCTGCTTCTTCCTTATCAAAACTCTTTGCTCAAGGATTGTCATGACGGTTTCATTCACACTAAGGTACACATGGCTCAGAAGGTTTTAAGTGTTAAGCTTTCAGCGATATTCTCATTTTAATAGAAGTGTAGCCCCTCGTGCAAGTGTCCAAGGAAATATTTTTCAATCCCTGAAAGTTTATGGGAAAGGTTACATTTGGCTTGAGAATGAAGCCAAAATAATGAAGTTTTAACAGTAGAACTCATTAATAAAGAAGGAAGGAAGGGAGGAAGGAAGGAAGGAAGGAAGGAAGGAAGGAAAGAAAGAAGGAAAGAAGGAAGGAAAAAAGGAAGGAAGGAAGGAAGGAAGGAAGGAAAAAAGGAAGGAAGGAAGGAAGGAAGGAAGGAAGGAAGGGAAGAAGGAAGGAAGGAAGGGAAGAAGGAAGGAAGGAAGGAAGGAAGGAAGGAAGGAAGGAAGGAAGGAAGGAAGGAAGTCCATTGTACCCTTATCCTCTTAAAGACCTTACCCTGTCAAGCAGCAGCCCTATATTACACAATCCTCATGCCTGCTGGCAATGAATTTCCCACAGAATTCTATCCTATCTTATTCTATCCTATTCTATCCTATCCTGTCTTCTCCCTTTACACTATTTCACTTGGTGATCTGATCAGCTCCCATGAATTCATCTCTTTTCTATGCAGATCATTCTCAGTTGTATTTTCCTAGCCCTAACCTCTTTCCTGACCTCCAGTTTCACATTTTCATCTACCTACCAGACATTTCAAATTGGATGTCCCATAAACATCTTGAACTCTATTTGTCTAAAACTAAACTTGTTATTTTCCCAAAATCCTTCTTCCTATCTTCCCTATTAGTGAGGAGGGGACCACCATGCCCTCAGTCATCCAGACTCAAAACCTACACCTTGAATTCTCATTCGTTCATCACCATTCCTTTAACCAATCAGTTGCCAAGTCCTGTCATTTCTACCTTCTTAATATATCTTGTATGTGCCTCCTTCTCCCATCAGACACTACCACCACTCTTATGCAATCCCTCATCTCACACCTGGACTATTGTGATAGGCTATTGGTTAGTCTCTCTGCCTCAAATCTCTCCCCACTCAAGGCCACTCAGCTTTCAAATTGATCTCTCTAAAGTCTAAGTCTAACCATATTACCTCCCTACTTAATCAACTCCAATGGCTCCCTATTGCCTTCAGAATCAAATATAAAATCCTCTGTTTGGTCTTTAAAGTCTTTTATAACCTGGCTCCTTCCAAGACTCCAGGAATTTTCAATTACCATCCTCCATGCCTAGAACTCTCTTCTTCCTCATAGGCATCTCCTGCCCTCCCTATCTTACTTCAAGTCTCACCTAAAATCCTACCTCCTGCAGGAAACCTTTCCCAATCAACCATCAACCTGATCAACTAATTCTAGCACCTTTCCAGTTTATCCTGTATATGGTTTGTTTATACATATTGTCTCCTTCATTAAATTGTGAGCTTCTGGAGAACAGGGCCTGGGGGTTTTTTGGTTTTGTTTTTGCCTCTTTTTGTAACCCCATCACTTAGGACACACAACAGATGGTTTTTATGCAAAGTGAGGGCAAGCTCCTGACCCTGAATCTTGTCCAGTGTCTCAGCCTGGACACGTGAGCGTAAGTTCTGGTCTGACAGGCAGGGCAAGGTTCACAAAAACTCATGCTTCTACAGGAATCAATAATGTGGATCACGTTAGAGTCTACAGGTAGCAACACTAACTACATGGGGCCTTATTAACGTTAGAGTCTTCACTTCCAGCCCTAAATGTCATATCATTTTTGGATCTAAAACTTTTTGTTGTTGCAGAGTTGCTTTGTAGTCATGTCCAGTTCTTAGTGAACACATTTGGGTTGGTTTTTTTTTTTTAGCATAGACACTAGAGTAATCTGCTATTTCCTTCTCCAGCTTGTTTTACAGATGAGGAAACTGAGGCAAACAGAGTTAAATGACTTGCCCATAGCTGAAAAGTGTCTGACCCAGGATTTGAACTCATGTCTTCCTGACTCTAGGCATGACACACTATCCACTGCTCCACCAAGCTGCCCCGGATCTAAAACTAGAAGGATAATAGAGGTCATCTAGTAACCTATTAGGTGCTGTCTCTATTTAGAGGTCCACTTTTATTTAGCCCTGTGTCCTCTTCCTCCTCTCAGGAAGTACTTTACATATATTTTATATTTAATTTCCTGTGAACAAGTTGTTTTTGGTTAGTCAAAAAATATTTATTAAGCACCTATGTGTCAGGCACTGTGCTAAGTGCTGTGAATACAAAAAGGGTCAAAAGACAGTCCTTGCCTTCAAGGAGATTGCAGTCTAATTGGAGAGACCACAGGAGATAAATGCATAGGAAGCTCCTTGAGAGCAGGGACTGTTTCATTTTTGTCTTTATATCCTTAGCCCTTAGAACAGTGCTTGGCACATCACAGGCTCTAGATAAATATTTGTTGGATTGATTTGATCCAACTTTTCATTCTAAAAATAATGAAACTAAGCCATAAAGAAGAAATGTGATTTGAGTAAAGTCACTCAAGTAGCAAGTACAGTAATAGAATTGTAATTTGAACTGAGATCCTCCAACTCCAAAGCCAATGCTCTCACCACTGCCGCCTCCTCTTCTGATAAAGCTGCTGGACCAGTAAACATCAACACCACCACCACCACCACCCCCCACACACACACACCCTTCACCCAGTGATCCATTCATCTCACCTCAAAAATAGCTATTGAGGGGGCAGCTAGGTGGTGCAGTGAATCTCTATTCACTGCTCCTAAAGTCAGAAGGACCTGAGTTCAAATGCAGCCTTGGACACTTAACACTTACTAGCTGTGTGACCTTGGGCAAGTTACTTAACCCCAATTGCCCTGCATTTTCCCCTCCAGAAAAGGGGGAAAAAAGCCATTGAGCATTCTTCATTTGTCCTGACAACCACAGGACTTTTTCATCTGCCAAGTCATTGTCAAACATACCCTCCTATTTCCCCCCCTTTCCTATCAAAATGAGGGAAACCACCAACTTGCATGTGATAAAGAAGTTACACGAGGTGTGCTGGCAAATGTTTAACAACAAGCTCTCTGGAGGGAAAAAATGCACTTTTAAGTTTAATCTGCATTATTAACATTTTCTCCTTCACTTTCTTAAGTCTAAAGAGCAAAACTTACTGTTTTGGCCTGATTTTTAGTTTTTGTCCATTTTTGAGGTGTAAATTTTCACACAGAAAATTTTACTATCAGTAGGTTGGAGTTGGCTCCAGTATAGCCCTGAGATGTTATTTCCTAGTATGAAAAATTCTTGGACTCATGTCCAAAGGAATACTTTTCCCCAAACACCTTCTTGCCTGTGTTCTAAAATACCAAAAAATCTCTGGCCTACTAGAAGAGTCTTCCTTATGGTAAATACTACTTCCGTGGAGCTTTAACTAAGCAGGGAAGGGGAGGCAAGGAAGAAAATGAGCTTTGCTCCTAAAATTCTAGGGCACTAAAATTAAGGGGACACTGACAGCACTTAAATAATGGAACATCTAGTTAGCAAAAACAAATATATATATATATATACATATATATATGAAGAGAACAAGAAAAAGAAGACACAAAAGGAGAGGGAGGAGGAAGGGGAGGAGAAGATGAAGGAGAGGAAGAGGAAGAAGATGAAGAAGAAAAGAAGAGGAAGAAGAAGGAGGAGGAGGAGAAAGAAAGAAAGAGAGAGAGAGGAAGGAAGGAAGGAAGGAAGGAAGGAAGGAAGGAAGGAAGGAAGGAAGGAAAGAAGGAAGGAAGGAGGGAAGGAAGGAAGGAAGGAAGGAAGGAAGGAAGGAAGGAAGGAAGGAAGGAAGGAAGGAAAGAAGATATTCTTTCTCCTCGTGAAAACCATGCCCAGGTAAGCTCTGCCCTGACATTGCCTCTCCCTCTCCACCTGATGGCATATTTCATGTGTCTGCTCTGCCCAGGGAACAAAAACTGCTAGTTATGGTTCTGCCTCTCTATCATATCTCTTGTAACACTTGATTAATTAATTAAAAAGCTAAGTTCCTGGAAACACAACAAAATCCCTTTCAAGTCTTCAAGTACTTAATGAGCTTGCCATAATCAATATTTGTACCTCTTGATTTTCTCCCTCTTAGATGCCACTGTCTCTTCTCTTGAATCCATCTTGAATAGATGGATTCATCATCATGTCTTTACTGGAAGACCTACTGAATACAAAGAATAGCACTAAGCACTCTAAGAGCATACAAATAGGAAATACTGTAGTCCCTATCTTCAAGAAGGATAGTCTAGGGGCAGCTAGGTTGCTCAGTGAGTAGAGCGCTGGCCCTGGAGTCAGAAGGACCTGAGTTTGGATCCAACCTCAGACACTTAACAAACACAAACAAAAACCTAGCCGTGTGACCTTGGGCACGTTACTTAATCCCAATTGCCCTCCAAAAAGCAAAAAAAAAAAAAAGGATAGTCTAACTACAAAGGACCTATGAAGGAAGATGCCATCTACCTCCAGAGAAAGAATTAACAATTAGACATATGCACAGCATGGTTTTACATATAGTGAGAGATAGATAGATAGATAGATAGATAGATAGATAGATAGATAAATAGATAGATAGATAGATAGTAGTCTTCTCTAGTTCAGGTGGAGAGGAAGAAAGGGAGATAGTTCAGAACTTAAAAGGTAACCAAAAAAATTATTCTTTGACACAAGCTGATAGTCTGATTGGATAGGCAAGGTATACAAACAAGGAAAATTAATTAGAAATAAAAAATAATATATACTAAATACCAAAAGAGTAGTACATATAGTAAGTAATTTGAGGAGAAAGTTCGATCTCTATCAGTTAAGAAAGATGGTCAAGAGAAGGATCCCTAGAAGAGGTGAACCTTGAGCTGGAGCTTGAACGATGGGTAAGACTGGGTAAAGTCTCTTAGTTATGGCTCTGTGGAATGATTATCTGTTGGAAGAAGTATATCATAAGAAGTCTACCATAAGGAAGACTCTTCTAGAAGGCCAAAGATTCTTTAATATTTTAGAACACAAGTAAGGAGGAGGTTGGGAGAAAGTATCCCTTTTTTCATGTCCAAGAATTTTTCATACTGGGAAATAGCCTCCCAGGGCTAACCTGGAGCTAGCTCAAACCTACTCATCACAAAATTTTCTATGTGAAAATTTACACTTCAGAAGTGAGCAAAAACTAAAAATCAGGCCAAAACAATAAATTTTGTTCTTTAGAAACTGAAGGAGAAAACGTTAGAAAGGAAGGAAAACTATAACCAGGCATGAAAGTAAAAACATACATGTTAAGTTATATGTTGGGAGTAGGAGGAGTAGGTGAGGGAGGTCAAAGGGGGAGAACACAATGAAAAGTCCATGAACAAGCATTTATTAAGCACCTACTCTGTGTCAGGTGCTGTGTTCAATGTTAAGAATACAAAGACAAAAAATGAAATAATCCCTGCTCTCAGAGTGTAAACTCTTTGTGAATAGAGAGTCATTGAATGTATATCCCCATCATCTAGCACAGTGCTAGGTATATAGTAGGTGGTTAATAAGTACTTGTTGATTAATTAAGGGAGCTTACATTTTTTTTGGTCTTTTTTTTGAAGGCGGGAAGACAGAGCAATTGGGGTTAAGTGACTTGCCCAAGGTCACACAGCTAATAAGTGTCAAGCATCTGAGACCAAATTTAAACTCAGGTCCTCCTGACTCCAGGGCTGGTGCTCTGTTCACTCCACCACCTACCTGCCTCTGGAGTTTACATTTTAATCCAGGAAGGGAGTTGAGGAGGAGGAAGAGTAGGTTAATTGCTGACAATGTTCTATTACATACACACAATCCTAGAGGATCATAGGTTTAGAACTGGGATGGACCTTAAGAGGAATCTGAGAGCCAGAAAGGCTGTGACTTGCCCAAGGTCATATGAGTAGTAAGTAGCAGAGCTATAATTTGAATTCAGATGCTGAGATGCCATTGGCATCACTCAGGGTCCCCAGCCTCCCTTATCCAAGCAGAGGGTTCCAGTGGGGGAACAGTGGGAGCCGTTCAACCCTGGGCCTCCTTCACACTCTCCAGGTTTCCCAAAATAGTTCATCCTTTTGCCTAATAGGTATCAATGAATTTTGAGTTCCTTCTGCTAGCAGTGTTTCCCCAGTTAGCTAATTAAATGTAACACATTTATAATTGAATCCTGGTGAGGTCCAGAGCTGAAGTTCTTTACATCTCTGGTTGGGGGGGTGATGGGGGCAGGGTTGGAAGGGGGAGCTGGAAGCTAGCTGTGTCAAACTGGTACCTTTAGGAACCCAGTGGATGTTTTTCAAACCTCAGCATAAAAATAGGATATTTGAGGTAATATCTTGTATAGATTAGAGTAATCTCCAGTACACGAAAGGAGAAGATATTCCTTTTATCCAACAACACTTCAGTAAATTTTGTTTAGCTTGCGTAGGATACAGTTAATTACAGTAATTTATCAAACTGGCATAAGGTAGTATTCACACACACAAAGAGTGTTTCCCCACACTCGAAAATCCTTAGTTTTTTCTAAGAGCTGAGGCCAGTGCTAATTGAATTTTCACTTGGGTAGATAAAATCTTTTAACAACTCTGGAATAACTAAACGCTCTTTGTTCAGTGATGCGGATCAGGTTGATTTACGGCACCTTTCACATAATCATGCTAATTTTGCTTTTGTATGATTAATTAAAACAATATGTTCGTAAAATGGAATTAGTCCACCCAAGGAGTCAACTTTTATTGCAAACTTCCCTGTCCAGGGAGAAAAGCAATTTTCACTGACCGTCTTGGAGAGGGAGGTAAGTAAAGGCAACCCTTAGTGGACAGAGGGATGGAGGGACTATAAAGAACATCCAGTCTAGAGCCCTCACTTTTACAGATGTGTCCAGAGAAGCTGAATGGCTTGCCCAAAGTCAGAGGCAGAAAAGGGCAGTCAGAACTCAAACCCCGGACCTCTGACTCCAAATCCAACACCCTTTCTATTGTATGACAGCAGAACTTTGAATCATAGGATTTAGAGCCAGAAGCAACCTACAGGAACATCTAAAACAACCCTTTCATTTTATTTTATTTTTTTTCAATTAACAAAAATCTATTTTCTCTTTCTGCCAGCTTCCATTTGAAGAAAAAAAGAAGACTCTTGTAATAGGTAGTACACTAAACTTAAAATCAGGAAGACTTGGATTCAGATCCAACCTCCAGCCCTGGCTAGCTGTGTGGACCTCTGCCTCAGTTTTCTTTATTTGTAAAACAAGGATAACAGCACCCACCTCAAAGATTGTCTGTGAGGGTAAAATGAGATTATACTTGTAAAGTACTTTGCAAACCTCAAAATTCCACATAAAAAATGTCACCTATATGTACACAGTCAAACAAAACAAAACCCCTCATTGGCCATGTCAAAAAAAAAAGGTCTCGTTCTGCACACCAAGTCCATTACCTCTCTAGATCTCCCCCATTTCCCACCAGCTACACTGCTCTGGGTGTTCTCTGAACTCTTGCATCATGCCCCTGTGCCAGGTTCCTTCTTATGCCCCACCCCTCTTTTCAATTTCTTTTTGTGTATTGTCTTCCCCAACTAGATTGCAAACTTCTTGAGGGCTGGAACTGTCTTTGTTCTTATTTGTATCTTCAGAATGAAGCATAGCGCCTTGCACACAGTGGTTGTTTAATAAATGCTTTTTGACTTGACTTAGATATAGATATAATGCTTACTCATTCAACCCACCATTTTACAAATGAAGAAACTGAGTCCTAGAAAGCTTATGTGCATTACCAACCTCTTGTAGGATCAAAAGTGAATTATTATCACCAGCTATATGGGACAGTGGACCTGAAGTCTGGAAGACCTGAGCTCAAATCTGAACCCAGATACTTTGTAGCTGTGTGGCCCTGGGCAAGTCATTTAACCTCTGTTGCCTCAGTTTCCTCACTGGTAAAATTAAGATAACAATAACACCTACCTCCCAGTGTTGTTTGAGGAGAAAATGAGGTAAGATTTGTCATATACTTTGCAAACCTTAAAACTCTACTTAAATGATAGGTATTATTAATTTATTATTAATTTTCAAATAATCTATAAATATCGATACTTATTATTAACTTGCCCAAGGTCACACGAGTAGGAGTATCAGTGGCAAGATTCAAACCCAGATCCTTCGACTTTAAATCCAGTTTTCTTTTCCTTCCACTGTCGTGCTCAATTTCTGTTTTGAGGAATCAAGGAGACTCGGCCTTATTCAGGTGAGCCGGCATCCTGGTATGGGAGGAAGAGAACCAGATTAGCACCCAGGAGTTATGGGACCTACTACTGACTGTGTCATTAACTGGCGGTGTGACTTGGAGTAAGTAAAGGCATAACAGAGCCAGACGGGTACTTAGATATCATGTGGTCCCGCCACCTCAGTTTACAAAGGAGGAAATGAAGGCCTAGTCATTTTCTTTCCCTAAACTTCATTCCACCTTTGTCTGAAAATGGGGATAATTCCTGTGTTTCATATCTTGAAAAGTACGTATAAGAATCAAGTGAAATAGTGTATGAAAACGGCTTCTAAGGATAAATATATATGTATGTAATATGTACTATATATGTACACATTTATATATGTATATAAATATGTATCTGTTTTTGATGTCAGACTTCATCTTTTTGTCAGTCTTGCTGAATTGTTTTATTTTCCTCTTTTTTATTCTTTGTTAATAAGAGATAGCTCTATGAGAACAGGATGGGAACATGTCAGTGATGTCTAAATTTAAAAAATTACTTTTTCTAAAAAAATAGATATAGTTAACCTTTCAGGCTAACATCAGAAAGAAAAATCAATTGCACTTAACTATATGTAACTCATTGTACTAGATTCTGGGGATACAAAGATAGCATTAAAACCAATAGTAATTAAAACACCCCAGCCCTTACCAATAGAAAGAAGATATTAAAAAAAATTTAAGGTCAAATAGAAGAGACCCAACAAATACTTATTAAACACCTTGAAGGAAGCTAAGGATTAGAGGAGATGGATGTGAGGAAGGATTGGGAAATGGAATGATGAGTTAGAGAAATGCAAGTAGGTTGTTAGTTTGACTGTAACACGGAATATGTGAGAAAACCAGGGAAGATGGTTGAAGGAGCATAACCTGTACACAGTGAGCAATAACACCATGGTACTGATACTTTACATATGATTTCTATATGTCATTACAAAGTAATCGGGTGGAAAGAAAGTGAGCATAAGTAACTAGTGCCACATGAACTAAGCCCTGACTTGATACAGGTGTTATAAGAAGTAACGACCTTTTCAGGCATAAGGGATGATCTGCAAAGGCCTGGAGGCTAGAGATGTATTCTAGTAAATGAGGAACATCAAGGAAGTTTGACTGAAAATTTTCATCAGTCAATGAGCATTTATTAGGCACCTACTAAGTGCCAGCCATTCTGCTAAGCACTGGAAATAAGGAGGAGGAGGAGGGGGAGGAGGAGAAGGAGGAGGAGGAGGAGGAGGAGGAGGAGGAGAAGAAGAAGAAGAAGAAGAAGAAGAAGAAGAAGAAGAAGAAGAAGAAGAAGAAGAAGAAGAAGGAGAAGGAGGAGGAGAAGAAGGAGAAGAAGGAGAAGGAAGAAGGAAGAAGAAGGAGAAGGAGAAGAAGAAGAAGAAGAAGAAGAAGAAGAAGAAGAAGAAGAAGAAGAAGAAGAAGAAGAAGAAGAAGAAGAAGAAGAAGAAGAAGAAGAAGAAGAAGAAGAAGAAGAAGAAGAAGAAGAAGAAGAAGAAGAAAACAGCTCCTGCTCACAAGGAGTGCAGAGTCTGAGAGGAGGCAATATGCAAGCAATTACGTACAAATAAGTTATATAGAGGGGAAGTTGGACATAATTTCAGGGGGAAGATGCTAAGATTAAGGGAAGATGGGACTTTAGCTGAGACTTAGAAGGAAGCCAGAGAAGCCAAAAGGCAAAGATGAGGAGGAAAAGCCTTCTGGGTATGGAGGACAGCCAATGCCAGGCCTTTAGGAGTCAGGAGATCTTGTGTGAGAAACGAGGCTGGAGTCACTAGATCTTGGGGTAAGGAGAGGGTAAGACTAGTAAGAAGGAAAGGACAGGGTTATTAAGAGCTTTAAAAGCCACGCAGAGAATTTCATGTTTGATCTTGAAGGTGACAGGAACCCACTGAAGTTTATTAAATGGGGAGGGGAGGGTGTGGACATAGAGTTGTGCTTTAGGAAAATTATTTTGACAGTGAGTTACTGAGGAGTTATGTGAAATCAGTCTGGAAAGATAGGTTAGAGGAATATTTTGAAGGGCTTTAAATGCCAAACAGAGGAGTCTGTGTTTTATCCTAGAGACAACAGCAAACTCCTAAAGTTTTGTGAGTAGGGTAGTGACATGGTTAGACCTGTGCTTTAGAACTCCCCCTTTCCCTCTAGAAGACTGAATGGCAGCATCCTCATATCTCTCCAAGACACTAATACTACACAGAAATTCCACTTCTCTGTCTAAAAGACTGGGTCCCAGGACTCTCAGACTTGAGGTTGCTAGCAAGACAGCTCTAAAGCTGATGTTTCCCAAGAAGTCACCTTTCTCTTGCCGGAAGGCAGAATTTGGAGATTACCAAGTTGGTCCTGCCCTCTCCTCTATCCATGATACTGGGGTTCAGTAATACCTGACATATCTCTCAAAAACTGGGGATCAATAGCTCCCACTGCCTACACACGTGGGTAGTAACACATGCAACGACCATGTGCTTGTGTCAATTGGCATCTTTGGGGAGGGAGAGGGAAACCCCCAGGCCTCAGGTCTGCTGCTAGTTCTTCTCATCTCTGACCTGTCTTCAGAAAATGGAAAAAAGGTAAGAATCAATCAACACCCTCTCCATGACACCAGACTGTGCTCACACCTATGTCACTCTGGCCACTGCTCCTTAACAAGGATATAACAGGCCTGGACAAAATCCAGAGGAGAGCAGCTATAACAGTAGGAAAAACTGGGAGGCAGAGAGGCAGATTAGGGACTGACCTATGAATACAGGTGGCTTCAAGGACATGACTGGATTCTACACAAATACTGATTGGTGTGAGAAAAAGTGAAGATAGGAACTAGGCACCCAAATCCCCAAATACTCAGTCAAGGGAATATCCTATGAAATTTGAACCCTTCCCCCTCCCAAAAAAAAATAAGCTTAGGGAAGACAAAAGGAAGTCCTATTTCACACTGTGCATAATAAATTTATAGAATCTATTTCTGCAAAAATGATATGAGCAAAAAACATAAACTCTTTTAAAAAAGGGTTGATTGAATTTACCAATAACAGATCCTTAAAGAGATGTGCCTTCCCTTTCAAGTTGACCTCAGGAGAAGATAATCAGGCCTTCTCACATAAGCCTTGAGCAACAGATGATCATGGCAGATGAATATGATCTTGGCAACAGATCATGGGTCTAAACCAGTGGTTCTCAAACTTTTGGGATTCAGAACTGCTTTATACTATTAAAAATTATTGAGGACTCCAAAGAGCTTTGGTTTATGTGGATCACATATAGCAATATTTACTGTATTAGAAATTAAAACTGAAACACTTTAAATATGTATATTTATTAATTCATTCAAAACACCAATAAACCTATCATGTAACATTTTATTAAAAAATATTTTCCAAGACAAAAGAATTTAATAAAGATGACATTGTTTTACATATTTTTGCAAATATCTTTAATGTCTGGCTTAATAGAAGATAGATGAATTCTCATATCTGCTTCTACATTCACTCCATTGCAATATATTCTTCTAGATGAAATATGTGAAGAAAATCACACAGATATGTAACTGGGATAGGAAGGCATACTTTAAAAAGCAAATAATATTTTATTATTATTGTGAAAATAGTTTTGACCTTGAGAACCCCAAAAAGGGTCTCAGAGACCCCCAAGTGTCTCTAAACAACACTTTAAGAACCAATGGCCTAGACAAAACCACAGAACTAATTCATTAAGGCAAGTCTTCTGTTGCTTATCATTATTACTATTATTATTATTATTATTATTAACGATGTTAATGATAATGTCAATTAAAATGTGAGGAGTGCTTTAAGGTTTGCAAAGCACTTGATTTACAGCCTCACAATTTTTGACCTTCACAACAACCCTACAAGGTAGGCACTAGAAGGATCTTAATCTAATTTTAAAGATAAGGAAACTGAGTCTCAAGAGCTTAAGTGATTGGCCCAAAGTCACAGAACTAATGCTTATCAGAGGTGAATTTGAACACAGTTTGGCTAAGACCAGCATGCTTTGCATTCTTTCCCGACCCACACTGCATAATAACTCAATTTCAATACTCCAGAGATCAATGATTTCATCAATATAGGTTCAGATCCCACCAATATGAGCTGCAATTCTTCTACGATTTAATATAAAGCCTTTATGATCCAAGAAATATTCATTGCAAAGTGACCAATCCTCTAGTGATACAAATCTCCAAACTTAGTTAACCTGCTCCTCAAAGAATTGCCAGGTCCATTATTCAAAGGCTTTTCAACTTGTTGAGACCTGCCAGAGCTTACAGTCCCTTGGCATGGCTTTCAAGAGTCAAAGTTTGGTCATGTGAATTAGTCAGTCAATGAACATTTATTAAGCACCTGTTATATTCCAGGCCCTCTGCCAAGTGCCAGGAAACTAAGGAAGGAGAAAAAGACAGCCCCTGCTCTCAAAAAACTCACAGACCAAGAGGGAAGACATGGAGACAACTATATACAGACAAGTTACATACAGGAAAATCAGAAATAACTCAAGAAAAGGAATGCACTAGCATAAAGAGGAATAGGAAAAGGTTTCCTACGAAAGGGAGAATTTTAGCTGGAACTTGAAGGAAGCCACGGAAGCCAGAAGGCAGAGATGGGGAGGGAGAGAATCCCAGCCATGGGAGACAGTTGGTGAAAATGCCCTAATTGGGAAATGAATCTTCTTGTTTGAAGAACAGCAGGGCGACTAGTGTTACTGGACTGTAGAATATAGGGGTGGGGTTGGGAAAGGAATATTAGGAAATAAACTTCCTTCTATTTTTGGAGATATTGGGGAGGGGGGAACATTTGGGAGGACAGCGGTGGGCATGGATGTATAATGTTACATTGTCAAGGTGTGATTGATTTGTCCATTGGTTTCCTTTAATTTTTTCCCCTTTGTTACAAAGAAGATCTCAGTGGGAGAGGGAGAAAGAGGGAGAAGAGTGTATTTGGAAAATACTATGATTTTTTTAAAAGATATAAATAAAACCTAACTCCCTACTCCACAGAAACAAAAACAAAAAAACAACCAGTATCACCTTTGTACTACAAAAGGCATTGTAGGAGTACTATAATGTCATGATGATGGTGATGGTGATGATGACAATGACGACGAAGACGACGATGATGATAATGATGAACTTTTTATAGTAGAGAACTAAAAAAGAGAAACAGGTTAGGCAGGGGTGTCAGAAGCCAACTCTGTCCTAAAAATCTGACTCTTACCTACAGATGGAATCCCCTCTTCATATCACCCGTTTTTGCTTTCTCTAGTGATTTGTTTCCTTAAATCACAGAAGAGACCACTTTCCTTCCACTGGCCTGACCTGACTGACTGAGAGACTGACTGACCTGACACATGACCTTAGTGTCAATTCTCCCTCAGCTGTGGGCAGGTCAGCCGCTACCTATGAAGATCTGCACCTTCATTGATTGAATGATTCTCTGAGCCCATAACATTGTTTAGAGTCCAGACAAGTGTGGAATAATGATGGTGGTTATTAAAAATAATAACTCATATTTCTGTAACACTCTTAAGGCTTACAAAGCACTTCACATATATTATTCCATTTGGCACTCACAACAACTCTGTGAGGTAGATGTCATTATTTTCCCTACTTTACAAATAAGGAAATCTGGGCTGGGGCTAAGGTCCTTGCCCAAGGTCACATATCCAGTAAGTGACAAGGGAGGATTTAAACTCAGGTCTTCTGGACTACAGATCTATCGCTCTATTCCATACTATATCACTACAGATATCTTTCTTCTAAAAAAAGGAAAGTCACAATAGGTCACATAAAAAAGAACTAGCACTGAGAGTAGGGATTCCCTTTTGCTTGGTAACAATGAGTTCCCATGTTGAGCTATCCTATCTCTCCCCAACCTTCATCGCAGACCTTGTTCCTCTCTATATTCCTAAGAATGAACCTTCTGCCCAGGCTTCCTTGGTATGACTTCAGTTCTATGATTTAGACTGTGATCACTGCTTCCCTATCTTTACCACATCTTCTCCCACACAGCTTCCTCTTTCTGCCCAGGAGCACAGCTGACTGCTCTGAAAAGTAGGCAGAGCTCTGGGCTATGAACTCTTTCCTGCCCAATGCCAGAGTATGATTCCCAACTCCAGCATCCAAAATCACAGCATGTTAGAGCTGGAAAGGGTAATAAGAACAACAAATAACAATTATCATTATTATTATTATACTTAGCATTTGTATAGAGCTTTAAGATTTGCAAAGTATTTTGCAAATATTATCTCATTGAATCCTCACAATAACCCTGACCTGTAGGTGCTATTGTTAGCTCCATTTATAGGGGAGGAAACTGAGGTGGACAGAGGTTGACACACCTAGGGTCAAACAGCCAGATTTGAACTCAGACCTTCCTAACTCCACTTCCAGCACTATCTACTGAACCACATAGAGATCAACCAGTCCAACTGCTTCATTACCAATGAGGGAACTGAGGCCCAGAGAGGTCAAGTCAGTTGACCAAGGCCACACAGGGAACTATGCTAGAGGCAGACCTCCTAGTCTATTATTTCCACTCAATTATTCTGACTCTTTAAGATCCTTTTCATCTAGAATATTCTGTGGTTCTATGAAAACATCCTACATCCTTAAAGTACATTCACTACAACCAGTCCCGTCTTGTGTGCCCTTGTCACCATCCTATACCATTTGCCCTCTTTGGCCATTTAAGAGCTATTCATGCTCATTCAACTATACCAAGTGGTCATTGCAATCCACTTTGCCCATGACCAATACCCATGCACTCTTTTGAGAACTGCATCCACCAAAAACACAGTAGAAAAGTGAATTGACTTTGAAAGTACCAAGAAAATGTTGGGCTTCAAGGTCCCACTATCAAGATAGCAGCAGAAGCTATATTCTCAAACCTGGCAGGCCACCAAAAGCCAATCTTTGCAAAGGAAGGAAAATGCTCGGCCACATTTTGAGCCAGATCACACTTTAAGTTCCCATTGCCAAGGTCTCCTGGCCTCCCTCTCTTTCTCTCTAGTTCCCACTCACCCACACATCTAAGAGAGCACATGCTGTTCATAGCTTAGCACCCTCCCACGCAGAAGCCAACCCAGGCCTGACAAGATTGGTTTCCACTCCTGCTCTGATCCCTTGTAGGAATGGTGTTTGTTTTTGCCGTCTGGGTTGGATTTGAAAACTTTCCTCCTCCACATGACATTTCTACACCAGTAGGCAAGGACTGTCTTCCACCTTCAATAGCTAAAAGTAAAGAGGCAGCCTCACAGACTCCAGTGGGGTGACTGTTAAACCAGCTCTGGAGTTTGAAGAAGTGGCATGTGTGTTGGAACTTGACCATCTTTAAAAAAATAGAACTTTAGAATTGGAAGTGACATTGGACATCAGAAAATAGAATGTAAGAACTGGAAGGGTTCCCTGAGCAGAAAATATGGACTGTTAGGGTTAGAAAACATCTTGGACTATAGAACATAAAATGTTGGGACCATATATTTAGAGCTGAAGCTTAGACTGTAGAATGTAGAATATTCATGCTGCAAGAGACCACAGAACCTAGAATAGCAGAAGTCAAGAGATCTTAGAACATAGAATGTCAAAGCTGAAAAGGGTCTAAAAGAATCATCTGGTCCAGTGGCCCTCTTTTAAAAATGAAGAGACTGTAGCCCAGTGAGAAACATAAGAGTTACCCAAGGTCAAACAAATTGACTTTGGTGACTTTCAGTCTGGAATAGTTTTCATTATATCATACAATCTCTTATCCTATATTCCTTTCCCTCAGCATATTGGGTAACAAAGAATGATAATTGAATCTGATAAACTAAGTCCTGCTAATGTGTTATCTCTCTTCAGTAAAAGTGTCTTGATCCTTCAAGAAATGAGCCCAAATGCTGGGGATTTCCTGCCAAAGGTCTACCTACGTGTAAAAGTATTTATAATAATAACTTATATTTGGATAGCATTTAAGTGTTCAGACTATCTCTTTTGGTTGTAAGGATAACTCTGTGAGGTAGGTAATAGAAATATTATCCTCATTGTACAGACAAGGAAATTGAGACTCAGAGAGAGCCCACACTTATAAAGATAAGAAGGAGTTCCAAGTCTTCTCATTCTAAGCACAGTGCCCTTTCCACTACATCTTTCAATCAAGTCAAATCAACAACAGAAGACATATCATAGAGGAGTGAGAAGATCTTATTGTCATATAAATACAGAGGGGAAACAATGAATGAATGAATGAGTATTTATTAGGTGCTTACCATCTGCCAAGCACTGAGGAATACAAATACAAGGTGAAAAGAAATGGAACGTATTAAACTGTGTGCCAAGCACTATACTAAGCTTAGTGCTTCACAAATATTATCTCATTTGATGCAAAAGTGAAGAGATTCTCTACCTTCATAGAGCTTACATTCTAATGGGGGAGACAAAGTATATAGGATAGTGATGGCAAAGGAGAGAAATCTTGCTTTGGAAGGTTACGGAGATGGTAAGGGGAACCCCAGAGGGATAGATTGCTAAATTCTTTCCACAAGCAACAAATAGCATTGATTTGATTATAGAAAAGTATGGTCTAGGGGGTACATTGAGGCAGCATGGTGGCTAGTGAAGAGATAGCCGCATAGTGAATTGTTGCCAGAGTCAGTGCTAGATGTAATGTGTGACTGAGCCAATTAATCATAGCGGCTCCCCAAAGTGAGAGATCCAGGCATGAAAGATTTTTGTCTCTAGAGCTTGGCTTCTGATCTGGGCAGCATGATGGCTAGTGAGGACATGACCAGTGGATTGACTAAAGATCCTTATGGATTGGATTGGCCTTCATAGAGGAGATAGGCTTTGAAGAATAGATTGAATTTGTTTAGGCAGAGAGAAGATAGGAAAGCTTCCTGGGAGGGAGTAGAGGAATGGTATAAGCCAAAGTACATGGTTGAGGTCAGTTTCCAAAGGAGAAGCAAAGTAGCTCATCCAAAAAACATACGAAGTTGGAGCAGCGAGGTGGCACAGTGAATAGAGCACCAGCCATGGAGTCAAGAGGACCTGAGTTCAAATCCAGCCTCAGACACTTGATCACACTTACTAGCCATGTGATCTTGGGCAAGTCACTAAACCCCAATTGCCCTGCTTTCCCCCCTCCAAAAAGCAAAAAAAAAAAAAAAAAAGTTAATGGCAGGGTCAGGTTTCTTCAGGACAAATCTATTCCAAATCCAAGGCTATTTCTACTATACTACACTGAATATTTGAATATACATGTTGTTGCCACTTCTAATGCTCAGCATTTTCTGTTCCTGTAAATTAATTTGATGACTGAATTAAACTAATAATTGCCTAATTTCCACAAACTGTCTCTTGATGCAACAGACAGACCTATCTTCTCTCATGGGGAGACAAGGAGGAGGTGGTAGAGGTATAGGAGGATCTGGAGAGAGAAGCAGAGCTATATTGTTTATATAATCTTGGTTAATTTAATTAAATTTTGATAGAAAGGACTCAAATGCACAAATAGTTGCCATCCACTTCCCCTGCAGACAGCATCTCCACATAGCTAATGACTTCTGTCTTTGATGGATGAGACCATAAAACATGGGGTGGGGAAGTCCCTTTGGAAAAAGGCCTTCTTATGCTGCTGGCAAAACCCTAAGTAATTTCCAATTCCCTGAAGTCTGGGGTCTCTGCTCCCTGGCATTTTTGAACAGTATTATAATAACCCCTCGTGCTTAATGCTTTCAAAGCACTTTCATATGCATTATCTCAATGCACCTTCATAACAACCCTATAAAATAGGTGGGACAGATATAATTATCTTCATTTTATTAATGAAACTGAGGCACAGTTTAAGTTACATGCCCAATTTCCCTTATCTAAGAAATGGTCAAATCAGGACAGGTCTTCAGATCTCCAATTTTCTAAATAGATTTTTATTTCAAAACTTAAGAGATCTAAGGAGATCCCAGAATATGAAACTCTAGCTGATGGTGAAAAGTTTTAGAATGGAATCCTTTCATGCTGTGTTTCTGACTCTCAGGGTTTCAATACCATGACTCAGCTGCCTCCTCATCACCAAGCATCCTCCCACTGTACCCTTCTCCCATCAGTGAGCTCTCTGAGCGTCTTCCACTGTGGGGACAGGCTCAGGCTAACTAAACTTCATTCCCCTCCTGGTTGTGCTTTTGACTCTCAGTTCTTTAGCATGGTGTCTCCTTTTGGCCCCCTCCTCTACTTACCCTTTCAGCACCCTGGTGTGTATTGTCTTTCCCCGTTAAAATGTACGCTCCTCCAGGGCAGGCATTGTGTCTCTTTTTGCTTGTGTTTATATTACTCACAGCTCAGTGCAGTGCCTAGTTCATTTATAATAAGGACTTAATAAATGCTTGTTCCCTGCTCATCCGCCTTTTTCTGGCCTTTTGGAAGGTATGAGAAAGGAAGGAAAAATTTCTTGGATACTAATAATACTTAGAATAAAAGAACATTAAAGTTGGAAGAGATCTTAGAAACCATCTAACCCTGCTCTTTCGTTTTACAGTTATTTTCATGTATAAAAAATGAAGAGGAGAAGGAAAGGTTGTACTAGACAACCTATCTCTAGAATTTCTCCTAGTCCTAGCATTCTATGATATTATGGTGTTTTATATGTGTGTGTGTATATATATATATATATATATATATATATATATATATATATACATATATATGTATATATATACATATACATATATATTTATGAGAGGGAGAGAGAGAAAGAGATGGAGAGAGAGATGGAAAGAGAAATGGAGAGAGAGAAATGGAGAGAGAGATGGAGAGAGAAAGAGAGAGAGATGGAGAGAGAGATGGAGAAAGAGAGAGAGAACGAGAGAGAGAGAGAGAGAGAGAGAGAGAGAGAGAGAGAGAGAGAGAGGTGGAGAGAGAGATTCCAGGTTTCTAGGTCACACAACAAGTCCATAGCAAAATACCTGTGTGACCTTGGACAAGTCAACTTCACATCTCTAGACCTCTGTTTCTTTGTCTCTAAAACGAGGTTAGAAAATAATGACCACTAATGTCTCTTCCAGCTCGTAATCTATGTGCCTAAGATTGTATCATCATTGCTGCTGCTGTGTTCTCTCTCTTTTTTTAAGCCAGGAAGATCAGCAGACAGGAGAACATAGAGGAAGGGGTACAATATAAAAGACTCAGGACTAAGTCATATTCTGAGATCATCAGTCACTGACAGGCCTGTGTGAAAAGGTGTTAATTTGAGCAAAGAAATGGACATAGCTATTTTCCCCCTAAAGCAATACATCAAGTTATTCCCCTTGGCACTTTGGTGTGTTGGCAAACTGTCTGAGCAGCACAAAATTGGATTCCATGGGTCTGGGGAAACCCAGAAAGGTACAAAAGGATTTATTAGTCTGAGTGCATAAAATACCTCCTACTAAATCTGTGGTGACCTTCTTTTCTGCCCCAAGCCCCCAGGTTCACTAGAGTCCTGACCTGGAGTATAGGTTAACAGCTTGCCAAATAAAACCAAAGTAAGCACTGAGGAGACAGGTCTCTAAGATTTCTTGCTATTGGACTTCAAGTCCAAAGACCTGGGTTCAAGTTCTGGCTTTTTCCATTACTAACTTTCCCATGTGACTTTGGGCAGGCTGTGGCACCTCTCTGAACCTCCATTTCCTTACCTCTAAAATAAAAATAGTGATCTTTGCCTTCCTTCCTTCCTCGGGTTATTGGGATGAAAGCACTTTGTAAACCATCAAGAGCTACACAGAAATGTGAGCAATTAATATTGGAATTATTCCAATAAACATGGAAGCAGCCTAGGTCCAACCTGACTTTCCAGACTTCCCTTCTTCTACTTCCTACAAAACCCTCTGCCTCAGTCACCTTTCCAAAAGGCCTTCATTCTTTTCCTTTGTTCGGCATGCTATGCCAAGGCTCCACATTAGGAGACAGACAGAAATGACTATTTTATAATCCCTTATGCTTTCTTGCCTCTGCATGTTTGCTCACGTCATTCCGCCTGCTTAGAGTGCCACCCCCATTCCTTTCTAATTTTCCAAATCATTAACATTCTCTGAGATCCCACTTGAGGTCTTCCTTTTCCCTGAATTCTTCTCTGATTATTCCCATCTACAGTGATCCTTCCAGTCTGTTGACTCATAAGAATCTGATTCTCTGCACCATTCACTAGGTACCTAATTATATATAGCCACATCTCTTGTATTGCTTGTTGTATCGCATTATTATTTCATCCTTGTGCTATTTAATTTTTAATATGACTATTTCTTATCTTCCCATTCAGAGGTAAGGTGGTATGGTGGGCAAGAGTTGGATTGGAAAGTAGAAACAGGATTAAATCACTTGTGCAGGCCCAGTCCATGCCTATCTGCCAACCACAAATTTCCCTCATAAACTTTCTCCCAAGAAACAAGAGCCTGGGCAGCTGCCAGCGGCTTGAAACTCCACAGTTCTCTCGGGAGACATCTGCACAGACCAGCATCTCTGCAGAGGACCTGGTACCCAAGGACTCTGACTGCAGGACAGTTAAGCTTAATCATCTTAACTGGGAAGCTTGCAGCTTCCAGACATTGGTCTCAGTTCTACCCTCTGACAGCAAGTGCAGCAAGTTTAATAATCCCTTTAGTGTTTGCTAGCCCTTCAGACATCTATAAGATCATAAAGACTATGTTATAAATGAATGGTTAATCTGCATCAGTGAAGGGGATTCCACATTAGAGAGCCCCTAAGAGTAATGAAATAATAAGTCAGGGAAAGAAAGAAAGGAAGGAAGGAAGCAAGGAAGGAAGGAAGGAAGAGAGAGAGAAAGAGTGAAAGAAAAAGAGAGAAAGAAAGAGAAAAAGAGAGAAAGAAAGAGAGACAGAAACAGAGAGAAAGAAAGAAAGAAAGGAAGGAAGAAAGGAAGGAAGGAAGGAAGGAAGGAAGGAAGGAAGGAAGGAAGGAAGGAAGGAAGGAAGGAAGGAAAGAAGGAAGGAAGGAAGGAAGGAAGAAAGAAAAAGAAAGAAGGAAGGAAGGAAGGAAGGAAAGAAAAATTGTTATGTAATAATGTCCACAGCTAGCATTTAGAGCTGAAAGTGACTTTAGACATTTTCTAGTCCAACACTCCCATCCCCACTGTACAGATGAAGAAACAGAGAACTCAGAGAGGTGACATCACTTGAACCCAGGATGAAATCCAATGTTCCTTCCATTGTACGTACTCATCAAAGACATTGATCATGCTCCCACCACTACCTTCAGACCTTCTCTTCCCCAGGCCGAACATCCCCAATTCCCACAAGCAAGCCTGGACATTATTGCTTCCAAGTCCCTTGGCATCCCGGTTCCCTTCTTCTAGATCCACTACAAGCATGCCAATATTCTTCCCAAAATGTAGCTCCCCAAACTGGACCTACGATCACAGATGGCTGATACACACCCAGACACAGAGAGGCAGAAGCCCAGACAGTGCAAGGTGGTACAACAGAACAAGCATGTAGAGTCACAGGACTTTAGTTTCCAGCCTTCTGTCTGATGTTTACTACCTGTGTGACCTTGGGTGACCTCATTTGTAAAACAGAAAGGTGTAAAAGGGCTAGGGGCTCTCTGAGGCCCCTTCCAGCTCTAGATCTGTGATCATAAGTGATGTAGAGGGGTGGCTAGATGGTGCAGTGAATAGAGCACTGCCCTGGAGTCAGGAGGACCTGTGTGACCTTGGGCAAGTCATTTAACCCCAATTGCCCTCCAAAAAAGCAAAAATAAATAAATAAATGAATAAGTGATGTAGAAAGACCCACAGGGCCAAGGCCCTATGTTTCCCAGGACATCTTTGACCCAGCCTCCCTCTGGCACAGTCCCCCTCTATATCTCCTCATTAGCTTCCCCCTACATCATCCCTCCTTACTTGGATGTATCTGCAGTCTCATCATTATGGATGCTCCCTCCAAAAGTGTGGGATCAAATCCCAACTATGCCTTTTCATCCTAGCTGACCCTCACCCGGATCCTGCGAGGGGTTGAGCCACAGGGCTGGAGGCCTTCCTCTAGACCGCATGACCTTGGATGAACACCATACAATGGGGTGTGCAAGCCATCTGTCCATATTGTTCCCTTTTGCTCTTGCTACATAACTGACTCATCCCCTTTTGCTCCTTTTCCATCTCTCTCTGAGTCACTGAAAGGACAATGGAAAAGGTCATGGTAGATGTTAATAGGCTACAGTATATTACCAGTGAAGAATCATTCCTCTGAAATGGGAGGACAGAGAAAAAAACTTACAAAAAGAGCCCAAACCCTTGAGGAGCAAATGGGTTTGGTAATACTTTAATTGGAGAAGAGGTTTCTTTAGAACAGCAGGGGCCCATGCATTTGCCATCTCCCTCCCCTCTTAGCAAAATCACCTTCCCTGAATTGCAAGTGAATGCTCTTAGGCTAATGCCAGAGAATCTCTGGAAATAATCCTTCTCCCACGAGTCATCACTGAACCCACTGAGCTGAAGAATCTCTGCTGGGCCCCCGTACAGATCCCTGCTCAGCCATGTCCTACCTGTTTCATCTCAAGCCCCAGAGAATGAAGGGCAAGTCCAAAGAAACTGTCAAGTTTAGTTGAGGAGTGAATGATAGTGGGCCTGGTTCAGAATCTGACATAGGTAAGCCAGACAACCTTCCAAGAGTACCACCTTGCCTCTTTCTCTAGGCCCTGTCGTATCTTCCATTCTCCTTTGTCACTGCCACTACCAGGGTCTCTGAGGCATCACAGCTGTTGGGTGTGTCTGCACAACAGCTCCAGTCCCAGAGGGTTCAAGCTAAGAGACCTTCAGAAGGTAGCCTTATGGAGAAGAAAGAGCTGTAGCTTGGCTCATATACCCAAGAAATAGAAGGCAACTCAGAAATCATCTAGTCCGCCTTTCCCATATTACAGATGAGGAAAATGAATTCTGATGAGATTACAAGTGATTTAGGTAGTAAATAGGATTTAATATAACCTAGCATTACACAGCACTTTAAAGTTCGCCAAGCACTTCACAAATATTATCTTGTCTGGTCCTCACAACAGCCCTGGAAGGTAGATGGTGTTATCATCCCCCTTTTACAGATGAAGAAACTGGGGCAGACAGAGGCTGAGTGACTTATCCAGGATCACACAGCTAGTAAGTATCTGAGGCTGGATTTAACTTGGGTCTTCCTGACTCCAGGTTCAGCACTGTGTCATCTGTTTTCTGATTTGAGCCCAGGCCTTCTTGGTTCTAAATTTGGTGCTCTTTCCGCTGTACCTAGAAACCTTGGTGCCAGTCTCTGCTCTGTAATTTACAAGCTGTAGACACCTATGCAACTCATTTCCTCTCTCTGTGCCTAAATTTCTTATTATTAATTATTTAATAATTATTATTATTTCTAATTATTTCTTTGCCTAGAAAATGATTTTAATATTATCGTTATTGTTTCTTATAAGTATTCAATATAATTATTAAAATTCTTATAATTATTAGATAGATAGTGATGGAATAAGAAAGAACCATGTTCAAGTCTTGCCCCTGTGTGATCTTGGGCAAAGTAAGGCAAGGCCTTTTCAGGCTCCAAAGTATTCTCTAAGACTACAAGTTTCAACCAATCAATCAATCAACATTTATTAAATACCTTCTATGTGTCAGGCACCGTGCTAAGTGCTAGGGATACAAAAGAGGAAAAATTATTTTCTTCCCTAAATTAAAGTAAAATTAATTTTTTAAAAAGAGGGAGAAAAACAATCTCTTCCCTCAAGGAGCTTGCAATCTAATGTTCATATCATTCCGAATTATTGCTCTGAGTCAGGAAAGAGAATTTTCTTCCAACACTAATAAAATCAAAGATCTGAACCTACCCCCCAAATAAGAAATATTATGCAATAAACTCTAAGCTATAAAAAAGACTTTAAATTTTACAAAGCACTTTCTTCAAGAAAACTATGGAATATAAGAATTAAGCCTATTTTATCAACAAATTTTTGGGAAAGTGCTTTGTAAGTTGTATCATATAAATATGAACACTATCACCTCATCTACTTTGGTCCTCCTTCGATAAATGAGGAAAAATCCTCAGAGAAAGAAAGGTGACCCAGTCCAAGG
Source organism: Gymnobelideus leadbeateri (assembly GCA_011680675.1). NCBI lineage: Eukaryota > Metazoa > Chordata > Mammalia > Diprotodontia > Petauridae > Gymnobelideus > Gymnobelideus leadbeateri. The sequence continues at coordinate 171,295 of WOXC01002027.1, forward strand.
GCACCCAGTGAGTTAGTGACCAGGCCAGAATGGTCTCTTGACCCCCAGGCCAGTGGTCTTTCCATCACATCATCATGCAGATACATTTTTCTGTTCGAGTCTGATTAGAGCATGAATGATGCTATCTACCTAGTGATCCACCCACATCACAAGGACTACAGCTTGAATTCCAAATCTAGAGCCTGAAACCTTCAGCCTTGCCAAGGAACACGTTGATCCTACTGCCCTTATGTGTTTCACTGTTACATAGGACATCCTACATTCTAGTTTGTTATGGTTATTGATGTAATTAGCAAAAGATTTTACATTTGTATTTATTTTCTATTCTATGATCCCATCCCTTTTCTCGACCAAAATCCAATTCCTCTTTTTCACAAATGAACCTATTGGAGATGTGTGTGTGTGTGTGTGTGTGTGTGTGTGTGTGTGTGTGTTAATTGTAAGGGGAAAAAGTGGGGGGAGAGAGAGTTTGAAATTTCTTCCTCCATCTTGGTACCATATAGCCTTTTTCCAGAATCTAGCACTCAGCTGGCCACTAGCCTGTGCTCCTCTGGGCTTCCCTACAAAGATGCTGAGAGGCAGTGGAAGCTGTAGCAGCTGCTGCTCTTAACAGAACAGTTGATGCTGGGGCTGAGAAAGACTATACTCAGTTGGTGTAAAGCTGTGGAGCCAGGTTTGGTGAGCTGCCCCCATTTTCTCTTATAGACAACATCCCTCTCTGGGACTCTGAGCCAGAGAAGAATGCAAGTGCTTCAACTTCTCTCCAGCAGAGGAAGGAGTTGTAACAGCCAACTCTTTGCTGCAATTAGCAGTGTCCTGTACTGCCTTCGTGAACCCACAGACTGTTCCCTTCCCCTCTCTTCCTTTCCTCTCTACCATTTACTCACATTATTATATAAAGAAATAAGCTGTTGCTATTCTTTGTTGTGTAATTAGTGTGGTCCATGGTGATGACAAAGGGGAGAGAGGGACAACCTGAAAAAAAAAAGTGGAGGACACTTCCAGCACATGGTATGAGTCAGGGCATGGGAGGTGACACAATAAGGATTTCTTCCTCCAGGAGATTTCAGATCTTTTAGATTACTCTCCTACTTAGACAGTTTAAGGCAATACACAGAAATAAGCAAAGAAAAATGCCTAATGTGAAGCAAATCTATGCTAGAAAGGTTATGTAAGAGGGAGAGAAGAGTATTGTTTGGAATCTTCTACCTCTGCACAACTGGGTTTTCCTTCTAATGTCTACCTCACCTTGTAGTAGCAGCTTACCAGGGGGTGAAGATACTTATAGAGTGAGGGATTTCCCTCAGCCCCCTCATTCAGCACGTAAACCCATCACAGGTGTTTTATATTACAAGTGGAGGTATTATATATTACAGGTAGTCCCATATAATTATTATGTGTCTCCCAAGATGAACGCTCTGTGCAAAACATATATGGGAGACCAGAGGCAAGTCTAACTCACCCTAAATCTCCCCTTATACATATTACACATGGAAAGAAAGCACCTTATTCTCGTTACACAAATATTATATCATTTGATCCCTGTAACACCCTGTGAGGTATGTGCTATTATTATCCCCATTTTATAAATAAGGAAACTGAGACTGACCAAGGTTAAAAGTTATTTGCCCAGGGTAAGTGAGACAGGCTTCAGGGATCTTCCTGAGCCCAACTCCAATACTATTCACTATGGCACCTAGGTTCCTTAATAGGAGCACCCACATCGCACACATTAGTGAACTCAAGGGTGCTTTCAAGTATTACAATGACCTCAGAGGAAAAAAAGATTATGAAAATAAATACCAAAAGAGGTAATATATTTCACCCTCTGATTGTAAGTCTCTTTGAAAGTCTTTTCAAATATGAACAGCAGTTTTCCAAAAGAAGAAATAAACTGTCAACAATTATGTGAATGAATGCTCCAAATCACTTATGATAAGAGAAATACAAATTAAAGCAACTCTGAGATTTCACTTCACGCCCTTCAGATTGGCATGACAAAAGACTGAAATGTTCAATGTTGGAGGGGGTGTAGGAAAACAGGCACACTAATGCATTGATGGAGACTCTGAGAATGGGTCCAAAAATTCTGGGAAACAATTTGGGATTATACTTTTTAAAATGTCACTAAATGGTATAATACATTTTACTCAGGGATACCATTATTAAGAATATACCCCGAGGACATCAAAGACAAAAGAAAGATCCCATCAAAGACAAAAGAAAGATCCCATAAATACAAAAAATATCTATAGAAATACTTTCTATAGTAGCAAAGAACTAGATGGGAAATCGGTGTCTGTTTTACTGGGAAATGGTTGAACAGTGGGAAATGCAGTATGTAATGGAATATTATTGTGTCATTTGTTGCTCAGTTCATTTCAGTCATGCCTAACTCTTTGTGACCCCATTTGGGGTTCTCTTGGCAGATACTGGAGTGGTTTGCCATTTCCTTCTCTAGCTCATATTATGGATGAAAAACTAAGGCAAACAAGGTTAAATGACTTGCCCAGGGTCACACAGCTAGTAAGTATCTGAGGTCAAATTTGAACTCAGGTTTTCCTAACTCCAGGCCTAGCACTCTATCCACTGCACCATGTAGTTGCCCACATTGCGTCATACAAGGTACAAAAATTACACAAAAAAAATGGAAAGGGCTATATATACTGATATAGAGCAAAATAAAGAGACCTAGAACAATGTATATGATAACCACAATAATGTAAAAGAAAATGTTGAAAAACTTCAGAACTCTAATCAATATGTGTTATCTTCTTTCATTAGAATGTAAGCTCCTTGAGGACAGGGACTGTCTTTCTGTTTATATTCTCAGTGCTCAGTGCTATGCTCAATGCCAGGTACATAGAAAGTGCTTAATAAACACTTGTTCCCTGACCAACTGACTTCAGAAGACTGATGGTGAAGAGTGCCTCACTCCTTGGCAGAGAGGAAGTGGACTAGAAATGCAGAATGTGGCAGAACATTTCAGACATGGCCAATGGCTTGATTTGCTTTGCTTGATAGCGCTTGATTTGTTAAAAAAAAAAATGGAAGGGGGGAGTCCTACTGTGGAGTCAGTCATTAAGTACTTATTAAGTGCCTACTGTATGGTGGGCCCTATGCTAAGCTCTGGGGATACAAAAAAAGATCAATGATCAGAAATTTATAATATATTTTTTAAAAAGAAGATAACATCAAGTAAGACATCTTTTTTCAAAATTTTATTTTAGACTCAAACACCAGAACACAAATACCAAATAGAGAAAAGAAACACAAATATATCATAAACTTAAATATTAGAACTTAGATGGAAAATTAGGGGGGAAAAAGCATGCCATGTGCATAGCAGAACATGAGAGAGGATTCAAAATATGTAATAATAGATTTTCATTTCAACAAAGCCTGCATGATAAATAATACTTGTTGTGTTGAGAATTGGCCATCTTTTCTTTGCTTCCTTTGAGTATTCTTTTGTTCTCTGCTGTGCACTTTTTTACTTTGTTCTTTTTTCCCTTCCCTCAACCTTCCCCCAGAAGGCTACAATAAAGTTTAGATATGTTTCTCTATAATTATAGATATATACATACACATATACATACATACATACATACATATATACATATATAGACATATACTTTCCCAAGGAAGACATTTTAAAAGGGAAAAAAACTATTGGAGGCCATAAGCATAGACTTTCTTCCACTGCATAGCCCTTTCCCTTTCCAAATGTGAAAGCTGGCTCAGATAATCACCCTACCAGGCAGAGAGGACACAAGAAGCCCAAGAAGGCCTTAAAGGGGGAAATGAAAAGACCACAAAACCAAGTATCAGTTTCTTCATCTCAAAAATTATAAGAATGGGTACAATGCCCTCCAAAGTCTGGTCCAGTCTTGACAATCTAGGCAGAGCCATGCCTAGAAATGTTTGTGCCTGGGACAAGCAACCCTAATTACTTTTATGGAGGAGATATGCCACCACATGATGGGGAAGGAGAGGCTCTGGGAAATCTCTGTGAAATGGTTACTAGGGAAGAGGGGAAGCTGATGTGGAGGGAAAAGGGCAGGAAATGGAAGAAGCTCAGATTCTCTCCAACCCACCCCACACCACCCCCCCAACCTGATAGCTTTCTCTCTTAACTAATTAGAACCTAATTTTTCCTTAACTGGCATCTAGATGGCACACTGGAGTCAGGAAGACCCAAGTTCAAATGCAACCTCAGATACTTCCTAGCTGAGTGACCCCTCAGCAAGTTATTTAACCTCTGTTTGCCTCAGAGTCCTCATCTGTAAAATGGGAAAGTAACAGTACCTACCTCTCAGGGCCATTGTAAGAATCAAATGAATTAATATTTGTAAAGTGCTTAGCACACTACCTGGCACATAGGAATGCTATAGAAAAGTGTATTCCCTTCCCCCACTTTTCTTAACTAGTTAGTAATTAGTCTTAATGACTAAACTGGATGGTAGCATTCCTTTGCTGCTGGAGGCATGTGCAAGTGCTATCAGCATCCCCAAAATTCAGAACCCCAGGGCAAAGCCATTCTTGTTATGGTTCTAGAGTCTCTTCCAGCTGGTCCAGCCTGTTGTAAGTTTCTGACATTTTATGTTCTAGCACCCCTTCCAATTCTGGCATTTGATAAGTCTATGACCACAATTTTTTCTGATGACTGATTCTGTTATAGAAAGTTCCCCATTCCTCATCTCCCAAATCAAAAGATACCAACTTCTAATTAATTGCTAGGTGTGTAGCTTATTTTTTATGTCATTTTGGCAGCCTGGTGAAGCCTAAATTTCTCTAAGTGCTTAAAATTAAATCTGTAGGATTAAAAAGAAACCAATTATATTGTATCAAAATATTTTTTAAACAGTTCCCAGACTCCAGTTTAAGAATCCCTTGTTAAAGAGGATTTTGAACAAACCCAGATCTTTCCCATCCTTTTAACAAAAACATTTATTAAGGGTCTACTACACGCAATGCACCATGCAAGATGCCGGCCCTTCTCCATGTTAGCCAGGCTCTGGCATAAATGTACCAGGTTCAGTCTCATCTCCTAAATTCTTGACAATTTCACACACTGCCCTCCCACCCCCAAGTCCCATGCAGGAGAGAAACATTGAGCAATCGATCTCCACCAATGGAGACAGTTCCATGAAAATAGATTTGAGCCTCAGGTTACATTTTTTAAAATCTAAAATTTAACTAGGAAATTTGAAATATATGAAGGTGTAAGTTGGAACTGCTTTCCCAAAGAGTAATACAAGATGTCTGTCTTTAAAAGCCACTCCAAGTTTGTAAGAAGTTTTGAAAATCCTTCCCTTTAAAATCAGTTCTGCTTCCCTCTCCTCCCCACTAAGATGCTTCACCCCTTCTGCCCTCTACTATCACTAAATGGAGGTTCCATCTTAGAATCACAGGGTCTAATCGGCTGGCAGCTACTCTCCTACTGGAGGCAACAAGGTATTGTGAAAAAGAACCTTAGAAAATAGAATTGAGGTCAGGAGAGTATGGCATAACACAGAGAGTCCTGGGTTTGGAGGCAGAAGGCCCCAGGTTTTAGGTACCAGCTCTGCCACTAGTTATATGCAATACCTTGAGCCCATGTCACTAGGCCTCTAGGGACCTCAGTTGCCTGATCTGTTAAATAAAGAGATCCGATAACATGATGCCTAAAGCCCCTTCTAGTTCTAAGATATAGAGACCTTATTCTAGTCCAAGTTCAGACATTAATTCTCTGTGTGACCTTATTCAGGTCACAGAATCAGAGATTCTCAGAGCTGGAATCAACCTAAATGAGAATCAAACTTCCAGCTTTCATTTGAAGATCTTTTTTTTTTTCTATTTTTATTTATTTTATTTTTAATTTATAGGATAAAACAAGCATTTCCATAACAATATAATAAAAAAGATTGCACATGAAACTGAAAATCTATTATGTATAACTTGACTCTTTTAAATATATAATAAAGTTATCATGTGAATTTTTTTTCTTTCTTTCTTTTCTTCTCCTTCCTCTCCTCTTCCACTCCCCTATCTCTGCCCTCATAAAGATTTCTAGTAGTAGAGAAGCCATCTCCTCCTAAGGCAGCCCATTCTGCTTCCAGACGGTTCTAACTGTAAGGAAGTTTTTCCTGACATCAAGTTTAATATGCTTTCTATTTATCCATCCTGGTCCTGGTCCTCCCAGGTGATGCCAAGCAGAGCAAGCTATGTTGACAACCTTTTAAATACCTGAAGAACAATAGCTAGTATTTACATAGCACTTTAAGGTTTTCTAGACCCTATCTCAGGGGTTGGGAACTTTTGGCCTTGAGGACACATATGGCCCTCAAGTTTGGCCCTTTGACTGAATCCAAACTTCACAGAACAAATCCCCTTAATTAAAGAATTTGTTCTGTAAAACTTAGACTCAGTCAAAAGGCTGCACCCAAGCACCTAGAAGGCCATGTGCAATCTCGAGGCCACAGGTCACAGGTTCCGCTCTCCTGTCCAATCTCATTTGATCCTCACAACAATCCTTGGGGGCAGGTGCTGTTGCTATTCCCATTTTACAAATTAAAAGACTGAGGTAGACAGAGGTTAATTGACTTGCCAGGGTCATAACAGCTAGTAAGTAATTTCTTCATCTATAAAGCTGAGGTAGCAAACCTACCTCAAAGAACTCTTATGGAAAAGCACTTTGAAAACAAAGCACTATAAAAATGAGTTATCCGAGACAGACACGTGGTGCAATGGACAAAGTGCTGGACTTGGAGACAGAAGAACTGAACTGGAATGGCTCCTCAGACACTTGCTAGCTGTGTGACCCTGGGCAAGTCACTTAACTGCCGTCTACCTCAGTTTCCTCATTTATAAAACAGAAATAACAGTAGCATCTACTACCCAGGGTCGTTGTAAGAATCAAATGAAATGATACATATAAAACGCTTTGTAAAATTAAAGCAGAATCTGAATGCTAGCTTTTATTATTGACTTATCAGGTTATCAGGTTATCCTGCTCTGGATTCTTCAACTCATCCTTAAGAAAATATGACATCTGGTATTCAATGCAATGTTTCAGGTATGTATGGTGTGACCAGGGCAAAGTACTTAGTATCTTAGATCAGGAACATGAAGGGATGCCTGGACCTTCTTATACAAATCCTTCAATTTATACATTAGGAACCTGGCTTCGGTCCAGGTTGTGACTCTTCCAAAGACATGGAGGTTGTCAGTATCAGAGGTAACACTGGAACCTAGGTCTTCTAGACTAGAGTCACTCATTCTGGTAACTGTCATTCCTCTCTTAATGCAACCTAAAATCACATCAGGTTTGTGTCTGGGACCATATAGCTACCAATTCATGTTGCACCCCCCAAAAAAACAAAACAGGTCTTTTACAGACAAATTGCTGTTGAACCTCCTCTCACCCATTTGTACTTCTGAAGTTGTGTGGTTTTTTCAACCTGCTTAAGAATGTCCATTTATCCATATTACATTGCACCTTTTTAGATTTACACAATATTCTAGTTCCTAAAGATCTTTCTGGAGCCTGCTTCTTTCATTCATGAGTTAGCCATCCATCCCTCAGTCACTGAACCTCCCTGGGCCTCAGTCTGTACCTCCACAAAATGAGAATCATATCACCTCCCCTGGTTAGAAGTCACTTTTAATCTTCCTTGAACGTGAGCATTTCTGTTTGTTTCTACCTAGGATTTCTTTTGTTGTTCACTAATTACATCTTCTTTTACATTATCTCTTTATTACAAAGTCTGTGAATTCAGAAAGGAAACATTGTGAGAAGAACCACAGCCTGGGCTTTGTATGTGAAATCAGTGAAGAAAAAAATCCAAAGGAGTTATTTATTTGCAAATGAGGATCATGACCAGATGTTTGAAGACTTACTTTTTCATTCTTTACTTCTAATGCTCTCTGAGGTACACTGGATTTCATTTCTATAGAGACCACATGGCTTCCCACCCCCCACCTGCAGTCTTATAACTCACTGATGAATGTGTGGCCCTGAGCGTTACCATGGTTACAGCTAGAGTGTTGCCATTAAAAGTTAAAGTCTAAGGATAACAATGATTGCCAAAGATTTGGGGGTTAAACCTCATATTCAACTTTAAGGAACAATAAATATGAAGAATTCAAAGAAACATGGGGAAATTTCGAGGAAACAATAAAGAGTGAAGAACCTTAAGAACAATATATAAATTAATTCTGCCCAAGATACTAACCAGCTGTGTGACCCTGAGAAAGTCACAACTTCTCAGCCCCAGCTTCCTCATCTATAAAATGTAAATAATAATAGCACTTATCTCAAGGTTGTTTCAAGGATCAAATGAGATACTATATGTAAAATGCTTTGCAAACCTGAAAGCATCATATAAAATAATAGTGATTATCACTACTTTGAAGATAATTTTACACAACAACAAAACTCAGGTCAAAAACAATGAACAATGTAGATATAAATATATTAAAGTTAAAGCACACATTTCTTTTCTTTTAACAATTTGTAAAATAATAAAGTGTAAGGTTGTTAGTGCTATCAATCACAATCACTCACACTATTTTGTTTAACTTTTTTCAGGAATTGTATTTGAAGAGAGGATTCATTGTGAGTTTGTTGAGGGTGATTATGATGTGTAAAAACAGCATTTTTCAATTTTCAAAAAATCAATACGACATATTCTGCACAAGTCTTCTGGCTTCAAAGGCAACCTAGTGTATGTGTGTGTGTGTGTGTGTGTGTGTGTGTGTGTGTGTGTGTATATATATATATATATATATATATACAAAAAAAAGTACTGACCTGGGAGTCAGGATGTAGGGATTGGAATACTGCTTCTTTGGGATCCAATTTCCTCATCTATAAAATGGAAGGGTAAGTAAGTGTTGATTTCTAAATTCCCTTCCATGTGAAGTAGCAATTATTTTCTTTTTATCTAGAGTATTGGTCCTAGTTAAGATGCCAGAATGGCAGTTAATTAAAAATCCTCTAGGTCTACCTAGATTTTGTGCTGCATTGGTATAGGCTTTTTATGATTTTCTTGCATCACTCTCATTTCTGTTCCCAATTTTTCCTCTATTTCTCTTATTTGATTTTCAAAATCCTTTTTGAGCTCTTCTATGGCCTATGACCAATTCATGTTTTGCTTGGAGGTTTTGGATGTAAGAGTTCTTACTTTGTTGTCTTCTTCTGGCTGTATGTTTTGATCTTCCTTGTCACCAAAGTAAAATTCTACAGCCTGATTTTTTTTTCCACTGTTTGCTCCTTTTCCCAGCCAATTACTTGACTTTTTAGCTCTTTGTTAAGGTAGGATTCTGCTTCCAGTGTGAAGCTTCCAAGCTTCTGGGTTTTTGTGCAGCTGTTTTCAGAGATACTTCTAAGGACCTGTAAATTTTCAGTTCTTTCCAGGTTGTATGATCAAATGAGAGGTGTTTACTCCACTCCTGGTCTCTGCTGTGGTCTGTAAGTGACCACAAGCACTCTTTTCTGCCTTGGAACTGTGAGGAGGAATCCCTCTCCACCTCCACCACTCAGTCACACAAAGCTACCCCTTACCCCAAGACTGCCACCCAGGACTATGACCCAGATCCAGGCTTGGCCAAAGCAAGAGAACCCTACCTCAGCACCAGCAAACAGATCCTTGCAATCCCCCACTTATGAGTCACTGGATCCCCTCACTGTCTGTGGGTCAAGAGCTCCAGAAGCAGCCATTGCCACAGCTGCAACCACAGCCATTTCTGCCCTAGGGCTGGGGCTAGACCATGCTTTTCTCTCACCCAGGTCTGAGAGACCTTTCCTACTGACCTTCTAAACTGTCTTTGGTGTTTGTGAGTTGAGAAGTCTGGAAACTACTACAGTTGCCAGTGATTCAGTGCCCTGAGGCCTGCTTCCAGCTTTCTGGGGTCCCATCTATGCCGGTGTAACCCATGCCAGACTGTGCTTTCCTCTCAGACTAGTGAAACAGGCCTTTCCTGTTGACCTTTCAGATTGTCTTGGGCTGGAAATTTGTTTCACTCTGTCATTTTGTGGATTTTGCTGATCTAGAATTATAGAGTCATTTTTTGTGGATATTTGAAGGATCTTGGGGAAGAGCACAAACAAGTCACTGCCTTTACTACTCCACCATCTTGGCTTCACCTCCCTGGTATAGCCTTTTTAAAATATGCCAAGCATTGTGCTAGTTGCTGAGGATATAAAGACAAAGGTGAAGAATCCCTGCCCTCAAGAAGCTTACCTTCTAACAGAGGATTCAGGGATAGGTCCCCATCACTTTGTAATTTGACTTTGTTATTATTCTCCCCCCAGTGAGAGCACTTCCCCCAGTAAACACTGCTGGAGTTTTTGTTTGTTTCTTAAGATTGTGTTCATGGCCTGAATTTTAGATGATTTTGTTCTGCTAGTGTTGGTGGTGGCTTTTTGTTTGTTTGCTTGTTTGCTTTGGAGATTGGTCATGTCGAGGCTGGAAGTACCAGGGCCATTCATCTGTTCAATCTCACTGCTGATGGGCTGGAAACTCTAACCTACTCCCTTTCTGACATGGGCCCATCAACTCCTCTTTAGGCAGCCTGGTGACCTTCCTGGTCCTGGGAGCTAGCCACCTTGATGCCAAAATTGGTTTGGACACCTAATCAGCTGGTTGTTCATAACCCATTTGGGGTTTTCTTGGCAAAGGTACTGGAGTGGTTTGCCATTTCCTTCTCTAGCTCATTTTATAGATAAGGAAACTGAGGCAAACAGGGTGAAGTGACTTGCCCAGGGTCTCACAGCTAGTAAGTGTCTGAGACCAGATTTGAACTCAAGAAGATGAGTCTCTCTGACTCCAGGCCTGGCACTCTCTCCACTGCACCACCTAGCTGTCCTCTAATCAGCTTTAATCCACTGCAGCTCAACATTCCTGAACTTAAGTGATTCACTAGACTCATCCTCCCTTGTCAGCATCTATGATCTCTAACAGATCTCTCTAATAGATCTGTGAGTTCTAACCAATCCTTCCAAGCTAAAAAGACTTCAAGAGCCAACCTACTGATGCTGAAGTACTACGTGCCCATCATTTGAGGATCCAGCCAGCTAAGGCTCACCACCAGAAGGTTGTTCATCCAGTGACGAAATTGTTTGGGCCACAGAATCTCAAAAAAATGATGCAGGTCTGAGAGATCACAGACTTAGAACTATAAGGACCCTCTGCAGCCATCTAGTCTGCATCCACCCTCAAAAGGAACTTCCCTATAAGATTCCAGGCAAGTAGTTATCCAACCTTTGCTTGAAGATCTCAAGTGATGGGGAACTTACCACCTCCCAAGGTGGTCTATTCAATTTCTGCTTGTTGTATGCAAGATAGCACTAAATATTAGGAAGTTTTCCCAGATATCAACAAAAATTTTGCTCTCTGCAACTTTTACTCATTCCTCTGGATTTGTCCTCTGGTAGATTTTTATCTGTAATAAAACTGAAGCCATATTGGTCAAATAGCAGCTAAAAATCATAGTTATGAATTCTTTTGAGGAATGAAGGATGAAGAGGGAGGTAGGGAAATGCCAGTCCTACCTTACCTTGCACCAGCTGGGAATGGTAAATCCAGGAAATGAATTGTGGTAATAATAATAGCTGACATTTATAGAGAGTTATATGTGTGCAATAAGAATGGCCAAGAGTAGAAGTCACCAGGACTTCATTTCTCATGATTCTCAGCTTCAGAGATCATTGCTTATTGGGAGAAATTTCCGGCACTCTATTTCTCATGGGGCTGTGTGTCTGGGTACAGGATGATTGTATCACAGGATGAAGACACTGGTGCAAGATTCTTCTGGAAACTTTTAAAATCAGGCCAGTTACATGGTGCACAGAGACTAGTACAAAAAAGGGTTTTGTTAACACAAGAAATCTGGAAGGTAAATGAAAGGACGAGTGAGACTACTATGGTATCATAGAACCCAAGAGACCTAAAAGAATTCTGGTGACTCTATAGAAAGGACTGAGGTATATATTTGAATCACAGATGCTTTAGCAGAGCTCATGTCACCGCATGATAAGGAAGAAAGGGATGAAATTTGGAGGACCCAGGAAAGAAGGTTTCCACTGAGTACACAAGGAAGGCTACTCTAAAGTCGAAATCTTTCCCCACTGGTATATGAGTCTAGGTGACTGCGTGAGAGCCAACAATGCTCCTCTGCTTGACTTTTTGATGTTATTCTCTTTGTAATTCCGTCCTGATTGAGTATTTGAATATATCCAAAACAAAACTCTTTCTCCAAATTCTTTCTCCTCTCCTCTTCCAAAGTCCCCTACTTCTATGGGAAACAGCACTATCCTCTGAGCCACCCAGGCTCACGGCTTTGGTTGCTATCCTTTATCTCTCACTCTCATTCACTGCACATATCCAATCTGTTGAAAAACCTTGCCATTTCTCTTTTCACATCACTTATATATATGTCCCCTTCATTCCACTCATGTAGCTATTACCCTAGTACAAGTTTTCATCACCTCTCACCTAGGCTATTTCAATAGTTTTCCAATTGGTCTCCCTGTCTTAAGACTCTCCCCATCCCAATGCATCTTCCATTCAGCTGCCAAAATGATTCTCTAAAGTTCAGGTCCTACTATGCCACCCCCTTGCTCAATAAACTCCATTGGTTCCCCATTACTTCCAGAATAAAACATTAAGTTCTATATGTAGTAATAAAATCTCTTCATGGCTACTTCTTACTTTCCAATTTTCTTATGCTTTGCTCCCCTCCATGTATTCTACAATATATTTATGTGGATCTACTTGCTGCTTTTCCCCCACAATATTCTATATCCCATCTCTGTGCCTTTAAATTGCCTATCATCCTCTTTACCTGAATGTTCTTTTCCTTTACCTCTGCCTCTCAGCTTCCCTGGCTTCCTTCAAGATTCAGTTCAGTCCCCACCTTTGGCATTAGACTTATTCTGGTCTGCTCAGTTATTAGTATCTTTCCTTTGAGATTATTTTCCTTTGATTCGGGGTGTGTGTGTGTGTGTGTGTGTGTGTGTGTGTGTGTGTGTGTGTGTGCTGTGTTCAAGGAGAATTAGCACCTGTGGTGTGAGGGCTGATGAGCCCTTTTCAGGGCTGCTCATCCACCTCTGGTGACCACCTGCCACCCACCTCTCATCTGGGCTCTAAGAAGCTATAGTATCCATGGTGACCACACCCTGATAAAACCCATCTTGGCAGACAAGCTAAACCAAGTTGATGGTAACCTACAGACCTCAAACCTATTGGTTAATTAGGGGAATGTCTACTCCAGCATGTGAAAACTTCCCCCAGCAGAATAGGCAGATGGGAATAACTTGTTCCAATGGCCATGAAACACTTAGTCTTAGAGTTTGGTCAGACATAGAAGACACCAAGGTCATCCACTGTATCCTGGACCATCACTGGTCATCTTGACTTTTGTCCTGCCACTAGACTTGGACGACTCAGGAAGAGAGAATGAGGCTGACCACTTTGTACAATTCTGTTTCACTTAAACACAATTCATACACAAGTCAAGACATCAAAAACAAAAGACAAACAACAACATGTATGCATGGATGTATATTGTGTATATGTATGTATGTGTATATATTATATATAGTAAAGTTTATATTTATTTATGCATATCCACATATACATATGTTCTATTTTTGTTATTTATGTGTTGTCTCTACCATTAGAATATGAGTTCCTTGAGGGTTGGGATAGTGTTTTTGCTTTGCTTTGCTTTGTATCACCTGCACTTAGCATGGTTGTATAGTAACACAATAAATGCTTGTTGCCCAACTCTTCTATTATACAATAGATATTACTGACAGATAAATAGATCCATCTTTCACAGTCTATTTTGGGATAGAAGCTCAAGCTATTAAGACATAATTATGATTATCCAGAATACCCCACCCTGAGCCCAGTAAGATATGATTCCAAAAACTGGGTATGACACAAACATTATCTTCTCTAATCTCACAACAGTTTTGACCTGGAGAGAGGTACCATATAGCCCCATATTGCAAAGGAAGAAACAAAAGCTCAGAGAGATAGTATCTAAGCCATGGTCATACAACCAGTTGCCAAAAGCAATATTTGAACCCAGGTTTCTCTTGACTCCCAAGTTAATTGTTCTTTCCATTACACCACACTGCCTCTAGAACTGAAATGAGGACTATGAAGCCCAAAGTCCTACTGATAGAAAAAGAAAGGGACTGTGCTTCCCACAGAATCACATTTTACTGATCAGAAGGTTGAGCCCTCAGAGAGGATGTAGGCCAGACTGCACAGAACTAAAACCAAGACTCTGCTGCCTTGGGGATCCAAATGCTGGAATATAATTGGTTGTAATTGTTTCACTGACCCCCCTCCACTCCTGTCACCTCTTCAGCCACCACTGGAAAATCTTAGTTGAGCCTTTATTCATTAAATATATTTTTTAAAAGTTGGATGTAAATGCACATTTCATTCATTGAGAGCTACTTTAAATGCCATAGGGAATAACCTATTAGAAGGCATCCTATAGTAAAATGCTTTTGTAAAAAGAATTTTTTAGTAAAATGAACAATCACTCTGAGGCAAATCCCTCTAGGACATGTATCTGCCCGCCTTTCGCAGAAATAAGAATAAGGGCCTCGGTTTCCCCATACTTAGAATGAGGGAGGTGATCAATGATCTCTAAGTTTCTTTCCAGCTATAACATTTCATGTAATCTGTTCTAAGGAAGTTCCCAACTCAGATATTCTATGTTTTCTGATTCCATACAACTCAACAAATATTTATCCAATATCTACCATGGGCAACATAGCATGGTGTAATGGATAAAGAATTAGACTTAGAGCCAGGAAGATATGGGTTTCATTCTTGTCCACAACGAGCACTGACTGACTATATCACCCTGGTCAAGCCATACATTTCTCAGTGCCCTCAGAAAATTCTCTAAGAAAAGATGTTTCAGAACAGTTGAAGATAACAGGTCCAGTTTGTTGTTCATTTGTTTTTTTAATGTTCAAGGAACAGTACTAGTACCTTGAAATAAATAGTCCTTATTTATTTCAATTTTATTATTGAAATAAAAATAAAATAGCTCTTGCCCTCAGGGAGCTTACATTCTATCAGAAGGATACAACATGTATGCAAATAAGTATAATGCAAGGAAAGTTGAGGGAGACAGTGCTAAAGCTAGAGAATCAGGGAAGGCTTCGTGGAAGGGGAGACCTCTACACTGACTCTGAAATCAAGGCAAGTCAACAAATATTTATTAAGCCTCCATCTCTACTTCTACCACGCTAAGTACTAGAAATATAAAAAAAATAAAAGGCAAAAAAACAGTCCTTTTCCTCAAGGAGCTCACAGGCTCTACAATCCTGGAGCAGGAGAGTTAAGCCCATTCAGAAACCAACCGATTTACTTAAGAGGGAAGGCTCTACATGCCAGCCTATAGAAGAGGAATACAACATAAGGCAACATCTTTTATACCGAACCACCGAAATAATATTAAGACATTTTGAGCATTGTTTTGGGCTTGTGTAGAATCCTTACTTAGAAGAAATTTTTTAGCCTCCTACTGTGAAAAAAAGGGGAAAAAAAGTACTTGAGAGAGTTTTTCTTCACCACTCTTGTTAAGTACTCCCATTTTCAAATGTCACTTCATTAAAACTATCTGAGTGCCTCATACTAATATCATCAATGGTAATAAATTCAGTATTTTCCCACATGCATTATATTATGATTTCATGATGATTTTTCACAAGTTTGGGTAAGTCCATTATGAAATATTATGAAAATGAGAAAAGCAAAACTTTTTAAAAGAAAAATACAAGCATCTTTATTTGAATGGAGGGATCAAATACAAACTTGTACTTTTAGTAGGAACTTTTATAGAATCATGTAATGTCAAGCCAAAAGAAGAAAAATGATCATGCTAGCTAACTTAATTTGCTTATTCAGTGCCATGCCAATCAAACTACCAAAGGATTACTTTCTAGAGCTAATAACAAAATGCATCTGAAAGAACAAAAGGTCAAAAATCGCCAGGGAAATAATGATAAAAATTGGAAAGGAAGAAGGCCCAGTAATACTGCCAGATCTCAGATTATGCCACACAGCAGTAATTATCAAATGACTCAGAGCTGGGTAAGAGACAGAGAGGTTGATAGGTGGAACAAAGTAGGTACATAATATAAAGAAGAAAATGAGCTCAGTAGCCTAGAGATTGACAAACCCCAAAATCTTAGCTATTCAGTCAAGAACTACTTGATAACTGCCGGGAAAACTAGAAAACAGACTAGCAGAAACTAGGTATTAGACCAACATCTCCTACTACATACCAAGATAAATTCCAGAGAGATCTATAATCATAAACAAATCAGAAGAGCAAGGAAGAAATTTATCTTTCAGATTTATGGATAGATGCAGAGCTCATGACCAAATAAAGGACAAAGATCACAGAAGGTAAAATCAGCATGCAATGCTCCATACATAAAATTTAAACATTTTTGCACAAACAAATCCAATACTACCAAGATTAGAACGGAAACAGCAAGTTTTTCTGTTAAAGGTCTCATTTCTAAGGTACATAAGCAACTAATTCAAATTTATGAGAATAAGAGTTGAGGCAAGGTACCATATCTCACTGGCCAGATTGGCTAAAATGACAAAACAGGAAAATGAGAAATGCTGGACAGGATGTGGAAAAATTGGAACACCAATGCATTGTTTTTTTGTTTGTTTTTTGCAGGGCAATTGGGGTTAAGTGACTTGCCCAAGGTCACATGGCTAGTTTTTGTGTTAAGTGTCTAAGTCTGTATTTGAACCCAGGTCCTCCTCACTCCAGGGCTGGAGCTCTATTCACGGCACCACCTAGCCGCCCCAACACTAATGCATTGTTGGTGGAGTTGTGAACTGATTCAACCATTCTGGAGACAATCTGGAACTATGCCTAAAGGGAATACCATTTGACCTAGCAATACCACTTCTAGGGCTGTATCCCAAAGAAATCATAGAAGTGGGAAAAGGACCCATTTGTACAAAAATATTTACAGCAGCCCTTTTTGTGGTGGCAAAGAAGTGGAAATCAAGGGGATGCCCATCAACTGGGGGATGGCTAAACAAGTTATGGTATAGAAATGTAATGGAATACTATTGTGCTATAAGAAATGAGGAGCGGACGGACTTCATAATAACCTGGAGAGACCTATATGAACTGATGCTGAGTGAGGAGAGCAGAACCAGGAGAAATCTGTACATAATTACAGACACATTGTGTGTGCAATGATTAACTTTGATAGACTGGGCTCCTCTTAGCAATGCAAGGTTATAAGACAACTCCAAAAGACTCATGATGGAAAGGGCTATCCACATCCAGAGAAAGAACTACAGAGTCTGAACGCAGATTGAAGCAAACTTCCTGCTAGATTTCTTTTTTTATTTGTTTTGTTTTGTTTCTTCTTTCTCATTGTTCACTCCATTGGTTATAATCCTTCCTTACAACTTGACTAATGTGAAGGTATTTGTAGATCCTATATTTGATCGCACGCCACATGGGAGGAGGGGGGAGGAGAGGAAGGGGGAGAAAATTTGAAACTCAAGGGACTGTGGAATTGAATGTTGTAAATCAAAAGTAAATAAATAATTTTTTTTAAAAAGATTTGGGGCAACCAGGTAGTATAATTGATAGAGGGCTGGGCCTAGAGTCAGGAAGATACATCTTCCTGAGTTCAAATTCAGTCTCAGGCACTTACTGACTGTGTGACCCTGGGTAAGTCACTTAATTCTGTTTGCCTTATTTTCCTCATCTGTAAAATGAGCTGAAGAAGGAAATGGCAAACCATTCTAGTATCTTTGTGGAGAAAACCACCAAAGGAGTCATGTAGAGTCAGATGTGACTGAAAAACGACTGAATGACAACAAATATACATGTATACACATGTGTATATCTCCCTAAATCTACGATCCTGTGAATCCTATTAATCTTATCCTGTGAGTAATCTTCAGTTGTTCCATGCCAGCCTATTCTCCAAGTCCTTTACCCTTGCTCTGATTTTACTTTCCTCCCTTTAAAATGCTGATCTTGTGGTTTGCCAGTTCAACTACACAATTCCCTGTCATTGAATTGCTTGACCACTTATAGCCAAAATTCAGCTCTGGGTGTCTAAGAGAATCCAGCTTTTCTGTTCTTACCCATATGCTGCTATATATTGATCAAAATCATTCTACCTGGGTCCACTACAAAATTGTTATATAATTCCAAAGAATCCCATGGGTTGAAGGAATCGTAGCCGCCTTCTAACCCAACCCATTTCTGTAAGGAAAAAAAAGACCCGTATACAACCTACCTAATGATTGTTCATCCAGCCTTTGTTAAAGACTTTCAGTGAGGGGGAACTCACTACCTTCTGAGGCATCCCATGGCATTTTGGACAGTTCTTATAGTAAGAGACTTTGTCTTTATATCAAATCTAAATTTACTTCTTTACACCTCTTGTCCATTGATCCTAATTCTACCCTATGGAGTCAAGTATAACAAATCTAACCCTTCTTCCATGTGGCAACCTTTTGAAAACTTGAAGACAACTATTAGTAGATTCCCTCCAAGTCTTCATTTTTCAAACATTCCCAGCTCTTTCACATGATCCTCATATGACATAAATTGAGACCCTTCACTATGTGCCTCTCCCCTCTCCAGCTTATCAGTATGTACCAAAAATGTTACATGTATGTGACCTTTAGTAAATCACTTCTTTTCTGAACCTTATCTTATAGTAAAGTATAACTTGAACTCACATCTCCTGACTCCTACTCCAGTGTTCTTTCCATTATATCAGCATTCCCCAAGCTAAATGCGTTCCAAAAGCATTTTGAGGCTTGAAATATAGTGATGGAGCCTATAATTGCTGCTCTGAGGTATCAGAGAGACATAAAAGATTCCTGGGATAAAAGGATGATGAAGAAAATATGGCCAGGCCTGTGGTACAAGCCTATAGTCCCTGCCACTAGGGATGCTGAGACTGGTGGAGCACTGAAGTTCTGGAGTGCTGAGCTCAACAGGTCATCCACACTAGTCTGGCACCAATATGGTGAGCCCCTGTGGAGAGGATAAGGAGGAAAGGAGGATAAGGCACCAGGCTTCCCAAAGAAGGTCAAACTGGCCTAGGTCAGAAACAGCAAGTCAAAACTCTTGCCTATCAGCAATGAGATTGGGCCTGTGACTGAAATCAGACCAGTCTCAAAAAAAAAAAAGAAAAGAAATGCATTTTTAAGGTGACTAATGATCAGGTTAAATGGATGAACAAGTTCTATATGGTTGTGATGGAATACACATGTATTATTTTTTATATGTGTTTGTGTGTGCTATAGGAAATAATAAACTCAATGATTTCAGAAAAACATGTAATGACATGCATTAAATAATGAAGAGCAAAAGGGGAAGAAGCAAGAGACTGTTGTACACAGTAACAGTAATATTGTTTTAAGAACAACTTTGAGCAAATAAGTTATTTTTACTATTATAAATACCCAAGCTAATTACAAAGGACCTATAAAGGAAAATGCTATCTGCATCCGTAGAAATAACTGACAAGGGGGCGGCTAGGTGGCACAGTGAATAGAGCACCAGTCATGGAGTCAGGAGGACCTGAGTTCAAATCCGGCCTCAGACACTTAATATAAAAACTAGCCGTGTGACCTTAGGCAAGTCATTTAACCCCAATTGTCCTCCAAAAGGCAAAAAAAAAAAACCTGACAAATAGAAGTATATATAGAATGATTTTGCACACACACACATACATTTGTGTCTAATGGTAGCCATCTGTGGGGGGAGAGGAAGGAAGGAAAAAAAGAAAGAAAAAGAAAGTTACATGATAACTTTATTATATATTTAAAAGGAATAGCACGTTGTACATAATAGATTTGCAGTTTCATTTGCAAACATCTTTTTTTTCTATTCTACTATGTTATAAAAATGCTTGTTTTATTTCTTAAGTTCAGGATAAAATAAATACAATTTTAAAAATAAAGTCCTTCACAAACTTAAAGTGCAAAAAAAAAATGAGACCAACTCATCTGATTAGATGTCCTAGGAAAGGAGAAATTCTACAGTGAGTCAGAGCTGAGGGATTTCAAGAGTGGAATGGAAGACAGCAATGTTAGAAATTATTTGAGTCAGCATCCCACAGAACTCCCTCCTGTTGTATATGAGAAAACTGAACCCCCAAGCTGCTAATGGAGGGGCAAACCAGCCCAGATCAGAAACAGAGCAGGTCAAAGCTTCCATGCTGATCAGTATTAGGATCTGTCCCTGGAGTGGTTACTGCTCTTCCAGCCTGGGAGAGATAAGAAGACCTAGTCTCCAAAGAGAAAAGAAAATTTCTTTATGAATATTAGATACATAAACAATTTTATATTTAATAGTTTGGAAGCAAAAATTATCACTAGCATCAAACTTCTTTCATGAAACTCCTATTTGCTTCTCAATAAAGCACAGTTTAGAAAACACTATTCTGTATATAACATACTGTCTCAGAAACTTATCACAAATCACTCTGTGTCCTATCATCCAGTCAAATGATAAATCAGAAACATGAAATCATTTTTATCTTATATACAAGCCTTCTCCAGTTTGCAAAAACCTGACTTAAAAATAGTCCATTTATTCAGAAGACTTGCAGCTGCTATATTTAGCAGAGGTCCTCTCCATTCCTGCCCTCCCCCTCTTCTCCATTCCTGAACTACAATGTTTCCTCCTTGTCTTGACCCAAACAGCAAGAATTATGGCAGGAATGTATGAATTGGAGAGAGAGAAAAGAGAGAAAAGGGTTCCCAGGGCTATCTCATTCTCTTTTTGCCATTTTCCCACACAAGTATCACAATGGATCATTAACTTCTCATGCTAGCCCACAAAAGACCACTAAATACTAAAATTATTGGTACTATAGTTGTCACAGTATAGATTAAGTGGTGAAACTGAGACCCAGCCAAGGGCACTGACCTGCCCAAGGTCACACAGACAGCGACAGAGCCAAGAGTAGAACACATCTGTCCTTATAACTCCAGAACCTCTTGCTCCCTAGGCCAGTGTGCCTTTGACAACACCATGGTGCTTCTAGGTTTAAAATGACACAGCAGAGTTGTTCAGATGTTTGAATCTCAAAGAATATGCTTGCCAGGTGATGAGGTAGAAAATGTGATTTTAAACTGGTGATGTGAATCAAAAGGAAAAAATTTCTTACCTTAGAGCCCAGGCCCAAGAAGTCAGAGAAAATTATATAAATTTTAAGGTAGGTGACACCTGGGAATATGAATTCTGGACTAGCTTCTAAATCTTTGCTGAGCAGACTACAGGATCTTCAAAAAATGAGCTGTTCCTTCCTGAGACTGCCAATAAACCAGAGAAAAATTAATTGGACAATGTCAGCAAAGATGATCTAGAAAAAGGTGAATCTGCAACTGGGGCTCCTTCACCTTTCCAATCTGAATGTTAGCTTCTTTCTCACCAAAGCCCTCCTCTTTCAGAGCAAGCAGTGACTGATTATGCAAGGCCAGTCTGATAAGTAGCTTAGTAACTATACAGAATGATTTTGAGGCTGCTGGGAATTATGCCTCCTCCTCCTGACAGGCAGAGACCTGATATGACACCCTTGGAAAGATACTCATTCTAATTCTCTTCTTCTTCACCACCCTCACCATCAACCATTATCATCATCATCATCATCAAATAATCGAGTATAAAATCAGTATCAGTATTGTTCTGGGAAAGTTTTGTCAATTGACTCTCCCTATAGATCAGCTTACCATCCCTATGACTCACCAGTCACTCCCTTCTTTGGCCACCATGCCCATAAATGTGTTGTCTCTCTCTTTTAGGATATAAGCTCTTTGAGGATGAGAATTATCTTTTTTTTAATTCCAGTATGAAATAAAAGCTTTATTTTCATCATTGTCATTGCCATCATCTTTACCACCTTCTTATGGTGCAATGGAAAAAATGGTACACATGGAGTCAAGAGCTAGTTAATAATCAGTCAACAAAAATTTATAAGTTCCTACTGTGTGCCAAGAACTATACTAAGCCCTGGGAATATAAAGAAAAGTAAAAGACAGTCCCTGGTCTCATTCCACTTTGGCACTTACTAGTTATGTCACCAAGTTACTTACTCTCCGTTAATTCCGTTTCCTTATCTACAAAATGAGGATGATCCCTATAGAATTATACATCAGAGGATTTGTGAAAGTATCAAATGAAATAATGTATGTGAAGAATTTTACAAACTTTAAAATGCTTAGTAAGTACCAGTTGTATTATTTTCTGGGTAGAATAAGCAGCTCAAAGGATAGAGTGCTAGGCCTGGAGTCAGAAAGACCCAAGTTCAAATCCCACCTCAGACACTTACTGTGTGACCCTGAGCAAGTCACTTAACCTTGTTTGCCTCAGTTTCCTCATCTGTAAAATAAGCTGGAGAAGGAAATGGCAAATCGCTTCAGTGTCTTTGCCAAGAAAATCCCAAACGGGGTCATGAAAAGTCAGATATAACTGAGATGATTAAACACGTTGTTGTTGTTGTTGTTGTTGTTGTTAGGTAGCACTTTATCATTTAAAAACATTTTATGGGGGCAGCTAGGTGGCGCAGTGAGTCCCAATTGCCCTCCAAAAAAAGCAAATAAAAATAAAAATAAAATAAAAACATTTTATGGCTTTTGTTTTCCTTCTCAAACCAGAGAGTTCTCCCTTACCAGAAAAATAACAGTTTGGCAAAACTGACCGATATATCAATCAAGCCTAAGACTATATTCAGTGCTCCGCACCAAGTCCCCCAGCTCTGAAAATGGGGCAGAAGTGCATTTTCATATCTCTTTTTTAATATCAAAATTGGTTATTAGAATTATGCTGCGTTCAGTTTTTTAACATCTTTGTGGTTGTTTACATTTAAATTGTCATGATTGGGGCGGCTAGGGGGCGCAGTGAGTAGAGCACTGGCCCTGGAGTCAGAAGGACCTGAGTTCGGATCCGACCTCAGGCACTTAACGCACAAACAAAAACCTAGCCGTGTAACCTTGGGCAAGTTACTTAACCCCAATTGCCCTAAAGGGGCGGCTAGGTGGCGCAGTGAGTAAGAGCGCCGGCCTCAGAGTTTGGATGACCCGAGATCAGATCCGGCCTCAGAAAATGAGCACCCACGCATAAATAATGACTAGTCGCGTAACCTTGAGCAAGTTACTTAACCCCAATGGCCCTCCAAAAACCATAAATAAATAAATAAATTGTCATGATTATGTCCATTGTTTTCCTGGTCCGTACTTCACTCGTCACTCTTCACCTGAGTCTGTCCGTGTTTCCTCCCCCATTCATCTTTCCTTACAGTGCAGTATTATTCCATTACCATCGTGCCTCACAATCGCTTAGCCATTCCTCAAATAATAAGCTTCTCCTTAGTTTCCAGCTCTTTGTTGCTCCAAAAGCACTTTACTACTTGTAAAGCTCTTTCATAAGCATTATCTCATTTGATTCCAATAAACGGAGAAGCAGCAGAGAAGAGTGGAAGGGGTGCTGACTCTAGAGTCAGGGAACCGGGGGGTCATATTGCTCCTCTAATATTCACAGGCTGTGAGACCACATGCAAATCATAGAAGTTTGAGGGTCTTTGTTTTATGGAAGTACCACCAAGAGTAGTGTGTCTGTTTTCTCTAAGTTACCTTACCAGGCAGGTGCACTGGGCACAGAGTAAGCCTGTTTGCCAAAAGGAACCAATCAGGAGCCTGCAGTGAGACAAAGTCTCGCTGGCTCCCAGAAGCCTTTGTTGGTGTTCATTGACTGACCTTGCTGAGCTATGCCCCCTAAACTGGCTTAAACCAGCTTTGCAGTCAACTCTTCCTGCAAAATATCCTGCTTCTGTGTCCCACCTGTTCCTGGCAAAGGCTGTCCATTCTTTTCTCCAACCTCTCCCCAAGCCTCCCCTTTGGGTTTTCAAACATAAATTGCCCCTGCCTCCCCCAGGCTGTGTGGGTTGCTCTGTGGTTTTTACCAGGGTCCCATGCCACTAGTATCTGATTTTCCTCCTGATAGAACTTTTCTACTTTCAACTCAGCTTGGATCCCTTGAATTTTGAAGCTGGAATAGGGCAGGAGGTGTTGCCAGACAACAGTTTCTCATCTGTTAATGAGGAGGTTGGACTAGATGGGTTCTGAGATCCCTTCCAGCTCTAGAGCTACTGTCTTAATGAAATGATATTCATACGGATTGCAGTGTAAGTAAAAAGACACAGGTCCAAGTCCCTGCTGCCACAGTTGAATAGGTATATGTTGTAATTCACTTGTTTTTTTTGTTTGTTTGTTTGTTTTAAGCAATTGGGGTTAAGTAACTTGCTCAAAGTTACAGGGCTAGTCATTATTTATGTGTGGGTGCTCATTTTCTGAGGCCGGATTTGATCTCGGGTCATCCCAACTCCGAGGCCGGCGCTCTTACTCACTGCGCCACCTAGCCGGCCCCTTTTAGGTATTGGGGTTAAGTAACTTGCCCAAGGTCACACGGCTAGGTTTTTGTTTTGTGTGGGTTAATTGTCTGAGGCCAGATCCGAACTCAGGTCCTTCTGACTCCAGGGCCGGCACTCTACTCACTGCGCCACCTAGCCGCCCCTGTAATTCACTTGTAACTTCAGGATCCCATTTGGGGTTTTCTTGATAAAGATACTGGAATGATTTGTTGTTTCCTTCTCCAGATCACTTTACGGATGAGGAAACTGAGGCAAACAAGGTTAAGTGACTTACACAGCTGGTAAAGTGTCTGAGGCCAGATCAGAACTCAGAAAGATGAGTCTTCCTGACTCCAGGCCCAGCACTCTACCTATTGCACCACCTCGCTGCCCTCACTCACCATGTGACCATGGGCAAATTATTCCCTGCACCCATTATGTTGAAAAAGAAAGACAAGATAGTCAATCAATTAATTAACATTTATTAAGCACCACATAAAGGGGCAGCTATGATAGAGCATCAGACCTGGCATCAGGAAGATCTAAGTTCAAATATGGCCTCAGACACTTACTTAGCTATGTGACCATGGACAAGTTACCTAAGCCCTATTTACCTCAGTTCCTAATCTGTAAAATGGGAGACACATTGGAGAAGGAAATGGCAAACCACTCCAGGATCTTTGCCAAGAAAATCCCAAATGGGGTCACAAAGAGTTGAACACAACTGAATGACGACACACAGTGGAGTTCATCTGTAAAACCAAGATGGTAATGCTGGCACAGGATAGCAGTGAAGAAAGTATTTTGTAAATTGTAAAGTGTTATAGAAATGTGGATTATAATATTTTTTTAAGAAATTTGCATGTTGGAGCAGTTACGTGGCACAGTGAATAGAGCACCAGCCCTGGAGTCAGGAGGACCTGAGTTCAAATCCGGCCTCAGACACTCAACACAAAACTAGCCTTGTGACCTTGGGCAAGTCACTTAACCCCAATTGCCCTACCTTCCCCCTCCAAAAAGCAAAAAAAAAAAAAAAGAAAGAAAGAAATTTGCATGTCATTTCTTGATAGCCTCCTTGTCAGTTAAATGGTTATTGTCATCTTAAAAAAATTATGTACTCCTCCATTAGCTTAGATCAATTTACTATAACTAAAACACAGCTTGTAACACCAAGTCAATATTTGGTACACCTGCAGGCTGTCCCTTAATTCCACAATACCACAGACAATATTATTAGTATAATGGTCAGGAAAGAATGAAAGCCAAAGTGCCTGGCCACCCATGAAATCACAGTCTTTGGTGGAGAGGGTTTTCAGTTTTGTAGGAGGTAAGGGTGGAAAGGAAGTTTAAATTTATAAAGCACTTTAAGGTTTGTAAAGCACTATACAAAGATTCTCTCATTTGGTCTTCTTAACAATCCTTTGAGGTAACTGCATTTTACTGATAACAAACTGAGGTTCAGAAAATTAAGGTTAAAGATTACATAGCTAGTTAGTGCCTGTGGCAGAATTCTATTCCAAATCTTCCTAACCCCCAAGTCCAGAATTATATCCACTATGTACTGCTCAAATCTTTTTATAAGTTCCCTATATAATAATATGGGAATACACTATTTACACTATTTATCCAATATGCACATTTCCAGCAACTTCCACAATTAGAAAGAAAATCATCAAAAGCAGAAGGAAATTAATCAACCACTCGGCATCATGAGAGACGGTTTTTATAAAGTCAATGTATTTTAGTGAGAGCATAGCAAAATGTCTTGAGCTACTCTCAGTACTTCACCCAAAACGTACTTATTAAATCATAAAAAAATATTAAAAGCAGTGAGGATATATTGACAGAAACAAGAAGTGTTTTAAGTTCTGATAATAGTGGGTAAAAAAAGAACTATAAAAAAGCAGACACAATAGCCAAAAAACCACAATGACTCAGATCACTGAACTTGGAGTCAGAAGTCTATGGCCATTTGGCATAAAGGTAAACAGATAGTTATACCTCATTAGCCCCTGATGGCATTAACTTATTGTAGCACAGTAATTAATAATCATGATGATTTAAATTATATCCTGTATAACCTTTGGGTCAGAGACTCCCTGACAAGGGCCTAGATATACTTTGGAAATCTCACACAAATTCTCTCTAGCTCATCTCACCCCATTCAGGTGAAACCTGGGAATATCAAGTACATAGCACTCCCCACAAGAACTCAGGCATAGAAGAGGTTTTATTTATTGTTATTCTGTCATTTTAGTCATGTCCAACTCTTTGTGACCCCATTTGGGGCTTTCTTGGCAAAGGTACTGGAGTGGTTTGCCATTTCCATCTTCAGCTAATTTTATAGATGAAGAACTGAGGCAAACAGGGTTAAGTGACTCACTCAGGGTAACACAGCTAATAAGTGTCTGAGGCCAGATTTGAACTCATGAAGATGAATCCTCCTGACCACAGGTCCAACACTCTACCCACTGTGCCACCCAGCTGCCTTGAGGTTTTGTTTACACAATGAATAAAAAGGAAGATACTCATGTATGAGCTCAGATCCAGTCAAGAGTCCTCCTCCTCTTTTCCATACTCTTCCCCAGAAGCCTATACAATACTCTCAACTTATGGTATAACCCTTGTTGGAGTTCCCAGGAAGAAAAAGAAGTGGGAATTTTCTGAAGTTAAAAGATTCTCCCTACCCTCCACCTCCAACTGACCCCAGGCATCTTGAAATGTTATTTGATTCACAGTACTCCCCTGGATGAGAACCCAGAAAAGGACAAGGTCAGAGTTTGCTTTTCCCAGGCACTCAATACAATACTACAACTAGCACTTATTAAGTACCTACTATGTGCAAAACCTGACAATAAGTTCTAGGGACACTGAGAAAAAAATAGCAGTCCTATAGCTCGTTACTTTAGTTCTGCTCACCACTCCACATTATTCCACATAAAACCTTACCTGGTTCCCCCAGACACTAGTGACCCCTCTCCCAAAACTACCTTGTATTCTTTTTATATCTTTCCTAATATGGTATTGTCTCTCCTTGTAGACTACAAGTACTCTGAAGGCAGGTTGTATTTCGCTTCTATCTTTGTATTCCCACTACTTACTCCAAGAGGCCATAGCACAACCCCACACCTCCCCCCACAACTTTATCATCTCAGCAATTGAGACAAACCAGATTAAGGGTAGTTGACAGGCTCAGAGCACTTAGAGCTTGGTCAGACATTAAAGACACCATGGTCATCCACTGCATCCTGTACTATTGTCCTCACTTGTGCCTGGCACTGGACTCTGACTCTGGAAGAGAAAGTGAGGCTGATGACTTTTTGTAGCTCTGCCTCACTTAAATCCAATTAACTAACAAGTCAAGATATCACTAATTTGTGATGTCATTGGTCTTCAAAACAAAGGATGAGGGGCAGCTAGGCGCAGTAAATAGAGCACCAGCCCTGAAGTCAGGAGGACCTGACTTCAAAAACAGCCTCAGACACTTAACACAAAAACTAAGCCCTGTGACCTTGGGCAAGTCACTTAACCCCAATTGCCCTACCTTCCCCTCCCCCCCCCAAAAAAAAGAAATGACTTCACTAAGGGAAAGATTCTTATAGATATAACTATATTAGTGTTATTGTTGTTCAGTCATTTCAGTTGTGTCCAACTCTTTGTGACCCCATTTAGGGTTTTCTTGGCAAAGATACTAGAGTGGTTTGCCATTTCCTTCTCCAACTCATTTTACAGATAAGAAAATTGAGACAAACAGGGTCTTGCCCAGGGTCACACAGCTAGTCTGAGGCTCAATTTGAATTCAGGAAGATAAGTCTTCCTTATTCCTGGCCCAACATTCTATCTACTGCACCACCTAGCTGCCCCCGACTATGTTAGTATTCCTCTGCTTAATACGGCAGAGAAATATGTAATAGAATTTGGGAAGATTTATATCAAGTAGTAGTTCACATCTCTATAACATTTCAATTTACAAACAACCTTATGAGGTAAGCACTCCAGTAAATACTATCATAGCATTTTTATTGACAGAGGATTTGACTCAACAAAAGCCATTTGGCAAGTAAATGCTAGAATCAGGATTCAAATTCAGCTCCTGACTCAAAATCCAGTGCCCTTTCTATTACACCATCTCTCTTCTCAATTTAAAAAAAATGGCTAAAATTATGAAAGTGATGGTGCTTAAAGGGGTGAGTTTCAGTTATTTGGAAAATCATTCCCATAGATTCTCCCTTACTTCCTGGAAATTCTAGAAAACTGAAACATTGCTCTATTTCCATTTGTCTAAGAATAGTGCTCCCTGCAAAACTATAAGGACACCTCTAGAATTCTAGGCTTAGGTGAACAATTCCATTTTCACCCTATTATTTGTCCCATTCATGGTCATAGAGTCACAAAGTCTAAAGGCTGTACAGAAACTCAATGGCCACCTAATCCAACTTGAATCTGACCAAAAATAAATCTTTATTGAGTGTGTGCTGGTAGACTGTGAATGAAGAGAAGAAGCCTACAGCCTCCTGGGGCAACCCATTCCACTTTTAGATAACTGATTTTTTTTGTTGCTGCACTTAATCATATTTTATTTTTTTTCCAATTACATGTAAAGATAGTATTCAACATTCATTTTTGTAAGATCTTGAATTCTAGATTTTTCTTCCTCCTTCCTTCCCTCCCCTCTCCCCAAGACAGTAAGCAATGTAATATAGTTTATACATGTACAATCATGTTAAACACATTTCCACATTATCCATGTTGTGAAAGAAGAATCAGAACAAAAAAAGAAAACCCACAAGAAAGAAAAAATGAAAAAAAAAGTAAAAATAGCATGCTTTGATCTGCATTCAGACTCCATTGCTTTTCCTCTGGATAAGGATAACATTTTCTGTCATGAGTCTTTTGGAATTGTCTTAGATCATTGTATTGCTGAGAAGAGCTAAGTCTATTATAGTTGATCATTGCACAATGTTGCTGTTACTGTATGTAATGTTCTAATTCTGATCATTTTACTCAGCATCAGTTCACGGAAGTCCAGATTTTTCTGAAATCTGCCTGCTCATCATTTCTTATAGAACAATAGTATTCCATCACAATCATATACCACAGCTTGTTCAGCCATCCCCAATTGATGGGCATCCCCACAATTTCCCATTCTTGCTGCCACAAAAAAAAAGCTGATAGCTCTAATTTTAGGAATTTTTTTTACATTAAGTCAAAATGTGCCACTCCGTAATTCTTTTTTGCTCCCAGGTCTGCCTTCTAGTGCTGAACAGGAAAAAAAAATCTAACCCCTCCTTCCAAAGATAGACATTCAAATTTTGAAAAGACAGTTATTATCATGTCCTTCCTTCTCTTTCCATCTCCCATGTCCTCTTCTCCACATTAAAGTCTCCCAATTCCTTCAAACAATTTTTATTTGATCTTACATACTTTGGTTACAACTAAGGTTTTTTTAGATTGACTTTTTATTTCCTTTTAGCCTTCTCCTTTCTCCAAGCAATTTATAAGGAAGAACAAGGATCCACTGGAGAAGGAAAATGGGGGAGGGAGGGAGGAGTTTTCCTTCAAACATTTCTGTGTGTATCTGTGTGTGTGTCTGTGTGTGTGTGTGTGTGTGTGTGTGTGTGTGTGTGTTTTCTGAGCCTTAACGGCATAAAGGCAGCATGCTATAAGGGTTGAGAACATAGAGATTGGATTCAAAACCAAGGCTGACTAATCCTAGGACTATTCCTTGCTGCCTACATAACCTTTAACAAGTCCCTTTCCCTTTTCTGTATTTGTTTCCTCATCTCTAAAATGAGGGCATTGGACTGGAATTCAAAGATCATTTCTAGTTCTAAATCACTTGTAAGTCCCCTTTCAGCTCTAACATTCTAAATTTGATCACCACATTCTTTGTCATTGTTATACCAGTGTAAGCCTTGTTTCAAAGCCCATTAACATGGGCTTTCTTTTCTCTCCTTATTGGTGGAGATGAAGACCCTGCTTTGCACAGAGTCAGCATGAGGTGAGAGAGTTTCAGCTTATAATAGTCCCCCTTGAGTCCCTCTTTGGGGACTCTCCAAAAGAAAAAGTTAGCTTCCAGCTTTGAAAAAGAAGATGGAAGAAGCCAACCCCACTTCAGGTATCTGAAGGAAAAGCCTGGGAAGATATGAGGAATGGGCAGCCTCCATCACGTCCCTCTCTCCAGCTTGCTACTCAAGAGACTTTGGGAAAATTCTGCTTGGACAGGATCAAGGATACTCTCTCTTGGTTGAGTCGAGTTATCTCCATCCCAGTGAGACCACTGTGCGGTCTGGTTTATATTCTCCTGTGTATACCTTCTCTAATTTCTGCTTTGCTATGATTTGGATAAATGGGTTTCTTTGCTATTTACTATGTGTGTTCATTGTGGAACTGGCATTAGGTGAAGAAAGAATCTGACAGATATAGAACCTGGAGTTTCCTTTCCCTCTAGAAATGACAAAGTGGTCAGAAGTTAAGAGGAACCCGATCCTATCCCCTAGACGAAAAACATATAAGGGAAGACATAGATATATTTCTACTCTGTTACGCTCTCAACAGAGCAGTGGCTTCTGGCCCCAACCTCCTGCTTCCCTTCTTAGCAGTAATGCTTCTCCCTCGAAGAAGGGTGGAAGAGGTGTCCATCCTGCCTCCCTTCAAGCCCCATAGAACAGGCCCCTGCACACAAGTGGGCCCCCTACCTACACACAGGGCCTACTCTCTCCATCCCTACCCTTGGGGCTTCATATGACCACACCAGAAGTAACTGGACTGTGAGCTCTGTGGAAGCAGGGAGTCAGTCTATTTCAGTTTCCACAGACCACAGTACAGTATTTTACACCTAGAAGGTACTGAAATAATCTTTATTGGTGACTGCTTGTGTGTATATGGTTTTATGATTACAAAGCACTAGAATCACATCAAACCTGTGAGTTAAATAGTTTGAGTATGATTAACCCCATCTTGCAAATAAGAAAAGGCAGGTTCAGAAAAGGGAAATGACTTGCTTAATGTCCAATAACTACTAAGTTCTGGAACAAGCTGTCTAACTCAGGGGACACCAGTCCAGTCAGCAATCTTTTTCACAAGATCATGGAGCTAGACCTGGAAGGGACCTTCAATGTAATTTAATAATCAAACCCCCTCATTTTATAGGTGAGGAAATAAAGGCTCACACAAGTAGTAAGGTCCTGTTATCATCCTCATTTTAAAGATTTTTAACCTCTGAGGCAAGCAGAGGTTAAGTGACTTGATAGCTTAGTAAGGTGCTATTATTATCCCAATTTTACAGATGACAAAACTGAGGCAAACAGAAGTTAAGTGACTTATCTAGGGTTACACAGCTAGTAAGTATCTGAGACCAGATTTGAACTTGGGTCTTCCTGATTCCAGGTCCAGTACTCTACCCATTGCATCATGTGGCTGCCATCTTCCTGGTGTCAGTATATACCTTTCATGATTCTGTGGAATACAGGCATCAGGTCTTTCCTCATAAAAACTTGGCTAAATAACCCTGATTAGTACCTCCTTCAACCCCTACTCTCCCACCCCATTAATAACCTCGGTCACCTTTTGTAGGCTTTCTTTGCCCTGTTTCTCAGTTTGGATGCCTCCCAGTTCTTGAGTTATATAGGGCTATGCTCCTATTGGGTTATGGTGAGCACATATGGAGGCCCATAAAGACAGGAGCTAAACAGTGTATGTTGAATCAGTTCCCTCCAGTTCCTGCTGTTGACACATTGACACATAGACCCTCACCACAAGCTAAGTTATTATGGTAGTCTCTTAATCAGGCTCTTGTATCCACTCTCTGCCCTACCCACATCTAATCTATCTTTTACACCACTACCAAATTCATCTTATTTATCCACATTTCTCTTCTGTTACTCCTCAGTAATTGCCTAATGCCAGCTAGATAAAGTTGATTCTTTGGCTTGGCATTCGAGGCTCTTCACAAGCCAGTGCCATCCTCCTTTGCACCTTTAGTTTCCCACTCAGCATCAACTATGTTCTAACCACACATTTATTCTCCTCCTCTATACACTGTTCATATGGTCTCATCACTGCCTTTACTCACATCCTTTCTTATTCATGGAATTCCCTCCATTTCTGCCTTTGAAATCCTAACCATTCAATTGGCACCTTCTTCATTCACTTTCCCTGAGTCCCGTAGCCAGGAACAATCCTTCCCACAGTCTCCTAAAATAATAAGAACTGATGTTTCATAGCATTTTAAAGTTTGCAAAGTGCTTTCCAACTATGATTTCTCTTGATCCTCCACCACAGCCCTGTGAGGTATGTAGTATAAGTATTATAGGACCAGGCCTAGGGCCTAGACCCCTAATTTCCTTGCTGTAGGGGACTCTTGCATAAGGAAACTCCTTCTAGTAATGTAGGTTGGCACCTTCTCTACATTTTAAAATCACTGAGAGTTGATGAGGATAAGTATTGAAATTTGCTTTTTTGGGTTTTTTTAGATAAGGAACCATGGCAGAAAGATTTACTTGTGACTTGCATAGTCACAAAGCTAGTAAGTGACAGGGTTGGCAAGCCAAAAAGCCAGGTCTTCTGAATCCAAGCCTGGCAGTCTGTTCACTTATGTGATTCCCTCTCCCTGGCAGATGTGGTGAAGGGTTGGTCTCCAGCCCCTCACTGCTCCCCCACCCCCACCTCTTGTTTTATAGGTACCATAACTGTATCAGCCTTCAGCTCTGCTTCTCCCTCCCAACCTCTACCCTGAGATACTTCCAGTGCTTTTATCAAAGTAGGCCTCATTTCATTTACATGACCTGGCCCAAGCACCTCAGAGAAAAACCAGGAATGGGAAGACAAAGGGAGAGAGGAGGTGCAGGGAGTGCCAGAAAACCCCAAGACTCAGGAGAAGGTACTAACCCCATCTTCCATCTGGGAGCACATGGAATTGCTTTGCCTTAACCAGGAGTGGGAAAAGAAAATCCAGTCTAGTAGACTGAGTAAACGGTAACTCCTTCTAGTAATGCAGGTTGGCATTGGTAACTAGTTACCCCCAAAACCCGTGGAGAAGGTAGCAGGGCTCTGTGACCTAGGTAAAAAAAATAGTCTGTGGTAAGTAGCCTAGAGACACCCTCCCCCCAACCCTGGCCCTGAAAGATCTGGACATTCAAAATAGCCCAGCCATTTTCTGACTCCTTCACTCTGAAAGAATTGAGGAAGCTAGGTGATACCAGGTCTGGAGTGAGGAAGACCCAAGTTCAAACCCAGCCTCAGATACTTACTAGCTGTGTGCACCTCAGCAAATTGCTTAACCTCTATCTGCTTTAGTTGCCTTTTCTATAAAATGGGGACAGTTACAATGCTTATTTCCCAGACTTATTGTGAGCAAGTGAGATTTTAATTCCACAGTGCCAGGCACATGGTAAGAGCTATATAAATGTTAACTATTAGAGAACTGTAACACTTAAGAGCTGGTAGCATACATATCCTAGGAAGAAGGAGCAATTACCAAGGAGCATCAGTGAAAGATATTGAGACAGTAAAGAGGATGCCTGTGAGGTGGAACCATGGCGATGAGAGACCAGCATGTGGGACCACATTGGCAATGGAGCAATGGAACATTTGTTTGGGAAAGGGAGGTCAGAGCACCAGGGAGCTAGGAATAGCAATAACAGCAATGATGGGAGAGAAGCCAGGGACAGAGCAATACAGCAGGGCTAGTATATACACAGCACTTTAAGGCTTGCAAAATCCTTTACATTTTTTTTTTTTTTGCTTTTCAGAGGGCAATTGGGGTTAAGTAACTTGCCCAAGGTCACACGGCTAGGTTTTTATTTGTGTTTGCGTTAAGTGTCTGAGGCCGGTACCGAACTCAGGTCCTTCTGACTCCAGGGCCAGCATTCTACTCACTGCGCCACCTAGCCGCCCCCAATCCTTCACATTTTTATCCCATTTGATCCTCACAACATCCCTGGGAGGTAGGTGCTATTAACACCCCCATTTTACACATGGGGAAACTGAGGAACAGAGGTTAAGTGAGCTGCCTATGTCACATAACTAGCATCTAAAGCGAGGGGCAGTGACGAGCCACATTTGTGAATAATCGGCATGTAAAAAGAACCAGGTGGGAAGGTGATGGGAGGATGGAAAAGGAGAGAAACGAGACTCCATCCCAAGTAAAATGTAATGTACCCAGCACTAAAAGGCCAACTGAATTACAGTGTGCATCATTAAAATGATATTCCCAGGTTTCAGCTGGGTAGGAGAGACGAGGCAGAATTTTATTCAAGAACCCTAAAGTGTACCCAGGCTTTCATGTAAGGAGCCCCTGATACAAGGCTTCCACAAGCTACTCTCTTTTGCACTGAGCATACATTCTTGTGCATTCAGGCATCTCCATAGCCTCACCAACTCACCCTAGTGCTAACCTACACAACGTACAGCCCACAGTCACTTGGGGCCCACCAGAGGAATTTGGGCAGCTTGCAAAAAATGTAGAGGATGGGGCGGCTAGGTGGCGCAGTGAGTAGAGTGCCGGCCCTGGAGTCAGAAGGACCTGAGTTCAGATCCGACCTCAGACACTTAACACACAAACAAAAACCTAGCCGTGTGACCTTGGGCAAGTTACTTAAACCCAATTGCCCTCCAAAAAGCAAAAAAAAAAAAAAAAAATGTAGAGGATGTAAAAGAAAGTAAAGGTGTAATGAGTGCTTTGTCTGGGCCCCATTTAGCCTACCTTCCACTAGTCACTATTGTGGCCATCATGTAACTTGGAGGGGGGGTTGCCACTGCAGATTCTCTCCTGTTTGTCACATGACCAGAGGCCACCAATTCAGTCTATTTCTAGTCTGAAAGGAGCAATTACATGATAAATAAAATCTTAAGTAATAATTGTGATTAATTTATATTAATTGAAATTTCCCTTTTTATATGGCTTATTTGCAAAATAGTTTAACCGTTAATTATACTTTTACTTGGAAAGTGAGCTGCTAAAAACCTATCTGTGGCCCAAAGAAATTTAGCCTGTTTTAATTTTGACCCCCACCTACTGCCAAATTGTGAAACCTCTTCCCTGGTGTCCCCTTCTCCTGATTGGTGATGCTTTTGTCCACCACAGCCATGCTCCACTCTAGATTACACCTCCATAATCTTGCCAGTTGCCGTCTCCCTGCAAGCACCCTTTCCCACAATCCCTGCAGGTTTGGAACCATGCACTATGATCAAATCAGCTCTGCATTGCCCCTGAATGGGGACTGTGCTCCAAAGCTATTCCCTTTTGACCCACTCACCATACTGTTAGGATCAAAGTGCCCTCCCTGTCTATCACTCCCTTCAAGTATAGGCTCCCCCCTTTAGAATGTAAGCTCACACTATTTGGAGTTTTCTTGGCAAAAATACTGGAGTGGTTTGCATTTCCTTCTCCAGCTCGTTTTACAAATGAGGATACTAAGGCAAACAGGGTTAAGTGACTTGCACAGAGTCACACAGCTAGTAAGTGACTGAGGTCAAATTTCAACTCAGGTCATCCTGACTCCAGGCCCAGCACACTATGCACTGGGCCACCTAGCTGCCCCTCATTTGTTCATAGACTCCTAAAACAGTGGGTTTTATAAACACAGGAGTCACATCTGACAAAATTCTTATCTCCCTCTGGCATCAACTCAGTGGTTTCCAAATAATAGGTGCAAAATATAGGTCTGATGGATGGAATGGGGTAAGTTCAACAGTGGTAGAACCTTCTATGGAGGGTTCCTGAGATATTTGTACTGGGAGATGCAGGGGAAAGAAAGAGGCTTCTTTCTGGGTGGTTTCAGAGTAACTTTGCCAGCAGTCTCTTCTCTGGAAATCATGCCTCCCCCAGTTATTTAGATAGCTTGGTGATTTCTTTTAGGCACTGAGGCAGAGAAAAGTGGCTAATCACAGCTGCTGATTCACTGATTTTATTTGGCTCATTAGGCAGAGGATTCTGGTTTACACTGATGCCAGTCTGCAAACCTTTGCAAAATATCAGGTGTCTCCTGGCCATGGCCACCCCCATGCTACAGCTGAGCTGGTAAGGTGTATGTTACAAATTCTGAAAGAAAAATAAAAAACAAGAATAGCTCACATTTGTGTAACAATTTATTGCTTATAAAGCACTTGCTTCCAAAAATCTTACAAGGAAGGGAATGCAAAGATTATTATCCCCATTTTACAGATAGGGAAACTGGGGACCAGAGAAAGAAAGTGATTTACCTAAGTTAAGAAACAAAGCCTAACTTGAATCCAAGTTTTCTGGCTCCAAGTCTAGGCCTCACTGACCTGTGTACCAAATTGCCTGTCTAGGAATAAGGAGAACCCAAATATCTCAGGGCTTTATTCCAAGAGTTCTAAATCCTTCTCCACCTTTTCTTTAATTTTATTTCATTTATCTCATCTCATTCCAAAATCCTCATAATTCGGTGGAGAAAACAGGATTCCTTTGATATTTGATGGTCTGGTCATTTATAATTGAATACCCAGTCTAAAAAAATTAAAATAAATAACCATTAGCCTTTACATTTAGTATGCTCCAGAGTTTCAATAATGGGAAGTCCCAACAGGTTATAGCTGACTTAAATTCCAAAGATACAAATCAACAGGGGAACAAGAGAGAGAAACAGAAAAAGAGGGGGGAAAGGAAAGTGATAGAAGGAAAGAAATAAAGAGAGAGAGAGAGAGAGAGAGAGAGAGAGAGAGAGAGAGAGAGAGAGAGAGAGAAGGGGAGACTGGATTTTTCTGCAAATCTCCAAGAGCCGAGTTGTTTCCCAGGATGCTTTGGAGCCCTATTCTGGTTGCTTTCTAAGCTCTCTCCTTTGTAAAATTCCCTTGGCATCTTTTTCTGCTTTTACCTCAGATAAAAATAGGAAACCACATTCCCTTTCTCTGACAGTTCCATCAGCCTCTTGACATCAGTGACCTTTTGAGCATATGGGTCCATTATAGTGAAAAGTCTCATGCTTACAGTGTCAGTGATTAAGGAAAAATTAATAGGAAGTTATTCCATACTTCGTTTTTCTGAAGATAAATTGAGGTCTCCCTGAAAATGTGAAAACTATAGATGTTAAAAGTGTAATCTGCATGAGGTTGGGGTGGAGGGGATATCACTAGCTAGGGGGATGGGGTGGGGGGAATGTGTGTAAGAGAAAAATATAACTTCTAAGAAATTAGAACTTACCAAATGGCAGCAGAAAGTACTCAGCCCTGGAAGTCAATAGTTGCTTCTAGTCACAGGTCTGTCACTAGCTTACAATCATATACCAAGCAAATCTCCTTCCCTTCGCTTGGCCTAAGTTTCCTCTTATGCAGAAACTGGATTCAATGTGCTTTGAGATCATTCCCCATCCTGACCACCTGTCCTGTGACTTATGAGATCACCATTCGACAGAACGTTCAGCTAGTATGTCATTTATATATTCTCAGCATAAAACCGAGATTTATGAGCCCTTGGAGAGACTTTCATTTCTAATGAACAAAGTGTAGGACATCTGATCTATTCAGCAGAATAGAAAAAGGTAATAAGATAACATGAAAAGAGATATTTCTTGCCCCATGTTCAATTGCTGTGCAAAGGTCACAGGGTACCATTGCCTCAGCAATGAAATTTCCCACACTCAGATGTGCATGGCTAACGTTATACTGTATATACCTTTACTGAGCCAGCTCTGGAATCAGCAGTTCAAATCTGGCCTCAGACATTTACTAGCTATGTAACCCTGGGCAAGTCACTTAACCCAGTTGGCCTCAGTTTCCTCATCTGTAAAATGAGCTGGAGAAGGAAATGGCAAACCACTCCAATATCTTTGCCAAGAAAACCCCAGATGGAGTCATAAAGAGACAGACACAGATGAACAATATCCTTAGAGAAACAAAATACAGGTTGTCCAAGTTGGTTTCATTATGGGCCCATAGGCAAAATTAAAAAAAAAATTTTTAAACTACCCTCCTCTTTTGTCAAATGTTCATGACTTAACAGTGGCTCATTTTGTCCCAAAATCAAATCTAAACTAAGAGAGGTAAGAGGGTACTGGGGTTAAAGTTGTATTTACACACCTATCTTAGCCTCAGTTTCCTTATCTGTAAAATCTGATAAAAATATACACACTTCCTCGCTCATAGGTATACAAAGCAGAACACAACTACTCCAGGAGAAAACTACAGGTCACTGCTGTGGAATTTTCTGGATTCTTTATATATTTTTTTTAATTATTTTTTTTTATATTTAAAAAAAATTTTTTTTTTGCTTTTTTGGAGGGGGGAATGTAGGGCAGTTGGGGTTAAGTGACTTGCCCAAGGTCACTTGGGCTAATTTTTGTGTTAAGTGTCTGAGGTCAAATTTGAACCCATTGTCCTCCTGACTCCAGGGCTGGTGCTCTATTCACTGTGCCACGTAGCCTCCTGGAATCTGTTGGGAATTCTTAAGGACTTGTTTTGCCTTTTGCCTTTCATAAAGCAGATCTTGAGTTCCAAGTCAGGAAGGTGGCAGCTATCCTCAGAAATTTGATCAGCACAGTAGTTGTGCAGTCTAAAGTCCAAATTCTTCAATCCTGGGTCACATTTTCTAGATAACACCCCCTTGCATTTGTACAGCACTCTCTACTTGCTGGAGTTCTTTTCTGCCCATTATCTCAGCTCATCCTCACAACAAGTGAGGCATATTGGGCATCGTCATCTCCATGTGACAGATAAGACAAGGAACACTATCGTTAAAGCTTGATCACCAAAGTTGTATGACTAAGGCAGTGACAGGGTTAAAAACCCTAAAATTCAGGTGTTTTGGTTCTTTTCATCACCTTCATTACCTCATTACCCCCATTTTAACTGCACCTCAAAATTTTCCTTCAGAACACAGTCAATTCCCATTTATCCAGAATGAGGAGGGGGAAGAGTATAATGGAAAGTGCAAGAAAAAGATAGTGGTAGTGATGCCAAAAAAAGAAGAAAAGAAAGAAAAGGTCAGCAATGAAGCAGAGGAGAGAAGAAGGAAGTTCAGAAGGGGACTCAGACAAGCAGGGCAGTGCGGTTCTAGAATATTAAATGTAATAGACATTTCAAAACACAAACTGAGCTTGTTTTTTAGCATTTTATTTTTTCCAACTATATGTAAAGATAGTATTAAACATTCATTTTTATAAAATTTTGAGTTCCAAATTTTTTTTCTCCTTCCCTCCTCTCCCCCCTGCCCAAGACATCATGCGATCTGATATCACATTAAACAAATTTCCAGGGGCAGCTAGGTGGCGCAGTGAGTAAGAGCACCGGCCTCAGAGTTGGGATGACCCAGGATTGAAACCAGCCTCAGAAAATGAGCACCCACACATAAATAATGACTAGCCGTGTAACCTCGAGCAAGTTACTTAACCCCAATTGCTTTAAAAAAAAAAAAACAAATTTCCACATTAGTCAGATAGTGAAAGAAGAATCAGAACAAAAAGGAAAAACCATAGGGGAAAAAGAGAGGAAAGATAATATGCTTCGATTCTCATTCATTCTCCATAGTTCTAAACTTCTCTGGATGTGGATCGTGAGTCTTTTGGAATTGTCTTAGATCATTGTATTGCTGAGAAAAGCTAAGTTATCAAAGTTGGTCATCGAACAATGTTACTGTTCATAATGTTCTCCTGGTTCTACTCACTTCACTCAGCATCAGTTCATATAAGTCTTTCCAGATTTTTCTGAAATCCTCTTGCTCATCATTTCTTATAGCAGAAGAGTATTCCATTATATTCATATACCACAGCTTGTGCAGACATTCCCCAATTGACAGGCATCCCCTCAATTTCCAATTATTTGCTACCACAAAAAGAACTGATATAAGTATTTTTGTACATGTGGGTCCTTTTCCCTTTTTTATGATGACTTTGGGATACAAACCTAAGAGTGGTATTGCTGGATCAAAGGGTATACTAGTTGAATAGTTCCAAATAAAGCAAACTCTTTCAATGAGAGTTCACAGTTTCATAAACAACCCTCTTTTCTGTCCTTTGTTTATCAAAATGTGTCTTTAAGATTGTTATAAAAAAGAAAATTTTAGATAAAACAACAAAGAAAGAAAGAACATAGGACTTGGAACTAGAAGGCACAGGTCCATGTTCTAGCTCTGACACTTAATCAGATGGATTTGATATTGATGAACTCAGAGAGGACCAGCAGTGTTCCTGATGCAGTTTTCTCCTCCCATGCAACCTGTTTGACCCCACCTTCCTGGATGCAGCTTCCTGCCTTGAGGACATGAAAGGTCCTAGCTACATGTAGTCAGGGTCTCTCAGAGTTGGGAAGTGCCTGAGATCACCCAACTACCCATACCTTAATGATATACTGACCAGGAGGAGGCCAGATCTAGAGAAGCTAAGGGCCTCCGTGCCTTTGCTGAGTATCTCTGCTGAGTTAAAGCAAAGCAAACCTCCTCCTTCGTTAAACATGCTTTTCGATGCCTCATTTTGTCCCAAAATCAAATGTAAACTAAGACAGGTAAAAGGGAACTGCACTTATAATACAATCTTTACCTCAGTTTCCTTATCTGTAGAATAGGGATAAAAATATATATACCACCTTTGCCCACTGGGTTGTGTAAAACTTTATAAATAAATGTGAGTTAATGATAATAATTATGATTGGGTAATATCCAATTCTTAAAAAACAAATTACATTCTTTACTACACATGGATTACAAATGCTTCAGGAATTAAAGTATAAATACATGAATTCATTCTTCATGTATTTATTAAGGATACCAGATAATGTGCTAGGCCTTGAAGATACAAAGACAAAATGAAACAGCGCCTGCCCTCAAAGAGTTTACATTCAATGAAAGAGAAACTACAGATACACAGATAAGTAAATATAACAAATATAGAAAGCAAATACAAAGCCATATATTATGGAGGACACTAGCAAGTGGGGATGTGGGGATAGGCTTCTTTGAAGGAGGTGGCTCCTGAGTTGAATTCTGAAGGAAATGCAGGTTTCTAAGAGGCAGAGGTAGAGAGGGACTTAATTCCAGGCCCAGGGGACAGCAAAGGCTAGGAGAAGGAATGTCTTATACAGGGAATTGCAAATAGATGGGTTTGGCTTGAATGTAGACTTTCTGGAGGGGAGAGAGGAGGACTATGTACTACAGTGATGGAAAGGTAGGCTGGAACCAGATGAGAGAGACTTTAAATGCCCAATAGAGTTTATATTTGATTCTAATGGAAATAAGGAGTGACTGGAGATCCTTGGTCAGCAGAGGGACACATTCAGACCTGTGTTTTAGATATATCAGTTTGACTGCATTGTGGAGGATGGATTGGAGAGGGAGACACATGAAGAAGGAAATTAGCTAGGCAGCTATTGTAATAGCCCCAATAGAGGTGATGACAGCCTAGACTAGGGTAGAAGCCATGTGAATGGAGAGAGATACTTTAGAGTAAGGATTCTCAAATTTTTGCCATCAGGACCTCTTTACACTCAAAAATTGAGTATCACCACTCCCGCAAAGAGCTTTATTCAGGCTATATCTATTGATATTTACCATATTAGACATTAAAACATCATAGTATTATTATGAAATACTCTTGACCTCATGGAACCACTGAATGGGCCTCAGGGATCCCCAGGTCTCCCCAAACTACACTTTGAGAACCACAGTTTTAAAGGCAGAAGTGGAATTGATACAACTTAATAATAAAAATAATAACTAGCATTTATATGGCACTTTAAATTCTGCAAAGTACTTTATCTCATTGGTCCCTCAGAACAACCCTGTGAAATAGGCACGATTGTTGTCATTATTATTTTAAAGATCAGGAAACTTAGGCAGATGAATGTTAAGTGTTAGGGTCACACACATAGTAAGTATTTGAAGCTGGCTTTGAATTTAGATCTTTCTGGTTCTAGGTCCAGTATATATACTATCCAGTATAGGATAGGTCCAGTATATATACTTTCTGGTTCTAGGTCCAGTAGTATACTATCTACCTAGCTGCCTATTGATTGTCAGTTGATTGAATTAGAGTAGGGGGAGGAAAAAATATAAAACAACATCCAATCCTAAAAACTTTATTACATATAATACAATCTGCTTTTGGAGATTCAGAAGGGATATTATGATAGATTTGCAATCAGAGGATCTGAGTTCTAATCCATACCATTTACTATGTGACTATGAGTATTTAAAATCTTAGGTCATAGTTTCCTTATCTATATAAATAAATAAATGAATGAATAAGAGGGCATTAAACTAGATCAACAGTTCTCAGTGTGGGCCAGGGACCCCCTGGGGAACCCTAAGATCCCTTCAAAGGGTATACAAAGTCAAAACCATTTTCATGGGTATTTCTAATACAACCTGTTAATAAACATTTGTTGTTGCTGTTTTTTTCGATTTATTATTTATTTATTTTAACATTCTTTTCTTTTTAAATTTTGAGTTCTAAATTTTTCCTTCCTTCCCACCCCCTTCCACACACACTGGGAAGGCAAGCAATGTGATATCAATTATACATGTGAAATCATGCAAAACATTTCCATATTAGCCATATTTCAAAATAAAAAGCAAGAAAACAGAGAAATTCATACTTCAATCTGTACCCAGAGTTCATCCATTCTTTCTCCGGAAGTAGATAGTATATTTTTCATCATGAGTCCTTTGGAATTCTCTTGGATCATTGTGTTGATGGGAATAGCCAAGTCTTTCACAGGTGGTCATTATTACAACATTGCTGTTAAAGTGCATAATGATATGCTGGTTCTCGTTTCACTTTGCATCACTTCATGCAGAGCTTGCCATGTTTTGTTTTTTTGGAAACCACTGCCCTTGTCATTTCTTATAGCACAATAGTATTCCATCATAATCATATGCCACCGCTTGTTTAGCCATTCTGCAATTAATGGGTATCCCCTTGATTTCCAATTCTTTGCCACCACAAAAAGAGCTGCTATAAATATTTTTGTGCATATAGGTCCTTTTCCATTTTCTTTGATCTCTTTAGAATACAGACTTCATAATGGTTTTGCTGGGGTCAAATGATATTCATGGTTTTATAGGCCTTTAGGTACAATTCCAAATTGTTCTCCAGAATGGTTCACTACTCCACCAGCAGTGCATTAGTATTTCTCCCTCGTCTCCTCTAGCTTTTATTATTTCTGATAGATGTGACATGGTACCTCAGAGTTGTTTTAATTTTAATTTCTCTAATCAATAGTGATTTAGAGTATTTTTTCATACATCAATAGATAGCTTTGATTTCTTCTGACTGCATATTTATATCCTTTAACCATGTATCATTTGGGGAAATGGCTCTTATTTTTATCAATCTGACAAATTCTATACCCAATAAATACTTGAGAAATGAGACCTTTATCAGAGAAACTTGCTGTAAAATGTTTTATATTATTTAATTGTCTATGGTACCTTTTAATAAAATGTGTTTCCCTGATTAATAAACACTTACTAGGAACCTGCTATATTCTAGGTTATGTGCTAAGTGCTAGAGATACAAAGAAAAGCAAAAGACAATCCTTGTCCTCAAGGAGCTTATAGTCTATTTTAAGAAAGAGTGATAGATTTGGAGTCAGATGACTTAGATTCAAATCCTCATTCTACTACCTTATAATATGACCTTGAATACAAAGTTCTTTTGGCCTAATTTTTCTCATCTATAAAACGAAGGGGTTGGACTAGTGGTTTTCAGAGTGGACTCCTCAGGACTATTTTCATAATAATACTGAGATGTGGGGGGCAGCTAGGTGGCGCAATGAATAGAGCACCGGCCCTGGAGTCAGGAGGACCTGAGTTCAAATCCAGCTTCAGACACAAAAACTAAGGTGTGTGACCTTAAGCAAGTCACTTAACCCCAACTGCCCTCCAAAAAAGCAAATAATAATAATAATAATAATGAGATATTATTTTCCCATTAAGATAATGCTCTCTTCTCCACCTTCATATCTGTGTGAGGCCAAATTCCCTTCACATATTTCAAATAAAACATACCACAACAGACTGAAAGCAGAAACAAATGTGAGAACCCAGCTGTTATCTATTAAGCCAGACATTTAAAAGTTTAAAAAAATATTTAAGAGTGTCATTCTTCTCACTAATTTCTATTTGTTTTTTTAAAAATTACTATTTTCATCAAAATGTTATCTATATAAGTATGTGGTGAGCTTATTGTTTTTAATGGATTAATAAATATTTAATTTAA
This sequence comes from Gymnobelideus leadbeateri, assembly GCA_011680675.1. Lineage (NCBI taxonomy): Eukaryota > Metazoa > Chordata > Mammalia > Diprotodontia > Petauridae > Gymnobelideus > Gymnobelideus leadbeateri. The sequence continues at coordinate 215,908 of WOXC01002027.1, forward strand.
TAAATATTTAACTTGTATCTGTTTTAATTTTTAATATCATAAAGATCAATAGATTTGACCCATGTAAACAAAAGCCCTTTGAGATCCTCAATATCTTGTAAGAATCTAAGATGTCCTGAGACCAAAAAGTTTGAGAACTGCTGGACAAGATGAGCTCTAAGGTCCCTTTCAGGTCTAAATCTGCAATACTACAAGGAATAGCTAGATGGTACAAAAGATAGGGTGTAAGACTTAAAACTAGTAAGCTCTTAGTGTAAATCCTACCTCAAGCACTTAATAGCTGTGTGACCTTGATCAAGTCATTTAACCTCTCTCTGCCTCAATTTTCACAACAGCAAAATGGGGATTGGGGAAGCTAGGTAATGCAGTGTATAGAGCTGAGTTCAAATTTGGCCTTGGACACTAGACTGAGGACACTTGGATAATGCCCAGCTGTGTGACCTTGGGCAAGTCACAACTCTATTGGCCTTCATTTCCTCATCTCTAAAATGAGCTGGATAAGGAAATGGCAAACTACTTCACTATGTCGACCACAAATGGGGTCACAAAGAGTCAAACACAACTGTAAAGGACTGAACAACAACAACAACAACAAACAACAAAATGGGGATCATAATAGCACTTGCCTCTCAGGGTAGCTGTGAGGATCAAATGAGATAATAATTGTAAAGTGTTCAGCACAATAGCTGGCACATAGTATGTGCTATATAAATGTCAGCTATTCTTATTCTTATTCTTAACTATAATAATAATTAATAATTGTATATTATAATAATTAATTATTTTTATTATTAATAATGATAGTACATACCTCCCAGGGTTCTTGTGATTATACAATCAGATAATATTTGTAAAGTACTTGGCAAATCTTAAAGCACTATATAAATGCTTATTATCATCCTGTGCTTCCCTTACAATGCCTTGGGATCACTGCCAAGATGACTTTAATAGCCTCCAAACTGACCTCCCTGCCTCATGTCTCTCCTCACTGCAGTCTGTCCTCCATACAGCTGCCAGTTACTTTCCTTAAGCACAGAACTGACCATGTCACTCCCCTACTCAATAAATTCCAGTGATTCCCTATTGCCTCCAGAATAAAATATAACTTCTGTTTTGTTTTTAAAGCCCTTCACAATCTGGCCCTGACCTATCTTTTTCAGGCTCTTTCTTCCCCCCTCCTATACTGTTATTCAGTCAAGCTTCTCTCTAATCTTCACATATGATGTCCCATTTCCCATTTCTGTGTCTTTGCATTGACCATTCCCCATACCTGGGACATGTGCTTGCCTCAGAATGGCCCAATGAGATAGGAATTGCCATCATTAGAATAGAGATTTAGAGCTGGAAGGATCCTCAAGAGGTCAACCCTCTAATTTCCCTGATAAAGACACTGATGCTCAGGGAGGTTAAGTAGATCACATACTTAGTAGTGTCAGAAGTGGGATTTACACTCACATTCTCTGACTCCAGGGTTCTCATTTCACATATTTAATAATTGAGGTTCAGAAGGAATATGGTCATGAACCCAGGTGTTCTAACTTAAACTCCATTACTCTTTCCACCATTCTAGGGTGTCTTTTTATGATAATGTTTTGAAAGAAGTTGTGGTTATTTCTAATCTGCCACCCTGGAACATTCTATAATGGTCAATAGAACCTTAAGAATGGGTTTATAGAACATTACAGCCAGAAGGACCATAGAACCATTTCATGTAACTCCCTCATTTTATTTTTAAATTCTTTTCCTTTTATTTCAGGAGAAAAAAAAGGAAAAAGAGACAAATAAACACTCCCTCAAATTTAGAGGATTAGGGATTCCACTAAGTTCCCAGCAGGCCTAATCTTTTCTGTACCCCTTTCCCTTACAGTCATAAGACTTTAAAAATTAACTATCTTTTTCCCTATATTCCCAAACCACACACGAGGATGAGAAGGAAATGTAAAGAAGGAGATGGTCTTCTTTATATATTTGAGATCCTTTTCCCCAGGAAAGGAAGGAGGGCAGTCTTATTGGAGCATGGAGGGGAAGGAAGTGAAGGCAAGTTATTTTTCTTTGGGTAGGTGGGTGACTGAAAATAATTTCCCTTTAACCTGACATATTTATATATGTATAGTTTATGTGAGAAGGAAGCAAGGGTTAGGTAGGCTCCATTATTTCTGTTCTCATAGGATGGAAAAATATAGGTATCTCAAAGAGAGAGAGAGAGAGAGTCCTTGGCCCTAGTCTTTATTCACTCTCCAAATTCTCAATCATCAACTGGTTAAAAATGAAGGGACAGGGAATGATGGTTTCGGTGATGAAAAGAATATTTGGAAGAGGCTCTCAACTCACAACTCGTTCTAAGAGGAAACAGAGCCCAGAGGAAGGTCAAATCTGGTCTCTGTCACTTACTTGCTGTGTGACCTTAGGTAAGTCATTTTGCCTCTATTTGCCTCAGTTTCCTTACCTGGGAAATGGGGATAATAATAGCACCTACCCCTCAGGGTGGTTGGGAGGATCAAATGAGATAATAATGGTATGGCACTTACATAGTAAGTACTATATAAATGTTACCTATTATCTGAATGTGTGGAGTTCAAAGCAACCTTCTATGTCCTAGTACTAACTCTGCCTTGTATCTTCCATCAAGGTGAGGAGCTATGCCAAACCCATCTCCTCCAGGGCACTGAGGTGACTCCTCTTCCTCCTGTAGCTCATCTGCTTGTCCTATGGCTTTTTAACACTTTCCTTAGAGGTATTCCAGATATCAACACCCACCAGAGGCTCATCCAATATGAAGCAAGCCTTCTCAAAGTTGGAGATGACGTCTGGTTCACACACTCTGGCACACACTGCCAAAATATTTGTCTAGGAGCTCCACATATATCAGTGGATCAGTTCCAGTGTGATGAGCTCATTGTCTTGGCTCTCAATAGTACAGCAGAGGAAGAGGCTGGCATGTCTCTCATAGACATCTTGAAGGTCTGCCTGCCCCAGGAAGCTGCACATCTTGGGCTTTCTGGCCAGGACAACCTGCATAAGTTTTCAAACCATCTTTTGCCACTCCTTGTCTGATATGGCCAGGTGCCATTTCTATAGCTGTAGCTTGCCAACAGTTAATGAACCACATCAGCTTCAGCCTCCACATAGTGTGTCTCTCTTCAGCCACTGTAACAGCTAAAATAACAGATCTCTTCCTCCTCATTTTACAAATGAAGAAACAGAGCTCCAGAGGGGAGGTGATTCACCCTGATTTATACAGCAACTTAGGGCCAGGGCTAAGACTGGAATGAGACTCCTCTGCCTCCCAGGCTCTCTCATCCACAAACTAACCCATCCTGAGTCCCCTACATAGGCCACATAGGCCATATACATAGGCCACTAAGACTCACCTTTACTATTTACTCTATTTCTTTTCCCAAAAAGAAAACAAAAACAATGTCGTAAAGAAAGAAACAGGAGTTGAGAGAACTGGATTCTACTCCCAGCTCTCCACTGGTTATCTGTGTGACCTTGGGAAAGTCCCTTCCATTCTCTAAGCCTCAATATCCTAGTATACAACATGAAGAAGCTAGGTGGGATGCTGACTAAAGTTACTTCCAATTCTAAAATTGCCATCCTCCACCCTACCTTCCAAATCCCTTGGCTCTGACCCACTGCAGAAATGTCTCCTTTCCCAGGACATTTCATCATAGGGGTTGGCCTTATTTTTAACTCCATCATTATCCATGTCGGAAAAAAATAGCAATACAATTTTTTTGAGACTGGGTCTTCCCTATATCTCCCAGGCTGCTCCCAAGGGCAAAGACCACTTACAGGCCCAGTCTCCATACTGATCAGCTTTGACTTGTTCTGTTTCTGACGTGCATCTGTCTGTGCCTTCTTAGACAACCTGATTCTCAACTCCTTTTCCCCAACCCTTCCTTCGAGCTCATCATGTTGGTGCCAAACTTAGTGTGACCACTCAATCAGTGTTATCCCCACTTAGCTCAGAACTCCAGAGCTCAAACAATCCACCAGCCTCAGCCTCCTCAGGATGGAGGATTTTAGGCAATGTGCTACTGCTCCCCTCCCCCATTCAAATACATTTTAATACATTCCAGGCTAACAATTCTTTTAATCAGGATCTGTGACTTCACTGGTATAGAGAATTCCCAGTAAGGAAATGCCCTTTACAGATCTGCAACTGCTCTGAAATTTATAATCTTAGAGATTTGTCTGGGAAACTGAGAGGTTTCTTACTCAAGGACCAGCTCAAGGTCATAGTCAGGATGATCAGAGGCAAGATTTGAACCCATGTCTTCCTGATTCCAAGACCAGTTCTCTATCCAAAACTCCTTGTTATCTCTGCCATTACTAAGAATTTAATAAACAAATGGTTATCAGATTATGTTGAGGTCAGAGTTGGGAGAGCTGGTTCAGATTTGAAGGAATTCACTTAGACCTTCTCTTTAGCCAGTGGGAGCTTTATTGATACAAAAGCACACCGGCCTGAGATTTAGCAAGGAGCTAAACAAAGGCCCTGATAAAGGAAAAAACCCAGACTTATATAGACAGAAAGCTACACAGCCGGTAGGATGATTATGTAATTTTAAGATTCCTTATGGAGGTTGGAGATTTAGGGACAGGATAAGTACAAATAAGGTGAAGAAGATAAGGAAAAGTTGTCCTGACGCAGGACAAGGAAGATGAACAATAGGATAAGGAGCACAGGATAAGGAGGACAAAAGCAATTCTTTTGGTACAAGTTGCATGGTATTTCAAGATAAGGGGGAAAGGGCATTAGGATACCCTCAGGTTACAGAATGGGCTATGGAATGAGTCTCAGTCCCCCTCAGAGAGCCTGGGAAAGGGACCATTACTAACTCTTAAGGCACCCCTTGTAACCACATCATTTATAATAGTTTCTTCTAAGCAGGCAATATTTTTAGGAGTCAAATTATAATGATTATCTCTCAAACATAGTCATGAATAAAATAATATCTCCCTCGTGTTTCTCTGTTTCCCTGCCATGCTTTCTTAGATGCTTAGTTCCTAAAGAGAGGGGCTGTATCTTAGAAGTAGACTTCATGAGACTTGGTCAGAATCTGTGTCCTCTAGAGTTGCCATCTGGTTAAGTAGAGTTTCCTATTGCCAACCTCCCTGTTCAGCTTCCCTTCTTGGGTAGGGCAGTGTGGCATAAGAGGACCTGGGTTCAGGTCCTACCTTTGGAACTCACAATAGGGGTGAGCAAATCACTTCAGCTTTCCATATCTGTTTCCTCATATGTAAGAGAGTTGGACTAAATGGTCTCTAAGGTGCCTTTTACATCTAATCTTGTGGATTTTCTCTTTTTCTTCCCTGATTCTCTTCCCCAATGTAATGCCATGCACAAGCAGCTTTCCAAAAGAATGCTACTGTGAACAGCTTTTAAGGTTCTGGTTACACAGTATAGTGATCACTCTATTCCATAACAAAAGCAAAACATAAAGTCAAGGTACAGCATTCACAATATTACAACTTATCACAGAAAATCACAATATAATATTCACAACATAGCCTCAAAGTAAAATAGTCACTCTTAAATTAACTCAATCAGCCACTTAGCAGTAGTCTTAAAGTACACAAAGTCTTCCACTCTTGGGGCAAAGTCTTGATTAACTCAATCAGTCACTTACCGGTAACAATATCTCAAAGTCCTCAAAGTACAATCAGTCACTTATTCAGCAAAGTCTTACTAAGTATCATACACAAAACCCTCTACCCCCTAGGTCACTAGTAAACTATAATTCCATAATTACTCAGTACCCAAGGAGAGGTCTTTTCATCTTGACTTGGGGCCCGTTCTCAGGTTCCCTGGATCCCCTTCCATGGTCCCAGTTTCTACCTGGATTCCCCAGACCGTCACCTGGGTTGAATGGCAGACAGCTCCCAGTTCCTTGACCAGCTCTTTGGGCAGGTCCTGCTCCACCCTGAAGTTCACAGGGTCTGGTCCATGTCAGATGCTTCATCATTTCTGCTCCAGGGAATTCAAGGCTCAACCAAGCCAAAAACAAAGTCTCAGCATCCCAGTCATGCTTTCTCAGTCACCTGGGCTCCTGGCTCCTGGGCTCCTGGGCTCCAGGGCACCTGGCTCAGGATTCCGGGATCCTGGGCTCCTGGCTCCAGCTCCTGGCCTCCTGGTTCTGGGCTCTGGGTTCCTGGGCTCCTGGCTCCAGGCTCTGGGCTCCTGTTCAGAAGAAGCTCCACCACCACAAGTTTTCAGGAAATTCTGGCTCAGTTCTCCATTCTTCTGTAGCTGCTCTGCTACCAGATCTTAGTCTCAAGAAAATTCTGACTGTGCCTCTCTGGGGTTTTTCCTTATATACACATAGCATTAGCAAACTGTTTCAGCCAACAATTGTTACATCAATAACAGGAGACAGGAGTTCATACCTTCTGTTTCCCCAACAGAGGCTTGATCAGTTAGTAAGTGCTAAGTAACTGCTACTTTTGCCAACACAAAGGGATCTTCAAATTCAAAATTACATTACTATTGCACCCAACTTCCCCCCAAAATTTTCAACAACTTGTCTTAGAGATAGGAGTGACCTTCCTATCATTCCAAAGACATGGAGTGGGAATGAGGTCAATAAAGCTAGGATAACTTCGAGGCCAGTTGTTACAGCTACAAGGTATGGGGAGCTTTGCCCCCAACCCTGAGAGTGTCTGGTTGAATGAAAGTACAATTAAAGAGAGAAAAAAAGCATTTATTAGCCTCTTACTATGTGCCAATGACTATGCCAAGTGCTTGGGATAAAAAAAAAAATTCTTTCTCTCAGAGAGCTTACACTGTATTTGAAGGAACAACACATAAAAGAAAGTTCAGATGGTAGGAAATCTTAAAGGTACAGCCACATGGTGGACTGCAAGGCCCAGAGATCCTTTCAGAACTAAGGCTCTATCATTGGTATGGTGGGCCACATCCCAGTAGTAAGTAAGAGAAGTCCAAGTGAGCAAGGGGTTGGCATGAGGGGAAATCTGACAGCAAACAAAAGTCCAGATAAGTAAGTGTTTGCCACCAAAGGGATCCCAAAGTGGTGAGACAGGGGCTGGACCCAAGGAATGAGGTTCAGGGACAATACTCTAGTCCCAAGGATGACTGTAAGGAAAATCAAGACAGGACCCCAATCTCAAGGGAATTTGGGTTACAGCAATAAGAGATTTATACATCAGAAAGCAATACTTTCTGTAATGAAAAACAACCAAGCATGGAATTGGCCACAAGGAATACTAATAACTATTTATATAGGATTTTCAAGTTTGCAAAGTACTTAATACACATTATCTCTTTTGCCTCTCAAAACAATCCTGACAGGTAAGCATTATGGGTTTTATTATTGGCATCTTAGAGATGTGAGAATATTAAGGATTGGAGAGACGAAAAGTCATGTGGTCATGTGACTTTCCTATCCTTCCAAAGCTAGTGTCAGAGGAAAGTTTTGAACCCTGACTCTAAGACCAGCGTCCAATATACTATAATATGTGATCTCATTTGAGGAATAAAAGAAAGAGTATGATCATGGCATCAGAAATACAAATTCAGAGCAGTAAACATGGCTTGATGACAAGTTGTTAAACTATAGATTCCTGCCCAAGGACACAATCAATAAGGAAGTGGAGAAGTTTTGGAAGGGGTTAAGCAGATAAGTGATGGTTTAGGGGCCCCAGCTGTGGTATCTGCAGCCTACTGGGGGAAGGAGTCAGCAGGTCAATATACCTATTAATGGCCTCACAGGCTGGGAGATGAGGAAGGAAGCAAATGGGATGAGGATTCCCACCTAATCTATAGAACCAAGTACAAGAACAGAAGTCCAATATATCAAGAGAAGAATATCCCCCTCCCTGACTTGGGCCCTGATGAGAAGCCAGATGGGATAAAGCACCATGTACAATGCTGCTAGAGCGGGATTTGGCACTTTCTCAATAACTTGGCCACAAATTAATGTTCCTGGGTAGCATGAACCAGGGAGTTCTATTAATTCTGCCCACGGGTGGGTGGTCAGGGGGAGCTCCCATATGCCCAAAGTAGGTAGGCACAGCTTTTAAATGGAGACTCCCTAGAGTCTGAGAATGCCCTAAAGCTGTTGTCTTCCTTGAAGCCAACTTGTCTGCATACATGCTGTTTAGTGGGGCTTAAACCCAGGGACAGAATCTGTATTTTAAACTTTAAGCCTGCTTGGCAAAAGGACATGATGCCTGGGGCTACCAGGGTGAAGGGCACATTCTTACAAGAAATCTGTCATAGAGTCATCATGTGACATAAGGGAAAGAGCCCTGAATTGGGAGTCAGGTGATCTGAGTTTTGCCAGATTCTCCTGATGTTCCTTTTCTACTGTTTGGCAGTTTTATGATATTGGACAATTCAATCGAACAAGAATGTGTCGAGTGTGGAGGATCCCAAGGAAATAAAAGACTAAAATAAAAAATCGCTGCCCTCAAGGCACTGACATTCTCTCGAGGGATATAACAAGTACACAGATAAGTAAACACAATATAACTGAAGATGGAGAGAGTAGTAACAATTGGGGGATTGATTGATCAGGAAAGGCTTCCTGTGGGAGTGGTAGATCTGATCTGAACATTAAAGAAAAATGGAGGTGAGAAAGGAATGCGTTGGAGACATACAGGCAACTGCTATGCAAAGGCATGGAGTGGAAAATAAGAGCAGCTAGATAGACCACTGAGCCTGGAATCAGGAATACTTGAATTCAAAGCCAGTCTCAGACACTTATTAGCTGTGTGACCCTGGGCAGGTCACTTCACCTCTGTTTACCTCAGTTTTCTCATCCATAAACTTAGATACTAATAACTGACTTTTTTTTCCTCTATAAAAAATATTCTTTGCCATATGGGATGCTCTCTGTAAGCGGGGTAGGGGTGAGTGGGAGGGATACTTGAGATAACTATGGTAATGTAAGAAACAGAAAATATCAACAAAAACGTATTTTTTAAAGTAGAAGAGAAATAGATCATATAACTTTCACAGATGCAGATAGAGAATGAATTATGAATAGGGGCAATTAAAGAAAGTGAAGTAGATAATTTTTATTACATTAGATTGAAAAGCTCTTGCACAAATAAAATTAATATATCTAGGATAGGAAGGGAAATGGTTAATGAGAAAAAGTCTTTGTGTCAAATATCTCTAATTAGGTATATGTGTTTGTGTGTATATGCACACATACATATGTATACACACACGTGTAGGTAGTATGTATATAACAGAAATATAAGCCCAAAAGCCATTTGCCAATAGAGAAGCAGTCAATGGATACGAACAAACCATTCTCACAAAAAGACTTTCAAACCCTTAACCACATTAAAGAAAGATCCAAATCACTAGTAACATGAGAAATGCAATTCAAAATAACCTTAATGTTTCAAGCCATAACCAGGAAAATGGCAAATATGACAAAAGACAGGAATGAGCAATCTTGTAGGTATTGTAAAAAAAATAGATGTTATACTGCTTTGATACTGGATATATGAGCTGGTATAACCATTCTGTTAAGCAGTTTGGAATTCTGCAAATAAAGTGGTTAAAATATCCATCCCCTTTGATCCAGAGATCCCACTGCTAGACAAATACACCCAAGGCAGTCACTGACAAAAAAAGGAAAGCTCCATATATGCTAAAATATTTATAGCACCACGTTCCAGGGTAGCAAAAAACTAGAAAAAAAGTCCAGTGTTTGGGGAATAGCCAAACAAATCGTGGCAAATGAATGCAATGGAATATTACTGTGCTATAAGGAATAATGAACCTGATGATTACAGAGGAGCAAAGAAAGATTTACACAAACTAATGCAAAGTGAAGTAAGCAGAACCAGGAAAATAATTTAACAATGATTATAACAGTGAAAATGGGGGAAAAAACACCACCACAGAACAATAAAAAATGAATGCTGCAAAATTACCAAAAAAGAAGAGATATGAGAAGACATGTTCCCAAATTCCTTTCTTTGTAGAGGTTGGAGTCCACTAGTGTAGAATACTGCATATGTCAGGTTTTGGTTTTATTTTAAAGCAATTGGGTTAAGTAACTTGCTCAAAGTTACACGGCCAGTCATTATTTGTGTGTGGGTGCTCATTTTCTGAGGCCGAATTAGATCTCGGGTCATCCAAACTCCGAGGCCAGCACTCTTACTCACTGCGCCACCTAGCCGCCCCCTGTGTCAGGTTTTTTAATATGTTAATTAGTTTTGTTGAATTTTTTTCCTTTTCTTCCTATTTTTTTTTTCAATTCTTTGCTATAAGATATGACTCTCTGGGAGCAGGGAAAGAGAGAGGTATTGTAAAAAAAATTAAATATCAATAAAATCTATTTTTTAAATGAAGAGCAGTTACTTCCCCATAAGAAATGTAGACTATGAAGAATTGCAGAAATACGGGAAGACTTGTATGAAGTGATACAAAGTGAAAAAAGTAGAACCGAGAGAACAGTATCTATCTATATCTATATCTATATATACCTACAACCATGTAAATAAAGTCAATTCAGAAAAGGCAACAAAACTAGAGCCAAATACAAGTCAATGTGCCATGTTAACTGTCAGTTAAAGGTCACTCTCCCTCCTTTCTGTTACTAATGGATAAACTTTTTTTTCCTGAGAATGTACTTCGTAAGCAGAGTTTTATCAGAGTGTTTGGAGAGAAAGATCTGTTGTGTCAAAATAAAATGCATCCATAAATTTAAAAATAAAAGTCAACGAGAGATATAGGACTGTTTTCCAGCATTATAAAATGTCCCTAGAGTGCTTTGTTTCTGTTTTTAAAAATAATAATAGACAGCAGTGAACCAGAGATTGCTGAATTATAATAGCACCATATAGAGGAACAATCTAGGCCTAGGAAATAAATCTGACTCAAGTGTCTCAAGAAGACATACTAGGACAGAGTGCTAATATCTTTTTGGACTCATAGGAGGAGAACACAGGAAACTTCTAGAAAAAAGCAAGATTAAACACAGCAAGCTATCCTAGGCAAATCCCTTAATTTCTTTCAGGGTTTCAATTCCCCTATCTGTTAAATGGAAGTTAAGGGAAAAAAGATGGTCTCTGGTTTTCAAATTCTATAATCCTTTGGGTCCCTTTTATAGCAGTCCTGTAGAACCCAAGCACAAAGATTTAGGACAGGAGAGGGCAGAAAAATAATCCAAATGACCAGTGATAACAATCTGAATTGGTATGATGGATGTATGAGTGGAGAAGAAACAGACAGAAGAGGTATTATAGATTTGCGCCTATGACCTCTGTAGATACCTGTCCTGTGCTCCTATCTATGTGTGGATAGAATTGGAGGGAAGGAGGCAGAGGAATGGGTCAGGTTATGGCATCTGCTAGGTGTATCAATGTTAGCAAATCATTAAGATTGAAATTCTTTCTTTCTTCAGTCAATAGGGTAAGGCCATCAATAGAATTGGTTGAATACAATCATTCAACTGAAAAGCTCCAGTCTAGGCCTAAAAAGTTAATCATTCTGCTAATTATCAAACTAAGTCTTCACCTCCAGAAGCCTTCAGCCTTGGCAGTCTCCATTCTGCAAGCTGTAAAAGATACATATAACCTCATTAGACATTATCTCTTCTTTCCAAATTCCTCCTAGCAGCACCTATAGTCATGATAGAAAGTATTGAGACTGATTTATCCTGCCCAACAACAATTTTTTTTTTCCTTCATAATCCATTTTAGTTAGAAGAAATCTGGAGAGAAAGCTAAGAAACCTGTTTCAGCCACCTGACCTAGTTTAAGAGTTCACTCCTGAAGGACTCACTGCCCACCATCAACAGCAGAAGGAGGCCCCTGCAGACTAAAAGGCTTATTTATGCATGGATCAAATAAACAGAACTTCAAAATGTCTTCAGTGAACTCTGATGCCCACCTTTGATGTCCTCACTATGGGCAGTAATCACTCCCATCTATGCTTCACACTGGGAGAGTCTAACTCGGACCATAGGAGAAGACCAATTCTGCTGGCAATACACATCTCTGCAGTTCTTTGAAAAACCTGCATTTTTAATTTGTTTCTTATCAATCCAGTGCTTATGGAGCCAAGAGAAATCACGTTTGTAAAGCCTTCTGCTTGGTTTAAGCTAATGTTTTATGTTCCAATTCAAGGTTAATGGAAGAGCCTTCTGTATTCTGAGATCTTTTTCTTTCTCTGTCTCTAAAATGGGTGAGTTCTGTGACCTGGATGAGATAACAGGAACTGAGGATGCCATGGTACAGTTAAGTAAGGGGTAGGGTAACAAGCACCCACAAATCTAGGGCTAACTAAATGAGGTTCAGCATGGGAAAGAAGTAGAGAATAGGCCAGAAAAACAAAAATAATGGTCTGTTCACTACACTCATACTGGGCTACTCGCCATTTTCTTCATAAGTCCTTCTTCTTTCCGACTGGTAAAATCCCACCTATCATTTACGATCCACCTCAACCACAACCTCTTTCATACAGCCCTTCTGACTCCTCCATTCCAAAATGCTCCTTTCCTCTTCCTAGCTCCCCAAGCTCCCCAGTGAGCTGTCCATTTGGCCTGAACCCTATCCTCCCATTTGCCTACCTTAGGCCATTATTCATTTAGAGCACGGGTTTTTAACCTGGTTTATGTCATGGATGCCTTTGGCTTTCTAGTAAAGTTTCTGAACCCACTTCTCAGAATTTTTTTTTGCTTTTTTGGAGGGCAATTGGGGTTAAGTGACTTGCCCAAGGTCACTCGGCTAGTTTTTGTGGTAAGTATCTGAGGCCAGATTTGAACTCAGGTCCTCCTGACTCCAGGGCCAGTGCTCTGTTCACTGTGCCACCTAGCCTCCCCCTCAAAATATTTTTAAATGCATGAAATAAAATATATGGGATTACAAATGAAATAATTTTATTTAAATAAGTAATACTTATTTTGAAATAATTCCTGTAATTTTTCCATCCAAGTTTATAGACCCCAATCTAAAACCCCTGGTCTAGAAGCAGAAGGTTACTCTACTTTGTTAGGTCTCCTCATCATACCCCTATCTTGAATGGTTTCAGCCATCTGACCTAGTTTGTTGGACACTAAATATGTATCATTTTACATTGTAGTTATTTTTGTATGCATCAGTATCCCCTTACTAGATTGTGAACTGAATGAGAGCAGGAACAAAGTTTAATTTATTTTCCACAGAGAATCTTAGACTTGGAAAGGAGCTCAGAAGCCACCTAGTCTGGCTTGTACCTGGATGACAATTCCCACTTCAATATCTCTGAGAGAGCTTCTACTAAGGGAATATTACTATCTATCATGGCAACCCATTCCACTTTTGTGTACCTCTAATTGTGAAGACTTTTTTTTTTTTGTATCCCACCCATCTCACTCAATTCCCAGTGCTGAAAACAGTGCTCTGCTGTTGGTGGCACTATGAAGTAATATGACCATTCTGGAGAACAATTTGGAACTACACTCAAAAGGCTATCAAGCTGTGTATATACTCTTTGACCTAGCCATACTACTACTAGGTCTGTATCTCAAAGAGATTTTTTAAAAATTGGAAAAGTACTTACTTAAACAAAAGTATTAATAGTAGCTCTCTTTGTAGGGCAAAGAATTAGAAATTGAGGGGATGCCATCAATTGGAGAATGGTTGGTCAAATTGTGGTATATAATATAATGGAATGCTATTGTGTTATAAGAAATGATAAGCAGGCAAATTTCAAAAAAATCTGAAAAGACTTACAGAACTGATACAAAGTGACATGAGCAGAACCAGGAGAACATTATACATAGTAATAGCCATATTATACAAGGATCAACTGTGAATAACTTAGCTATTCTCAGAAATAGGATGATCCAAGGTGATTCCAAACTCATGATGAAAAATGCTATCCACCTCCAGAGAAAGAACCAATAGAGTCTGAATGCAGGTCAAATCATACTATTTTTCACTTTATTTTTTTTCTGGTCTTGTGTCTTCTTTCACAACATAATCAATATGGAAATGTTTTATATGATTGCACATGTATAACATCAAATTGCTTACCATTTCAGAGATGGGTAAAGAAGAAACAGAATTTGAAACTCAAATTTTTTAAAAATGAATGTTAAAAATTGTTGTTACGGGGAGGCTAGGTGGCACAGTGAGTAGAGCATCAGACCTGGAGTCAGAAGGACCTGAGTTTGGATCTGGCCTCAGACACTTAACGCACACACAAACAAAAACCTAGCCATGTGACCTTGGGCAAGTTACTCAACCCCAATTGCCCTCCAAAAAGCAAAAAAAAAAAAAGTTGTTGTTACATGTAATTGGGAAAAACAAAATGTTATTCAAAAGAAAAGAAGCCAGTACTTTGAACACAGTAGACATTAAGAAAATGTTTAAGTCAAAGTATGAAGAAAAAAACAATCAGGACAACAGGAAGTGATATTCTGACAATAGCAACTGAGTTTCCAAAGGATTTTTGCTTTCTTCTCTTTTAAATGCCTGAGCATTCCGATTCTTACATGTCTTAAGAAATTTGTCTTCGCGGGGCGGCTAGGTGGCGCAGTGAGTAAGAGCACCGGCCTCGGAGTTGGTATGACCCGAGATCAGATCCGGCCTCAGAAAATGAGCACCCACGCATAAATAATGACTAGCCGTGTAACCTTGAGCAAGTTACTTAACCCCAATTGCTTAAAAAAAATAAAATAAAATAAAATAAAATAAAATAAGAAGAAATTTGTCTTCTCCCACATAGGAGCTGGTTTCTGAAGGCAGGGCTACATGCTCCACCTGACTTGAGTTTCAGCAAGGGAAGTAGTTGAGGGGAGGATGGAGGAGGATTTTGTATGTCCAAGGATCCCTTCAGAATTGGGTCAGAGTTCTGTGGCATAAACCTTCTTGTAGCAGTTTCATTCTCATGGGCCTTTAACATTCTCTCTCCAGCATTTGAATACTTATACATTTAGAGTTTATACCTCTCCCATCCCCAACTCCCAACTACAAGGGGTTCTTAATCTGTTTTTGTGTCCTAGGCCCCTTTGGGAGTCTGGTAAAGCCTATGGACTCCTTCCCAGAATAATGTTTCTAAATGCATAAAATATACTCTTTCATCCCAGTGAATCTGAACCCCTTCTGTACAAACAAGATATACACAAGAAAAATTAGAGACAATCAGTAGAGGAAAGAAATAATATTAAGGGGGATCAGGAAAGCCTTTCTTGTAGAATATAGGATAAAGATTCAAGATGGGCGGTCAGTATGGGATCAAGATATAAAATACAATCCGTTTACAGGAACTGTTAATTTTTTTTTTTTAATTAAATCCACCTTCTCCTAAGTGTCAGCCATTCCATGTAGTTCCCTTCCCCAGTCAGCTACTTCCTATAGACAATGAAGGTTTGGATATCTTCACTTACATGGACTGAAGCCTCCCCAACCCACTGACTCATT
>WOXC01002028.1:0-86228 GCA_011680675.1 Gymnobelideus leadbeateri
TTCCTCAGTCAGGCTGTTGACTGTCATTTCATACTTTTCTTGCATCTTTTTCATTTCTCTTCCCAAATTTTCCCCCTCTTCTCTTATCTGCTTCTTAAGGTCCTCTATGGCCTGTAGCCAGCTTGTATTTTCATTTAGGGCTTTTGGCAGGAGTTCTGACCTCACAGTCCTCCTCCATGCTTTGAGCCTCTTTGCCCCTAAAAAGGAGTCCAATGTTGAACTTTTCTGTTTATTTTGTTTCGTTTGCCTAGGCATGTTGCCACTTAATTACTTGAATTTTGGGCTTGTTGCCACAGTAGGACTCTGCCACCAGACAGGGGAGCTTCTGCCCAAACATGGGGTCTTCACAACTTCTGCCAGTTGGGTGGCCTCTGTAAAGCCTCCACCCACTCTGGCAAATTGGATACCCACCCCAAACTTCCCCCCCAGACCACAATCCAGATCCAGGCAGTTTAAAGCAAGAGCGATTTACCCCCAGACTGATTGCTGGATCTCCCTACAGTTCGCAGACCAGGAGCTAGAGCCACTGCTGACCCTGCAAAATGGCTTATGTGAAGCTATTTCTTCAGCAGCTTTTTGCCCCCAGGGGAGGAAGCCAGGTGGTCCCCAAATACTGGTCCCAAAGTCCATAGGGCACTAACCTCTCACTTTGTCCTAGACATATCTGTGCTGATAATTCTGTAATCGCCACAATTGCTGGTGTTCTGGGGTCCCTCCAGCCGGCTGAAGGCCCGGCCACCCTGGGGCTAAAACCGCAGACATGGGCTCTGCTCTGCACGCTGCGCTGTCTGTTCCCAGGCGCTGTGCTGCCTGCTCTCAGAGCGCTGTGCTGGCCGCTCCCTGCAGGGCTGCTGGGCTGTCATTGGCAGGAGGTTAGCTTCTCTGTGCCGTGCTGTGGGTGCTGTGGCTCTAGAAGTTGTTCAGAGTCCCCTTTCACATTGTTTGAAATTTGTGTGGGGCAGAGCACATTGGAAATCTGGGCTGATACTATTTTAATAATATCTGAAGCTATAAGCCATCATATTCGACCAAAGGCTGCTGAGCAAAAGGCAGGTAAATTGTCCCTAGCCTAATGTTAAACCTATGCTTTTAAAAACTGCCTTTGTCTAGGAATCTATCATAGTCCTTTGTCATAGGAAACTATCTGTCTTAGGGTTAGAAATTCATTTAACTCCTCATGGAGATTCCATGCTTCCAAAACCCATTTTAGGTAGTTCAGCCAAATTAAACCCAAAGGAACTGTGTGGAAGCTGAGTTGTGAAATCTAATTTGCTCCCAAGATCCTCTCAGGATTGGCATGCAAATTAATCTGTGCAAGGCCAAAAACTTGACCTTCCTTTCTTGGACATGAAAATGCCAGTAACAGACTGGCTTTGTACTGCTACACAGTAAGGGCACAAATTGAGAGCTAGAAAGGATGTCAGGGATCATCTAATTAAACCATTTCATTTTATAGATGAAGAAACTAAGGTCCCAGATGTGTGACTCTGAGCAAGGTCACAAGTACTATGATTGAAGCTCTTGCCTTCTTTTTATCGGAACTTTCCTCCCCTAATGCCTCATTGTTTGCATATATAAGTACAGCCCAATATATAAATACATTCTGGGTTCCACATTACTAGTTTTTACTGTGTGGTACTACTAAGAGAAATGGACACCTGAAAATGTAAATGAGTGGATAATTCTAAAGGGTGTCTAATTTATCTCTTCCATGGTGCTATCTTATATCATGAGAGTGGCCCTGACCATGAAAAGTAATAAAAACACAGTTAGGTGCTGCCCACTTGTCAGGAATTGTTATATGTGTGGTTTGTACTCAACGGTCTGTTGAGGCCAGCTCAAACTGGAGAACAGATTGTTAAATTTTCAGTGTGAGCATTTGTATCAGAAATCAATAAACACTACAAATTAGGGCTTGATTTGTTACTTTGTTGATTGTCTAGACTTAGAATGTTATAGAGAAAATATTAATGATGCACATTCATTTTTAAAGTGTGTTATGGGTATTTTTTTTTCCTGGAAGGTCAGTTGTTAAGCATTTACTAGAATATATCTGATTGTATTTGATGATCTCTAAGGCCCTGTCCAGTTCTGAGAGTTTATAATTCACCACATTTTTGCTTCATCTGTGTTGTTTTTCCAGTGAAAGCCCCAGTAGATTAATTCATTTCTATCCCACTCCCAGAGAACAACAACATGATTCCCTGATGCCAATAAAACCACGGGGAACTTCCAAACTACTGCAGAGTTCACAGGAATTTGAAACCTCACTTTGTCATCACTCTCTTGCTCATTCCTTCTCTCTCCCCCTGTCTCCCTTTTTGTCTGTTTCTACCTCTCTCTCTCTCTCTCCATCCATCCATCCATCCATCCATCCATCCATCCATCTCTCTCACTTTGTCTCTGTCTCTATGTATGTCTGTCTCTCTTTTCAGGGTGATATCCTTTGGCATTTAAAATGCTTCACAACCTGACCTCTTTCTACTTTTCTAATAATTTCACATTCTACTCCACTTCATGAACTTGATGGTTGAGCATTCTGACTGTTTCTTCTTCATAACACTGTCAAGTCCTGAAATAAATCAGAGCCATAAGTTAATGAGTAAAGCACCTTTAATTGAGAAAACAGGGTAGCAAAGCTGCCACCCTGAGGGATGTCCCATAAGTGCAGAACACAATGGATTTTCCAACTACACCATCCATTCAAAAACTTCTTGTACCTTTTAGGAAGAGAGGGGGAGGAGGAAGAATTGAGGTAGCAAGGCCTGGTCATGAGACCCCCGTGGCCCTTGGCAATCTGGGCAAGGAAAACCTCTTCATTCTGCCTGTTTTGCCCTTCATGCCATGAATGCCAATGGAAGGGGGCAAGAACATTAGAAGCTGAGAGCTAGTTTACAAATCTCTGGGTGGGGGACTTAGGGTGTGGTTCAGTTTAACCTAATCAACAGTAAATATCTTAAAAGTAGGAATGTAAGGACATTACTGAAATTCTGGTTTTATTTGGATCATTTAGGGAGTGACAGTCCATATTACATTTGGTGTTATATTTGCAATTTTTTTTTCTGTCAACTTGCTATCTGAGGAATACCCTGATAAATGTTCAATAATTGGTTCTCTAAGAAAAAAAATAAGATGCACAGCACATTTTAAAATTTAATCTGCATTATTAACATTTTCTCCATGACTTTCTTAAGTCTAGAGAACAAAACAATAAACCAAGCCTTGATTTACAGCATTTGTTGATTTCTGAGATGCTCCCACTGAGAATTTTATCATTGGACTTTGGTTTGAGCTGGTTCCAGCACCTGTTTATCTCCTGTCACTGAGCTTCTGCACCAGCTATTCCTAATTCGTGGAATGCTCTCCCCATCAACTACTATCACTTAGAATTCTTGGCCTCCTTTATAATTCAACTCGAGTTGCTTTCTCCAAGAGACCTTTCCCTATCCCTTTACTTGCTACTGTCATCCCCTTCTAAAGGTTACTTTCTAATTACTCTGTCCTCATCTTATGTGCTCTGACTTATATATATATATCCTCTCTTCCTACAGAATTGAAACTCCTTTAGGGCAGGGATTGGCTTTTTTTGTCTTTTCCTTGCATGTCAAAACTTAGCACAGTTCCTGGCACTGAGTAAGTGATTAACAAATGCTTGTTAATGGATTGTCTGCATCCTGGGAAGCAAAAGAGTTTAGAGGTTATTTGAATGGAAAAATCAGAAAACTGGAAGAAAACATTCATATTGTTTTTCTTGGGCACTTTCAAACAGTATGATCTAATAATACTAGTGGGGCAGAAAAAGAAATTGATTTCATTTATAAATCATTAAGTATCCTCCAAGAAAACTGAGAGCTCTTTGAAGAATTAAATTTTGATATTTTCTCCTTTTTAAATAACTTGCTTTGGGAGCTGGCCTTGTTTTCTAAAACCTAGTTTGGCACTAAATCCTGGGAATCAGAAGGCCTTATTAAAGTCATAAATCTTTCCTTTCCTAAAGTGTTTTTTTTTTTATTCCTATGAACTACCTTGTGTTGTTTTCATAATTCCAAGTGGTACAAGTAAAAATATTCTTCAATAAATATCCTAGTTTTTCATAGAGATAGTAATGTTTAAAGGCAGTACATTAAAAAAAATATTTTTATTCTGAGCCTAACAAGCATCAAATAAAATGGACATTTTAGTATATAATAAAGCAAAAAAATTATATATGAAACTGCATTCCTTAATGTGTATGATTTGCTTGTCTTTTATTTTATTTTTTCCCAATTACCTACATAAACAATTTTTAACATTCTTTTTTTCAAGTTTTAAGTTCTGAATTCTTTTCCTCCCTTCCTCCCCTTATCCCTTTCTGAGATGGTAAGCAATTTGACATAGATAATACATGTGCAATCATACAAAACATATTTCTATATCAGTCATGTTGTGAAAGAGAACATAACCCCTCCTACCCAAAAAAAGCCATGAAAAAAATAAAGGGAAAAATATTTTGCTTTGATCTGCATTCAGATTCTGTCAGTTCTTTCTCTGGAGGTAGGTAACATTTTTTCCTCCTGAGTCCTTTGGAATTGTCTTAGATCACTGTATTGCTGAGAATAGCTAAGTCATTCACATTTGATCTTCATGCAATATTGCTTTTACTGTGTACAATGTCCTCCTGATTCTGCTCATTTCACTTTACATTAGTTCATGTAAATTTTCCAGGTTTTTTCTAAAATCATTCTGCTTGTCATTTATATAGCATAATAGTATTCAATTACAATTATATACCAGACATTTCCCATTCGATAGACGGGAAATGAGTACTTTGGCAGAGAACCCACACATGGTCTATTGATGCCAAATGGGATTTTTCATGACCAAAAAAAAAAAATTTTCCACTTGGGTTTCTAGTCCTTTTCTTGATCGATAAGGAAAGATTCATGTCAAAAAGATAGAGGTTTGTCAGTTAATCATATCCATCTACCATCCTTTAACATTACATCTGTTACCAGATGTTGAGAACAGCAAAGGTGAGAAAGTAACTGAAGTAAGATCAAAAATAGTCTCACCTTTTAGGGTTTAATATAAAGTCTTTCAATCAGTCAACAAATACTTTGTTGTTGTTCAGCCACGTCCAAATCTTTGTGACCCCATTCAGGGTTTTCTTGGCAAAGGTACTAGCCTGATTTACTATTCCCTTCTCTAGTTCATTTCACAGATGAAGAAACTGAGGAAAGCAGGGTTTAAATTACTTGCCCAGAGTCACACAGCTGGTAGATGTTTCAGGCCAGATTTGAACTCAGGAAAAGGAGTCTTTCCTGACTTCAGGTCTGCTACTCTATCCACTGTACCACCTAACTGCCTCAACAAATACTTATTGAGCAACTGATGTGCATGAGGAACACTCTGCTGGGCCCTGTAGAGACAGAATCGGGAGTAAATATATGGTCTCTACTGGAGGGGGTGGGGGGTAGATAAGAGAAGCAAAAAGGCAAAATGTTAACATAAAATGAGTTCCAATGACATCCCCCTTGCTGCCCCCACCCCCACTCTACCACCACCACATTAACCTGGACATGAAATATTGAATTGAAATTGGCAAAACATTTTACAAGAGTCTTACCTGGATGGGAATAGACTTCTGTGAGCTGATTCCTCGCCTCAGTATTACTGGATTGAAAAATTTCTGCTTGTTGGGAGGGTCATTACATTTCTCATTGTCCTCATATTTATACTTAAAGCACTAAGAGTTTCGAGTTGAATATAGAGAAAACCAGTTTCTTTACGTTACTTCTATATTCAAAATTTTAAATCCTTTAATAACTATATTGAAGGTTTAAAAAATTGAATTGAGATGACTTAAATGAACTGCTCAGCTTCTGTAGAAATTATCTACAAAAACATGAGCTTTTTCTTATTATGTACAATCCAATCCAGTGCAATCTTAAATTAATGGAGAAAATTAAAAGGATAAAGTTATGTGAAGCTACTTAGGACGTGGCTTCAGTGGAGAAAGAAGACAACCAGTTTCTAGTATGACCTTTCGATGATGGGGCACTGCAATCCAACCAGACTGCCCATTACTTGTTGAAATTTGTGAAAAATAAAAGTTGTAAAGAAGCTGGCTGTTTCATTGCTGTTCACCGTTTTGCAGATGCCTGGGTAAGCTCCCTGGTCACTATCCTTGTATTAATTGAAGTATGAAGTATAATGCAGCATATAAGACATAGGGGAAAATGTCTGGGAACCTTTAACAGCAAGCAACTTATTTGTTTGGAAAAGTATACTCCTAAAATATTGCTATACTTCAAAGACTCACAGGGACACAGAAAGACGTTGCATTCAGTAAAGCTGGACTGCTTGCCTATATTATTGCCTGGGAAACAGAAATTAAAGAAAGAATCTAGGACAAAATTTTTCATACTATCTAATGCGTAGATTTGTTGAACAAATCTAATGAAGCTTTTATAGAATAAAGCTACTTTTTAAAATAAATGGATCAGTGTAGTTGTTGAAAGTGACAGAATCTTTCTTTTTTGTAAAGGAGGGATTTATATCATCAAAGGATGTAACATATTGCCACTGTTTTGAATGAACATTTTCATGCTCAGTAGGATTAGAAAAAGAATATCCTTTTAAAATGCACTGCTAATATATATATGTTTGAAGAAATACAGATTTCAAATGGCTTTTAGACAGTTTTGGAGAGGAAAAGGCCTGTGGTGTAAAACTTAAAGACTCTTTGTGAATTATATGAGAGTGATGCCTTGCTCATGCAAGAACAGTCTAATTTTATAAAGAAGTGGAGAAAGATCTTTTATTTATTTAAAAATAGAGAAATATAAGTATAAAGAAACAGTTTAAATCATACCAAAGATATAGACTGTACTGAGGACTTCAGAGCTGTAAATATGATGGGTACCATAGCTAATTTGTATATGCTATTTTATGTCAAAAAAGGGTAAAACTTAAAAAAAACTTACAAAAACATTTAAACACTGCTTAATGATTTTAAAATGATTTCTGTTTCCAAAGGAGAAATGTGAGGAGTTGTTACTTTTTAAGAGAAAGGTGAATCACAGACAGAGGGTCATTGAGGTAGAATAGATAAGAACAAGATAATAACCAAGAATAGAGAAACTCTCCACCCCCAACCCTTAACCCCAAAGACATAGCAGGGGAGCTGAAAAAGATGCTCTTTCAAAGCTGTTATCAGTTTAGAAGCAGGTAACCATGGAAAGCTTCAACTCAGTGACTCCTGATTGGTCAGTGAGTGATTACCTGATTACCCCCCCCCCCAACCCACCCATTGGCCAAGAGCTCCTTTGACAGATAGCACCACCTAGGAGGAAGATGAAAGCTTCACATAGTGGCTTGTTGCTTTCTATTACCACCACTTTTGGCTGGAGAAGGAAAAGCAGAGGGGGCTTTGAAGTTGCTCTGGTATACTGGTGAGCTGGTTTGGTGAGCTTTGTGGTTGTGTTATCTATGAATGGTTGGTTATTTAGGTAAAAATGCACTGGATAGGGGCTCAAGTGCCAGAGTGGTATGTGGAACTGTATGTATTCCCCATCAAAAAGGTTACCCTTAGGACTCTAGAGAGTTTGAATGTAGTAATGTCATAGTGATGTAGGGACGTGTATTTGGAGACCCTAACCTGTAAGTATGAGAAAGGGTTAGAATGATCAAGCCAAAACAGAGAAAGTGTTGTTGTTGTTGTTGTTGTTGTTGTTGTTAACAGACTTCTTTATGACACAATATGGGTGTTACTGTACTGTAGCGACCACCCCAGGGTAGTACAAATCTATTTGTGTAGCCATTATAGAATCTAAAGTTCTTCCCGACACCCACTCTTACTGATGAGTCAAGTATTTCCCAAAAAGCTACATCTTCCCCTTTTGATTGTAGAGGCCCTCCTGAGGGGCAGGGGGAAGGAAGGGTGTTTTTTTTTCTCCCAATGCTATTGATTAAAGCCCTTTTTCTTCTGTGTTCTTCACAATGTAAATGACCAATAGTGCTCCAGTTTCATTTATCTAGTTAAAATCAATGAGCTTTTACAAAGGAATATTTACTGTGAAATACAGCAAGAGCAGAAGTACTAACGTTTTCTCCCCAACACCTGGGGGGGCATGCGCTACTCATATATCACCTGTGTCTTAAACTTAACTCAGCTGCTACAAACGTTAATCCCACTGAGTTCACCTCCAAATAAAGCCTAGCTGATGGATGAATCACAATCGTCTTGGCTGCCTTCAGTCTATACTGACCCAAAGAGATTACTTGACACTTCTCTTTTCAGGGATGGCCATAAAATCTGGAACGAGATTCTAGTTCCCCAACCTCTGGTGACTCATCAGTTCAACCTTTGGAAGCTCACAAGATCTTAACCACCTTCAATACTTCAATTAAAAACAGGGGAAGAAAGACAAAATAAAGACAGAAGCAGTTACAGGATTATGTGTTCACAGGTCACAGGATAGCAGCCCCAGAAGGAAAATAAAGGTCTGTGCCTTCTGTCCCTTTGAGGACTTTAGGCAGTTCTGGCCTCTTCATTTGAACACAGCCTGAAAGAACAAAGAAAGCCTTGCCTTGCCTAGTTAGCATCTTTTTTAATGCAGCCCAATTCCAGTTTGGCAGCCAATCAATACAACAATCCATCTCTTTATCACATAGTTATATATGTTATATATAATATATATATATATATATATATAGTTATATCTCTTTATCACAGTTATAATAAGAACAACCTTTGTGTAATGCTAACTATGTGCCAGACACTTTACAGTTATTATTTCATTTGGTTTTCATAACAACCTAGGAGGTAAATACTATTATTAGCCCCATTTTGCAGATGAGAAAACTGAGACAGACTGTGACTTGCCCAGGGACACACAGCTAGGAAGTTTCTGAAGTTCCTGACTGAGGCATTATATCATCTAATTGCCCTTACTAGGGTTCTATAAATGGAACAAGTTACAAAGTATTTACACATGCTCTAAATAAGGACTCAGGACAGCTAGGTGGCACTGCTGGGTCCTGGAGTCAGGAAGGCCTGAGTTCAAATTCAACCTCAGATACTTCCCTAACTGTGTCACCCTGGAGAAATCAGTTTCCTCAACTTAAAATGGGGATTTTAATAAATGCCTACTTCCCCGCATCAAATAACATAATACTTGTAAAATACTTAATACAGTGTCTGGCATATAGTAGATGATTAATAAATGTTTATTTCCTTCCCTTTCCATTAGACATCTTCAAGCCTTTCCAGAAACAAGTTCTCCAGCCTCTTCCACATGGGCTGGCCATAGGTGAAGCACACCGTACATACTATGAGGATGAGGCTCTATTATTGGCCAGGCCCCCGGTACATCATATCATAGGTCTGGCATAGCTTGGCAGAAATGCAACTTTTGTCTTTGGTTTAACAGCATTTTTGGACACAGTAAAAGATTCTTGCTATTCAGCTATTGGAATTTCTTGTTTATCACTTGCATCAATTGGACTTCTCTGCGGTACTGAGTTCCAAATCCTAGTCAAATATTTTACCTAATACCAGGATCTTATCAGCAAATAGGAAATTTAGAGAGAGTGGGTATTAAAACACCCAGCACATCCTGGAAACTGCAGAGAATAATCTGAACATTTTTTTCCTTTCTTTCAGTATTAAAGAAAAGGACTATGTAGCAATTGCCTTCCAGTGTGTGTATGATTGCTACTTTAGTAAATATTTTTTTTAAGTTAGAGATGTTTTGGTATTGCAGTTAAAGCAATTCTTAATCATATAATTTCTGAGAATCTTGTAATCTGTTGGAAGTTGTATATTAACTTTTGTCAAAACTAATTTGGCTTCTTTTACTCTCTTTCTCTACTCTTCCCCTCTTCAGGGGGAAAATAGGTTGATGATATGAATTGAGTAGAGCTCAGTACTTTGCCTTTTGAGCTATGCAACTTGTAATATTTGGATATGTGATAATTTGTTTTTATTGCATAATTGATAAAATGGTGGTGCATTATTGAGTTCTATTATATTATTTATACTCTCTTGGTAATATGTGGTTATAGCTCTGTGAGAGAAATAATTTGCCACTGTTCAACAGCTCATAAAACCTAATGTGAGTTTAAACATTAAAATAAATAAGTCTAGAAATGAAAAAGAAAAGTTACATAACAATAATAGAAAAACAAATTAACTAAATTGTTGTAGACTGTCTATACTAAGTTATGATATGAGTACTGTGGATTCCTCTAATATATTGTTTTTCATTCATTTCAGTCAGTGGCCCCATTTGGAGTTTTCTTGGCAAAGATGTCAGAGTGGTTTGCCATTTCCTTCTTCAGCTCATTTTACAGATAAGAAAGTGAAGCAAACAGGGTTAAGTGACTTGCACAGGGTCACACAGTTAGTAAGTATCTGAGGCCTGATTTTAATTTAGCTCCTTCTGACTCCAGGCCCCAGATGCCACATAGCTGCCCTATTACATTAACCATTGCCATTTCAAAGACAAGCATTAGGAAACATATTTATTCCAGCTATAGAATGATTCATCTTGCTTCCCTCTTCTGGAAATCCTTCTTCTCCCTCAAACCTCTTTATCTAAATCCTACTTATTTTTGAGATAGCCAGAAAAGTAGATGGGAGTGATGGATATAATAGATTGAGGCTTTAAGTAAGGAATAATTCAGATTATCCACAAGTGAACTAGGCTGCCTCTAAAGGAGGTGATTTCTGGCTTTCCCATATCTCTGGAGATCTTCAAGCAAAAGCCAGATAAGGACTGCTGGTTATGCTGTAGAGGAATTCCTCTTTATGTTCAGTTTGGACCAGGTGGCCTCCAACATTATTTCTAACTCTGAAATTCTGTAATTCGTTGATATCCAATAGATTGTAAGCTTCTTGAGGCCAGGGACTGTTTTTTGCCTCTTTTTGTATCTCCAGCACTTAGCACAGAGCTTGGGAAATAGTAGACACTGTAAGCTGACTCACTGTAAAGCCTCCCTGAGGAGGAACATAAATATATAGCTAGTGATTCTTGATCATTATCTTAAAGTAAGGAAGAATTGGGTTCAAATCCTGCCTCAGACACTTACTAGCTGTATGTCCTTTGCCCTCAGTTTCCTTATCTGTAAAATGTACATAACAATAGCTCCTACCTTATAGTCAATGTGAAGATTAAATTATTGATATAAAGTGCTTTTCAAACCTTAAAGCACTATATAAATACTAGCTAATGTATGCATTGTGTATATTTAGTGTATATAAATGTGTATATGCATACGCACACATGCATACATAGAGAAATACGTGCATACACACATAACCAGCACAGGCTGGAAGAGTTCTTTTTAGGTATAGACTTCAGAGCAGAAATATGAGACCCAGACAATAAATCAGTCAAGTCACTGATAACATATCAAGGTGACAACTTGCAACTCAGTAGTATAGTAGATAGAGTGCCAGGCCTAGAAGCAAGAACACTCCTCTTTCTGAGTTCAGATCTGACCTCAGACACTATCCATGTGATCTTGGGCAAGTCACTTAACCTTGTTAGCCTCAGTTTCTTTTTCTGTCAAATGAGAAGAAGAAGGAAATGGCAAACCACTCTAGCATCTTTGTTAAGAAAACACCAAATGGGGTCTGACATGACTGAAACCGACTGAACAACAAGTTGACAATTTGTAGCAGCACACATGGACACTTGACTGAATGTTTCCTTTTTCAACCATGTATTGCAGTCAGGCAGACACAGCCTAAAACGCAGAGATGGGAACAGTGACAGGCTCTGCAGATAGCTCTAGCCACGAACTAAACAAAAGCAACAGCAGAGTAAACTTTCCTATATGCAATATGGGACAGTCGGACCAAATATCCCACACTGTCCCAATCTGTAGTAACACCAGTAGTAAGTAAAAGCCATCAGCACCAGCATCCTCAAAAATAGAAAGTCATCCACATACCCATTTATTCATTCAATAAAATTTTCTTAAGTTGTCTACTGTATTTAAAACATCAGGCTAGGTCCATCCAGAGAGAGATACAAAGTTTAGACCTGCCTCTGTTCTTGCCTAGCTTAAAGTCTAACATAGAGATAAGACATAATTAGTCAATAAACATTTATTAAATACCTACTATGTGCCAGGCACCTTATTAAGTACACATTTTATTGCTATTATTATTATCGTAAAGAGTTGTTAATTCTTTTGTAGAGGGAACTCCTGGCATGGGAACTCCTTATATTAATGCAGATCATCACCTCTTCTCTAGCTTATAGTCTCAAGAGATTTCTTTGGTTCACTAGGAAGTTGTGACTTACCCATGGTCATATTGCTAGTATATACAAGTCAGGACTAGATTCCATGTCTTCTCACCTCCAATGCCAGCCCTCTATGCAACGTCTCATTCTGCCTCTCTTAGATGGTTGCAAAACAAATTGACAATTGAGGTTCTAGAGAAAATGTCACAGAATGTAATAGTGCTTAAAAGTATTTAGAAGTACTTAATAAGACTACTATATTCTGTAGTTATTAGATAATTAATTTTTAAAAAACTTCATGCCTGAATTACTTATTTTAATTGTGTCTATCACCTTCAATTTCTTGGAAATTGCCAACCTTTCTCTTCAATCAGTGACTACTTATGGACCTATTTAATTTGCAGGGTGAAGTTGTTTTATTAACAGATGTTGTGTTTGATTCTACCCTTTTTTTAAAGGCATATCCATCTTCAAATAGAATAATTTAATCATCTCTATGCCAGAGTGATTCTTGTTAACTTCCAGTGATCTCTGTGAGTTTGTAGTAATGTATAAAATACATTTTCAAAAAGGTCTTTAGTCATTCGAGAATTTACAGATTTAATTTCAATAGAGGAAACATAATAAAATAGAACAATGGAATGGGAATTAGACAACCTGGCTCCACCATTAGCCATGTGACTGTGAATGAGTCATCATTAGCCTTGAACCTTGTTTCTTCATCTGTAAAACAGAGGTAATGATACTTGAATTTCTTAACTCTGCAGGATTGCTGAAAGGATCAAATAAGCCTTAAAGTGCTAGCTAAATATAAGCTATCATCATCATTATTGTCAATTGTGCTATCACCAGGGTGGTGTTTTGTTTTTATAGTTCTCATTTATTATGTCCAGTTCAATAATGAATTAGCACTATGTAGGAGACTGAAGAGAGGACAAATGTGTGGTGAAAGTCACCTAGCACTTCTTGGCTAGATTCAAGTGTCTGATCTAGGGAAAACTGGTAGTTTGATCAAGTTACAGACCTCTGTCAAGAGTACTTGAAAATAGTTATACAGGGATTATGACTATTTCTTTAGGTACTGTTACAAATAGACACTGAAGAGAGTGGCCTATTTACCTTTTAGGAGCTCAAAACACTTAAATATAAAGTTAAAACCTTTTCCAGTTTGAATTTAATTCAGCACAATTTAACAAGCATTTATATAGACCATTAATTTTTTAGATTTCTACTCTCAGGAGAAGGTGCAAATAGACAATAAAAAGAATTACATCAGCTTTCATCTACTAGCCATTCAGCTGGCTTAAAGAACTACCTGTATTGGGTAAATGAATAGTGGTTATCACAAATCCATCCTCCCTCCCATCCTCCCTTTTATTGAATTTCTACCATAGGGAAGGCAATGTGAGGGAGAAATGGATAGTTAAGGTGGTCTCTGGCCTCAGAGAATGTTATTATGTAAAAGGGGAAGTAGAAATGGATGCAGAAGATATTGTAATCCAATGCAGCATATTAAGAATAACAAGAGGGACACAAAAAAAGAAGTGTCAAGAATAGGGGGGAAAGAAGAGAGAATTTCTGGCTGAGGTGGCCAAGGAAAGTTTCTTGGAGGACTTCTTGGATTTTGAATTGGACACCAAAAGATGATGAAAATTTCCATCAACAGAGTTGGAGATTAGGGTGAGGATGCAGGAGAAACTGGGTGAGTAAAGATAAGGAGGCAAGAAAAAATCTATTTAACCTTTCTTATTTTATTCGTGCTAATGCAAATAAGGTATAGATAGCTAGATGGCTTAAGTACCTCAATTAAAGGATATATGGCACACCTATAACTAGAATGGTATAACACCATAAGTCTTAAAAATTTTTTGTTTCTGTATTTAGGTATATGATGGTGACTTGACTTGCCACACATGCCAATCTGTTTCTTAATATTTCATAAGTACTTCAGTCACTGTCTGCACCTACAGTCCAAGAGGCCATTTTATAAGTATGTATCATTTGTCTCCAAGGGGGATTGGGTTAGAGTATTAACTAATGTATATTCATTGACACTTTTTGGACAATCAATTCAGAATAGGTGGACGATCAATTCAAATATATCTTTCTCCTCTTTCCTACCTCAGATGAGGGGAAACAGGATAACGTAGAATCTTGAGATAATGCTGTTTAAGGACTAGTTGAAGAACTGAGGATGTTCCATCTGGGGAAGATTAGATTTGGGGGGCGGGGCATGGTAGCTATCTTAGAATTTGAAGGACTGGCATCAGGAAGATGAATTCTATTTGTTTGGCTTGGTCTCAGAGGGCAGACCCAGAAGACATGAAATGAAGTTGGGAAATGCAGAATTTAGTGTGATATATGAAAAATTTCTTACCAGTTTGAGTTATCACAAAGGGAAATAAGCTTCTTTCTGAACTAGCAAGTTTCTCTTTACTATAGGTATATTTTCTTTTAAAAATGTATTCTAGGGGCAGCTAGGTGGCACAGTGAATAGAGCACCAGCCCTGGAGTCAGGAGGACCTGAGTTCAAATCTGACCTCAGACACTTATCACAAAAACTAGCCCTGTGACCTTGGGCAAGTCACTTAACCCCCATTGCCCTTACCTCCCCTCTCCAAAAAAAAAAAAAAGCAAAAAAAAAATATTCTGAACTTAAACACAAAATAAAAATAAGTATTTCTGTATACAAAAGAAAACAAAGAAGACTTTTGCAAGAAATTATAGAGCTTGATTATACACAGCTATTTTCCTCTTTAGGTACAGAATAAATTCCACATATAGTTTCCAAAGCTCTTAAGTTTATATTTCCTTCTGGCCTTCTTTCTGTTCTTTTTTATTCACATAAAAAAATTCCCTTTTTTCTATTGGCTATCATATTGTTCTCCCTTTTAATTCCCCATTTCCCAGATTGGGGGAAAAACAAAAAACAAAACCCTTGTAATAAAAAAATCAAGCAAAACCAATTTCTACATTGTTGGATTTGAAAAATATATCTTATTATGTACTTTTCATCCATTACTTCTATGCAAGGGAGGAAGAAAGCATACTTATTATAGAACCTCTGGAATAGTGGTTCTACATTGATAACATTTTTGAGTCTTTCAAAGTTATTTTGCTTTTTACAGTGTTGCATATTTTTCTCCTACTCCGGTTCATTTCACTCTGCATTATTTCATGAGTCTTCTCAGCTTTCTCAGAAACTATTCCTTTCATCATTTCTTATGCTATGATAATATTCAATAACATTCACTTACCATAAGTTTAACCATTTCCCATTTAATAGGTATTCCCATGATTTCCAGTTCTTTATTGTAATAAAGAGATATTCTGTGAATATTTGTATACAAAATGGATTATTTCCCTCTTTCTTTCATTTTTTGATGGTATACCTTAGTAGTGGTATCTCTGTGTCTAAAGGCATACAAATACTTTAGTGACTTTGGGGGGCATTGCTGTAAATTGATTTCTTGAATAGTTGGACTAATTCATACTACATGAATGTGTTTGCTTTCCTATCAATTTCCTATCAGTTCTCTATCAATTGTTAATTTCCTTTTTGACATAGTTGACAGACTGATGGGGTGTGAGTTGGAACATCATAATTATTTTAATTTTCATTTCTCAAATTAGTAGTAATTTGGAGAATTTTCTTTCACATGACTGTTGATAGTTCAGACTTCTTCCTTTTGGAACTACTACATGCTTTATATGCTTTGAACATTTATCTATTGGGGAATGACTTGTTAGTAGTATTTTAGCAGAATGAAGAAGTGAAGAAAAGCAGAGTGAAAAAAGCAGAACTAGGTGAAAAAAGTGCCAGTAAGTCCAATAATGTAAATCAAAACAAATTTAAAAGAGATCAGCTTTCAGATTCAATGTCTAATCTTAGTTACAGAGATCTGCTGATGAAATGCCTTTTCTGATCAACCTCCCTAAGATGGCAGAGTGAATGAAAGCAGACCAGATTTCTCATACCTAGAAAGAATGGAAAAGAATTACTAGCTCAATCAATGATCAATAAATCTATGGAAAAACAATAGCAAATATATTTTTCCAGCTTAGGTTCATGGTAAAAGATAGCAGTAGGAAAGAGGTCCAACAAAAGCCTAGCCCAAGATGGTGGAACACAGAAGCCTTAGAGTGAAGGGACCACAGATAAGTTGGGAAACCTGGAGTCTGAAGCTGGGTACTGTAGAAGTAGGAAGATAGAAGCTGGGAGGTGTAGGGCCTGCAGCAACCTAACCTAGGACTGAGAGTTCAAAAGTTTGTATAAGACTAAGTGTATAACAAAAAGTGAGTTTCTGGGATCATATGATAACAGCTTAGCTTACTGGTCTGAATCACCTCCGAGGTCTTTGAAGAACACTGCTCTCAGGAAATAGGGGAAACAATGAAAGGATCCCATGCAATACTGACTTGGACCAAACAACACCCTAGAATTCCTTCTAGGTCCACAGAGCTTGGCCTGATGTAAAGATCCAATACTTGAAGAAGGGCTAGAAAAATTAATAACAAAGAAAAGAATGATGAAGAAATACTACTACGGATCCAGAGGCACTCAACACACAACCACAGAAGGATAATAATTCTACAATATCTATACACAAAGACTCAAACCCTAAAGAGCAAAAGAATTCTGGAATTTCAGTGTCAAGGGATTGGAGAAAACACCATTGGGTAGTAAAGTTTTTAAGAGGTAGGAGCCAGAAGCTATTGCCTATGTTAATGACCATTGGGTAGAGTGAAGTTTACTGTATGTTTTGGGAGTTTTAATTAGGTCTTATTTCTTTTAGCAGAAAATTTTACAATTCTTCTCCCTGTTGACACAGATTAAAGACAGTGCAGTTTAACAGAATAGCTGTGTGACCAGTGGGCTTTGTAAAACATTCCTCTCAAGGGAAACCTCACACAGTTTTGTAAAATTACTTTTGTCTTGAGGATGGAGGTTTATTAGTCTTCTGCACAGCTAGGAAATTGTTCCTTTTGGGTTATGGAGATCCTTGATTACCCCTTCCAAATTACAACATTTAATGAGTACAGTCTGCCAGACAAAAGACAGTATACTCAGAAAGTGGAATATGAAAATACTTCTCAAATAGTCTGCTCTCAGAATTCCTTTCTTGCCTCTACCTCACCAAAGAGGAAAGAAACAACCCAAAATGGCAATATTCTGACCAGGAGCTAGGAGCTAAATAAGAGCTAGGTGGTTAGACTGAAATGTCACAACAAATTGAGGAGAAACTTCACAATTTATTAGAAACTAGATGTGAGGGTTCAGCTGTTGGTCAAAGACTGTATAGTTGGTCATTCAACAAGATCCAGTTTGAAAGGATTAAAAATGCCCCTCACTCCACAGAGGAGCTGTTGCTCTCTGAAATTATTATCATTCATTCACTCCTTTCAGTTATGTCCTTAAAGACTCCTTTTAAAATGTAGATATGTAATCTGGAAAAAGTAATGCAGTAAGTATCAGACTTTGACATTTTGGGATGCATTGATTTATAAGATTTTTTTCTTTTCCAGAATTTGTTTATTTATTTTTAGTTTTCAACATTCATTTCTACAAGATTTTGAGTTACAAATTTTCTCCCTATCTCTCCCCTACCCCCCACACCAAGATGACAAGCATACTGAATACCCCTTCCCCCAGTCTGCCTTCTCTTATAACTCCCCCTATCCCACCACACTCCCCCCTTACCTCCTTACCCCTTACTTTCTTATAGGGCAAGATAGATTTCTATACCCCATTGCATGTATATTTTATTTCCCAGTTGCAAGTAAAAACAATTTTTTAACATTTGTTTTTAAAACATTGAGTTCCAACTGAATGGGATGAACTCTCCCATAAAACGGAGGTGGATAGCAGAATGGATTAAAAACCATAATACTACAATATACTGTTTATAACAAATCCATCTGAAACAGGGGGATACACACAAGATAAAGGTAAAAGGCTGGAGTAAAATATATCATGCCTCAGCTAAAGTAAAAAAAAAGCAGGGGTAGCAATCCTTATCTCAGATAAAGAAAAAGCAAAAATTGATCTAATTAAAAGAGATAAGGAAAGAAACTATATCCTACTAAAAGGCACCATTGAGAATGAAGCAATATCATTACTTAACATATATGCACCAAGTGGTATAGCATCCAAATTCCTAGAGGAAAAGGTAAGCAAATTAGAGGAAGAAATAGATAGCAAAGCTGTACTAGTGGGGGACCATAATCTACACCTCTCTGAACTTGACAAATCCAACCTCAAAATAAAAATGAAAGAAGTTAAGGATGTGAATAAAATTTTAGAGAGGGTAACTATGATAGATCTCTGGAGAAAACTGAATGGGGATATAAATGAATATACCTTCTTCTCTGTGGTATATGGCACATACACAAAAATTGACCATGTACTAGGGCATAAAAACCTCTCAATTCAGTGCAGAAAGGAAGAAATATTAAATGCCTCATTCTCAGATCATGATGCAATAAAAATCATATGCAATAAAGGGCCATGGAAATACAGATTAAAACCTAATTGGAAACTAAACAATTTAATCCTAAAGAATGAGTAGGTCAAACATGAAATTATAGAAATAATCAGTAATTTCATTCAAGAGAATGACAATGATGAGACAACATACCAAAATTTGCGGGATGCAGCAAAGGCAGTTCTTTGGGGAAGTTTTATATCCCTGAGTGCATACATGAATAAATTAGAGAAAAGGGAGGTCAATGAATTGGGCATGCAATTGAAAAAACTAGAAAAAGAACAAATTGAAAATCCCTAATTAAATACTAAATTAGAAATATTGAAAACCAAAGGAGAGATTAATAAAATTGAAATTAAGAAAACTATTGGAAGGGTGGAGCCAAGATGGCAGAGTAGAAACAGCACTTTCACTGCTTTCCATCCCACACCAATTCAAAATTATGTAAAAGGGGGACTCTGAACAACCTCTGGAGCTCCAGCACCCACAGAACAACACAGAGAACCTAACCTCCCACTGAGGACAGCCCGGCAGCCCGGCAGGGAGCGGCCAGCATGGTGCTCTGGGAGCCAACAGCGCAGTGCTCTGGGAGCCAAGCCCAGGACCTTGTGAGTCGGAGGTTTTAGCCCCAGGGTGGCCAGTCCAGCAGCTGGCTGGAAGGACCCCAGAACACCAGCAGCTGTGGCATTTCCAGAATTATCAACACAAAATACATGGTTACTGCCCTGTGGAATTTGGGACCAGTATTTGGGAGCGTCTCAGCTTCTTCCCCGGGGGGCTAGAAGCAGCTGAGGAGACGTAGCACAGATGCCACTTTGCAGATTCAGTTGCAGCTTCAGCTCCTGTCCTGCAAACTGTAGGGGGATCCGGAGATCAGTCTGGGGGCTAATCACTCTTGCTTTAACCTCACTGGATTTGGATTGCGGTCTGGGGTAGAAGTGTTGGGGTGTATGAGGCTCAAAAAGGCAATGAGGAGAAGAATGCCTTAAAAAGCTGACTTTGCCAGATGGAAAAGAATCTCAAAAGCTCACTGAGGAGATTCATTACTTCAGAATTAGACTGGAGCAAATGGAAGCTAGTGACTTTATGAGAAATCAAGATGCTGTTAAGCAGATCCAAACAAATGAAAGAATAGAAGGCAATGTGAAATATCTCATGGGAAAAACCACTGACCTGGAAAATAGATCCAGGAGTGATAATATAAAAATTATTGGACTACCTGAAAGCCATGATCAAAGAAAGAACCTAGAAATCATCCTTAAAGAAATTCTCAAGGAAAATTGCCCTGATATTTTAGAACCAGAGGGCAAAACAGAGGTTGAAAGAATCCACAGACCACCTCCTGAAGAAAATCCCAAAAAGAAAACTCCTAGGGATATTATAGCCAGGTTCCAGAATTCCCATAT
Organism: Gymnobelideus leadbeateri; assembly: GCA_011680675.1. Lineage (NCBI taxonomy): Eukaryota > Metazoa > Chordata > Mammalia > Diprotodontia > Petauridae > Gymnobelideus > Gymnobelideus leadbeateri. Next base: position 20,128 of record WOXC01002028.1, read on the forward strand.
CAAGGAGGAAATACTACAAGCAGCCAGGAAGAAACAATTCCAATATTGTGGAAACACAATCAGAATAGCACAGGACCTGGCAGCTTCTACACTGAGGGATTGAAGGGCATGGAATGTGATATTCTGCAGGGCAAAAGACCTGGGATTAAAACCAAGAATCACCTACCCAGCAAAACTGAGTATCTTGTATCAGGGGAAAATATCGTCATTCAGTGGAATAGAGGACTTTCAAGCATTTTTAAGGAAAAAAACAGAGTTGAATAGAAAATTTGATATTCAGACACAAGAAGTAAGAGATGCTTGAGAAGGTAATCAGGGAAAAGAAATCAAAAGGAACTTATCAAAGTTTAACTATTTACATTCCTACATGGAAAAACAATAACTGTGACTGATGAAACCTTTCTCAGTATGAAAATAATTGAAGAAGGATATATAGGCATATGAATACATATGTGAATGTGTGTATATATGGTTACAGGTATACATGGATAGAGAGCACAGGTTGGTGGGAAGGGATGATACTTGAGGGGTGAAGTTAAGAGGTGAGAGAGGAAAGTGGCGAGAAGAGATGGGGAGAGATGGGGGCGGGGGTAAACTATCTCATGTAGAAGAGACAAGGGGAAGTAGTCGCAGGGGAGGGGAAGAACAGGAAGGCAAAAAGGCAAAACCATATTCTCATTGAATTTGGCTCAGGGAGAGAATGACATACATACTAAATGGGATATATCACCCTGCAGAAGAGTAGGGGGGAGGGGAATGAGAACGGGGGCGGGGGGGGATGGAGGGGAGGGTATGCTGGGGGGAGGGGAGGTTGGAGGCACCCACTTTTGAAGAGGGACAGAATCAAAGTAGAGAATGCACCAGGTCGGGGGTGGGATGGGTGGGAGGGAAATATAAGCAGCCTTTTACAATATATCTACTATGGTAATGTTTTGCATAACTATACATATACAACATATACTGAATTGCTTATCTTCCCAGTGGAAGTGGGTGACAAGGGATGAAGGGAATGGATTTGGGGTTTGAAGTTTTAAAATTAAATGTTTCCAATATATATAAATACTATTATCAATACTATTTTGCATGTAACTGGGAGATAAGATGTGCAGGCATTGGGGCACAGAGATTCACTTTGCCCTAATGGAAAAGTCAAAGTAGGTATGGGAGAAGATATGGGAGAGAGCAGATTGGATGAGGGAATATCCTATGGGACTGCTATTCTGGGGTGGTGGGTAGGGGAAAAATGGGGAAAAAATTGTAACTCAAAATCTGGCAGAAATAAATGATGTAAACCAGAAGTTAATAAAGCATTTGGAAAAAAAAGAAAACTGTTGAATTAACAAATAAAACTAAGAGCTGGTTTTATGAAAAAAAAAAAAAGCAAAAAAATTGATAGACCCTTAGTCAATATGATAAAAAACAGAAAGAAGAAAATGAAATAATGAGTATCAAAAATGAAAAGGGTAAATCTACCTCCAATGAAGAGGAAATTAAAGCAATAATTAGGAATTATTTTGCCAAATTATATGCACATAAATTTGATAATCTTAGTGAAATGGATGAATATTTACAAAAATATAAGTTGCCCAGATTGACTGAAGAGGAAGTAAATTGCATAAATAACCCCATCTCAGAAAAAGAAGTTGAACAAGCCATCAGTGAACTCCCTAGGAAAAAATCTCCAGGGCCAGATAGATTTACTAGCGAATTCTATCAAACATTTAAAGAACAATTGATTCCAATACTCTATGAACTATTTGGGAAAATTAGTGAAGAAGGAGTCCTACCAAATTCTTTTTTATGATAGAAACATGGTATTTATACCTAAATCAGGAAGATATAAAACAGAGAAAGGAAATTATAGACCAATTTCCCTTATGAATATAGATGCAAAAATTTTAAATAAAATATTAGTAAAAGACTACAGCAACTTATCACAAGAATAATATACTTTGATCAAGTAGGATTTATTTGAGGAATGCAAGGATGGTTTAATATTAGGAAAACCATCAGTATAATTGTTCATATCAACAATAAAACTAGCAGAAACCACATGATTATCTCAATAGATACAGAAAAGGCTTTTGACAAAGTACAATATCCGTTCCTATTAAAAACACTAGAAAGTATAGGAATAAATGGAGCCTTCCTTAAAATAATAGATAGCATCTATTTAAAGCCATCAGCAAGTATTATATGTAATGGGGATAAGCTAGAAGCTTTTCCAGTAAGATCAGGGGTGAAACAAGGGTGTCCACTATCATCCCTCTTATTCAATCTGGTACTAGAAATGTTAGCAGTAGCAATCAGAGAAGAAAAAGAAATCAAAGGAATTAAATTAGGCAAGGAAGAGACCAAGTTATCATTCTTTGTGGATGCTATGATGATATACTTAGAGAATCCTAGAGAATTAAGTAAAAAACTACTTGAGACAATAAATAAATTTGGCAAAGTTGCAGGATATAAAATAAGCTCACATAAATCCTTGGCATTCCTGTTTATTTCTAATGAAATCCAACAGCAAGAGATAGAAAGAGAAATCCCATATAAAGTTACTATAGACATTATAAAATATTTGGGAATCGACCTGCCAAAAGAAACCCAGGACCTATATGAACAAAACTACAAACCACTTTTCACACAAATAAAGTCAGATCTAACTAATTGGAAAAAAAAAAAAAACATCATGACAATTTTACCTAAATTAAATTACATATTTTGTGCCATACTAATCAATTTGCTAAAAAGTTACTCTATGGAACTAGAAAAAATAGTAACAAAATTCATTTGGAAGAACAAAAGGTCCAGAATATCAAGGGAATTAATGAAAAGAAATGCTAGGGAGGGTGGCCTAGCTGTACCATATTATAATCTGTGTTATAAAGCAGCAGTCATCAAAACTACTTAGTACTGGCTGAAGAAAAGAGCAGTGGATCAATGGAATAGATTGGGTATATGAGACCCAGCAGTCAATGACAATAATAACATGCTCTTTGATTAACCCAAAGACCCCAGTTTTGGGGATAAGAACTCACTATTTGAAAAAAAAAACTGCTGGGAAAACTTGAATATAGTATGGCAGAAACTGGGCATAAACCATTATCTAACACCGTATACCAAAATTGAGTCTAAGTGGGTATATGATCTAGGTATAAAGGATGATACTGTAAGCAATCTAGGAAAGCAAGGAATAGTTTAACTGTCAGATTTATGGAGAGGGGAAGACTTCATGACCAAACAAGAATTAGAGAGCATTATAAAATGCAGAATGGATAATTTTGATTACATGAAATTGAAAAGCTTCTGTACAAACAAAGCCAATGTAACCAAGATTATTAAGAGGGAAGTGGAAAATTGGAAAGAATTTTTACAACCAATGTTTCTGATAAAGGCCTTATTTCTAAAATATACAGAGAATTCAGTCAAATCTATAAGAATACAAGTCATTCCCCAATTGATAAATGGTCAACGGATATGAACAGGCAGTTCTCTGAGGAACTAATGATATCTATAAGCATATGAAAAAATGCTCCAAATCACTATTGATTAGAGAAATGCAAATCAGAACAACTCTGAGGTACCACATCTCACCAGTCAGATTGGCTAAGATGACAAAACAGGAAAATGACAAATGCTGGAGAGGATGTGGACAAATTGGAACGCTAATGCATTGCTGGTGGAATTGTGAACTGATCCAACCTTTCTGGAGAGTAATCTGGAACTATGCCCAAAGGACTATAAGTAATTTGATATCCTTTGACCTGGCAATACCACTTCTAGGATTGTATCCCAAAGAGATCACAGAAGTGGGAGGAAGATCCATATGTACAAAAATATTTATAGCAGCTCTTTTAGTTGTTGCAAAAAATTGGAAATCAAGGGGATGCCCATCAATTGGGGAATGGCTAAACAAGTTGTGGTATATGCATGTAATGGAATACTATTGTGCTATAAGAAATGAGGAGCAGACAGACTTCATATTTACCTGGAGAGGCTTATACAAATCGATGCTGTGTGAGAAGAGTAGAATCAGGAGAAATTTGTATACAATCACAGACACAACATATGTGTGATGACCAACTTTGATAGACTGGATTCTTTCCAGCAATGCAGGGTTATAAGTCAACTCCAAAAGACTCATGATGGAGAGAGAGATGTCTACATTCAGAGAAAGAACTAGAAAGAACAGAGTTTAAATCCATATTGAAGCAAATTACCTGCTCTCTTTCTTTTTCTTGTTTGGTTTTGTTTCCTCTTTCCCATTGTTCATTCCATCTGTTACAATCCTTCTTTATAACCTGACTAATGTCTAATGTGAAAGTATCTGAAGATCCTATACTTGATTGTATGCCACCATGGTGGGGGGGAGGGAAGGGAGGGTAAGAAAATTTGAAACCCAATGAACTGTGGAACTGAATCTTGTAAACTAAAAGTAAATGAACAAATTAATAAAGACCAAAAAAAAAAAAGAAAGAAAATGAAGTTCAAGTGAAAAAAACAAAAACAAACAACAAAAATGTTGAGTTCCTGATTCTCTCCTTTCTTCCCTCCTCACCCACCCTCACTGGGAAGACAAGCAATTCAACAGGTTAAACATGTGTAGTTATGCAAAACATTTCCATAGTAGTCATATTGTGAAAGACTAACTATATTTCCCTCCATCCTATCCTGCCCCCCTTTATTCTATTTTCTCCTTTGACCTTTTCAAAAGTGTTTGCTTCTGACTACCCTCCCATAAGCTGCCCTCCCTTCTATCATGCCCTCCTCTTATGCCTTTCCGCCTTACTTTCCTGTAGAGTAAGACACCCAGCCAAGTGTGTATGTTATTCTCTCCTCAAGCCAAGTCCAATGAGAGTAAGGTTTGACTCATTCCCTTTCACCTCCCTGCTCTTCCCCTTCATTGTAACAGCTTTCTCTTGCCTCTTTTATGAGAGATAATTTACCATATTCTATCTCTCCCTTTTTCCTCACTCACCTCTAAATTTTATTTTTTAGATATCATCCCTTCATATTCAACTCACTGTGCTCTCTGTCTACATATACATAGACACACATATAAACACACATATATGCACCTATACATACAAGCCTACATAAATAGATAGATAGATAGATAGATAGATAGATAGATAGATAGATAGATAGATGTGTGTATATGTTTATATTCCCTTCAACTATCCTAATAATGAAAAAAGTCTCATGGGTTACAAATATCTCCTTTCCAAGTATAATGTAAACAATTCAACTTTAATAAGTTCCTTATGATTTCTCTTTCCTATTTACCTTTTCGTGCTTTTCTTGATTTATAAGATCAATTAATCTCCCATCAAAGTCCTATGAAATATGATCCAGGAAAGGTGAGGTTTCATAGATTAAAAAAATTGTGTCAGTAGGAATAAAGAGGTCACTAGAATGAGTTGCTCAAGCATTTGAGTTCTGGTCCCAGATCTAGTGTCCTTGAGTCAGCCATTTCCCTTTATTGAGACCTATCTGAATTGTAAAATGAGAGGCTTAACCTTTTCAAGTTAAGTTGACAAACATTTATTAAGTACTTACTAAGAGCCTGGAATGTAGCTGAGCCATGGAACTACAAAGTAAGGCAAAAGCACATCTCTAACCTTCAAAGGGTTCACAGTCTAATAGGGAAGACAACATGCAAACGATGAACATACAGGATATATGTAAGATCAAATTGGAGGCAATCTTGGAGGGAATAAAATAGTATTAATTACTTCTTGCAGAAGGTAGGAATTGAGCTGGGATTAGAAGGAAGCCAGGGAAACCAGGAGGCAGAGGTGAGGAAGGAGAGCACAGCTAGTGTAGATGTCTAAAGTCAACAGATGGAATGTCTTGTGAAAGTAATAGCAAAGAGGCTAGCATGACTGGATTGGAAAGTACATGGAGGGTAAAAGAGAACTGGAAAGGTAGGAAAGGGCTGGACTGTGAATGTCTTCAAAATCCAAACAGAGGGTTTTATATTTGATTCTGGAGGCAAGGGAGAGTCCCTGGAGTTTATTGAATAGAGGATGGTCAGGTCTGTTCTTTAGAAAGGGAGGATGATCTGGAGGGGGAGAATCTTATGTCAAAGAAATAAGCCAACAAGCTATTGCAATAGTCAAGGTGTGAGATGAGTTCACAGTGATGCTATTGTTCATATTTACCTGTAGATCTTGCTCCTGAGTAAGCAGCTAGACCCAGGTCCCATCCTTTAGTTCTTGTTCGTTCTCTCTCTCTCTCTCTCTCTCTCTCTCTCTCTCTCTCTCTCTCTCTCTCTCTCTTTCTCTCCCTCCCCCTCCCCCTCTTTCCCCCCTCTCCTCTTTCTCCTCTCTTTGTCTGCCTGTCTCTGTCTGTCTCTCTTGGTCTCTCTGTCTCTCCTCAGCCTCCCCCAGGAACAGAGATTATAGGTGAGGGTCATCACTCTCAGGCCTACTCATTCTTTAAGGCTTAGTGCAAGTTCCATCTTATCCATGGAGACCATCCTAATCTCTTTTGTCGGTAATGAGCTCCTATTATACAGTGCCTTGTACAGTGCTTAGTTTTGCAAACCTCTATTGTAAGAAGTGTCTAGTCCTTCAGAGGTAAGGATGTTTCCCTGGAAGTGTTAAGGGCAACACAGCACACACCCCATGGGATGCAATAATTGTTACGTGCTTATTGTGTGATGTTTATTATTGCTGTCTCTGTTGTTGTCTTAACCCCCTAGCTTATCTGAACTTTGCATTGACCTTGGCACCTAGCATAGATATGAACAAAGAATGAAGTGTGAAAGAAGATTAGAGTAGTATGAAGCCACTGGGTAGTTCTTTGAAGATGGGAAAGGATGTTAAGACCCTGAAAGGGGGATTGAAGACAGATTTTACTGACTTCTCAATTGTGCCCTGGTCATGAATTTCCAATTCCTAGAATCTCAATCTATAAAGATAGTCACTATGTGGGTGATTTTCTAAGCTCTGGCAACAGTTGTTATTTCTGTTGGAATATTCTGCATCTTTGTCAGCCTTTCTCTTATTTCACTTGATTTCTTGCATATCCCTCAGCTAAATGCCATCTGGTTGGGTGCCTTACTAAGCTGGGCTTTCCCAAATTGCACCATATTCTTTTTTAGGGTCACATTTATTTCTCAGAGTTATTCATTTTGCTATCATCTTCTGACAGAAGAACAGGAGACGCAAAAAGACATTCAGCCACTTCCTACAACATCTAGAAATGGTGGATCAGAGAGGTTGATGACTGAGTGAAGGAAAGGACCACAATTTGAAGCAGGGGAGATAATGTTTTGTAGTAGAAAGACTGCTACACTTGACGTTATCAGTGACGTGGGTTTATGATTTCAGAGGAATTACAGTGATGAAGCATGTTACTTACCTTCTAATAGGGAGGTGATGGATGCAGGTAATACATGGAATGAGACCTGTATTTTTTGAAGGTAGCCAACAAGCATTGCTTGACTATGCATATTTGTCAGATGGGTTTTGTTTTTCTTTTTTTTCTTCTTTTTTAAAGCCAGAGGGGTGGAGTAGGTGGAAGAAAACATAAATCTTGATAATTAAAACACATTTAAAAAATAAGTACTGAAGATGGCGGAGTAGAAACAGCATTTCCAATGTGCTCTGCCCCACACAAATTTCAAACAATGTGAAAGGGAGCTCCAAACAACTTCTGGAGCCACAGCACCCACAGAATGGCACAGAGAAGCTAACCTCCTGCTGAGGACAGCCCAGCAGCCCTGCAGGGAGTAGCCAGCACAGCGCTCTGAGAACAGGCAGCACAGTGCGCTGGGAACCAACAGTGCAGCCCGCAGAGCCGAGCCCAGGTCCACGGTTTTAGCCCCAGGGCGGCCGGGCTGGTGGAACCCCAGAACACCAGCAATTGTGGCGATTCCAGAATTATCAGCACAGATATGCCTAGGACAAAGTGAGAGGTTAGTGCCCTATGGACTTTGGGACCAGTATTTGGGAAACACGTGGCTTCCTCCCCTGGGGGCAAAAAGCTGCTGAAGAAACAGCTGCACAGAAGCCATTTTGCAGGGTCAGCAGTGGCTCTAGCTCCTGGTCTGCGAACTGTAGGAAGATCCAGCAATCAGTCTGGGGGTTAATTGCTTTTGCTTTAAACTGCCTGGATCTGGATTGTGGTCTGGGGGGAAAGTTTGGGGTGGGTATCCAACTTGCCAGAGTGGGTGGAGGCTTTACAGAGGCCACCCAACTGGCAGAAGTTGTGAATACCCCACGTTTGGGCGGAAGCTCCACTGGCTGGTGGCAGAGTCCTACTGTGGCAACAAGCCCAAAAATCAAGTAATTAAGTGGCAACATGCCTAGGCAAATGAAACAAAATAAACAGAAAAGTTCAACATTGGACTCCTATTTTAGGGGCAAAGAGGCTCAAAGCATGGAGGAGGACTGTGAGGTCAGAACTCCTGTACCAAAAGCCCCAAATGAAAATACAAGCTGGCTACAGGCCATAGAGAACCTTAAGAAGCAGATAAGAGAAGTGGGGGAAAATTTGGGAAGAGAAATGAAAAAGATGCAAGAAAAGTATGAAATGACAGTCAACAGCCTGACTGAGGAAAATAACACCTTAAAAAATAGACTAACTCAAATGGCAAAAGAAGCTCAGAAAGGCAATGAGGAGAAGAATGCCTTAAAAAGTCGAATTTGCCAGATGGAAAAAGAATCTCAAAAGCTCACTGAGGAGATTCATTCCTTCAGAGTTAGACTGGAGCAAATGGAAGCTAGTGACTTTATGAGAAATCAAGATGCTATTAAACAGATCCAAACAAATGAAAGAATAGAAGGCAATGTGAAATATCTCATGGGAAAAACCACTGACCTGGAAAATAGATCCAGGAGAGATAATTTAAAAATTATTGGACTACCTGAGAGCCATGATCAAAGAAAGAACCTAGAAATCATCCTTAAAGAAATTCTCAAGGAAAATTGCCCTGATGTTTTAGACCCAGAGGGGGAAATAGAGGTTGAAAGAATACACAGATCACCTCCTGAAAAAGATCCCCAAAAGAAAACTCCCAGGAACATTATAGCCAGGTTCTAGAATCCCCAGATCAAGGAGAAAATACTACAAGCAGCCAGGAAGAAACAATTTCAATATTGTGGAAACACAATCAGAATAGCCCAGGACCTGGCAGCTTCTACACTGAGGGATTGAAGGGCATGGAATATGATATTCCAGAGGGCAAAAGAGCTGGGAATGAACCCAAGGGTCACCTACTCAGCAAAACTGAGTATCTTGTTTCAGGGGAAAATATGGTCATTCAGTGGAATTGAGGACTTTCAAACATTCTTGATGAAAAAACCAGAGTTGAATAGAAAATTTGACATTCAGACACAAGAAGCAAGAGATGCTTGAGAAGGCAATCAAGGAAAAGAAATCAAAAGGAACTTATCAAAGTTGGACTATTTACAGTCCTACATGGAAAAACAATAACTGTGTTTGATGAAACCTTTCTCATTATGAAAATAATTGAAGATGGGTACATGGCATATGTTCACAGGTATACATGGATAGAGGGCACAGGTTGAATTTGATGGGAAGGGATGATTATTATTTTTTTTTTGGAGGGCAATTGGGATTGAGTGACTTGCCCAGGTTCACGTGGCTGGGTTTTTGTTTGTGTGTTGGGTGTCTGGGGCCAGATCCGAGCTCGGGTCCTTCTGGCTCTGGGGCTGGCTCTCTGCTTGTTGTGCCACCTAGCTGCCCCAAGGAAGGGAGGACTCTTAAGGGTTGAAGTCAAGAGGTGAGAGAGGAAAGTGGCAAGAGGAGATGGAGAGAGACAGGGTAGGGCAAACAATCTCATGTAGAAGAGGCAAGGGGAAGTAGTTGCAGGGGAGGGGAAGAACAGGAAGGCAAAAAGGCAAAAGCATATTCTCATTGAAGTTGGCTCAAGGAGAGAATCACATACATACTAAATGGAATATCTTACCCTCACTCACTCTCCTGAGTAGGGGAAAGGGGGATGAGAGGGGGATGATGGAGGGGAGGGCATTCTGGGGAGAGGGGAGGTTAGAAGTACCCACTATCAAAGAGGGACAGGATCAAAGTAGGGAATGGACCAGGTGGGAGGTGAGACAGGTGGGAGGGAAATATAAGCAGTCTTTTACAATATATCTACTATGGTAATGTTTTGCATAGATATACATGTACAACAACAACAACAACAAAACCAAAAAATAAAAATAAAAAAAAATAAGTACTCTATTGAAAGAAAAATCAATAGCCAGGGACTTGGGTTTAAGTCATGGACTAAAAAAGTAAACATACAATGACCTGAGTTTAAATCATGTCTCTGGCACTTCTTAGCAATTGTTGTAACCTCTCTGGAGTGTTGGTTTCCTCATTTGTCAATTGGAGTGCTACAGATATCTGGAATTCATACTTTATAGGGTTGTTGGGATGAGCAAATGGGATTATATACATAATATTATATGAAAGGATATATCACAATATATATTAAATATGTGAATATGAAAGGATATTAAAAAGATAGTTCTCAAATGAAGAAATTTATGCTATTAACAACCATATAAAAATGATCTGAATAACTAATGATGCAACAAATGCAAATTTAAGCAAGATAAGTCTGAGGTTCCACCTTACACTCATACAGTTGGGAAAGATGATGAAAGAAGCAAAAATAAATTGTAGGACCATCCCTCTTTCTGCCATGTCACCAAATTCTTGTATTACTCTTTGATGTAGTGACCTTTTAACCATAATTAGGCATATGCCCCCAAAATGAATGACAGAAGTAAAGGATCCATATCTATATAAGAATATAACAGATTTTTATTATAGTAATGAAACAAATAAAATAAGTACTGATCAACTGGGAAATGACTGAAAAAATGACCATATATGAACATTAGGGCATAATATGGAATCATACATATGACAGAATTAGAAAAAATATGAATAAACTTGTATGAATTGATGTAGAATGGAATAAGGGGAATCAATCAGTCAGTCAATAAACATTTACAAAGTGCCTGCTCTGTTCTAGGCTCCAGGAGAACAATTTATGCAATCACTACCATAAAAATTTAAGAGGAAACAACTTTAAAAGGCCTCAGAAATCTGACCAAAGCAGTGATAATCAAACATAACCTCCCACCTCTTGGCAGAGATGTGATTACTAGCCTCTGGTACAGAATGAGATATGTATTCTCAGACATGTCCATTGGATCAATTTTTTAATTTAATTTTTTTTTTTACTATATAAATTTGTAACAATGGAGGGCTTCTACTTGGAGAAGGGGTATAAAATGTACAAAAAGAGCATCAGTAAACAATTTTTAAATGCGTAGAGGAAAACAAAAGGAAGTGTAGATGGGGCAGCTAGGTGTCGCAGTGAGTAGAGCGTCGGGCCCTGGAGTCAGAAGGACCTGAGTTCGGATCTGGCCTCATACACTTAAAGCACACACAAACAAAAAACCTAGCCGCGTGACCTTGGGCAAGTTACTTAACCCCAATTGCCTTCCAAAAGGCAAAAAAAAAAAAAAGGAAGTGTAGAAACATCAATTTTGCAATTGTCTGTTAAGTTATTTATATATTTATAGCTTAAAAACTGCGTGTAACAGAATTCCAGTTTCCTCTATTACCCTTTCTTGCTCCTTAAATATTTGAAATGCTTATATTGATTGATGATTGTTGAGTTCACAATAAAAAAAAAGAAAATGAAAAATCATTATATAAAGTTCTTTACTATTACTACCACAGCTACTACTGCTGCAGGGGACCTGTGAAGGTTATTCAGTGCTTATCTCCTGAACTATTACAAGAAGGGAGGGGTATTCATTACCTCCCTGTCCAATACCCTTGGAATGTTGGAATTTGTCAGCTTTGCCAGAACTCCCTTCTCACCAGGTGTGAACACGGATTTTTCTGCGCATGCCTGGTGTGGTGAGGTGGGGAAAGGGGGAAGCCAAGGAGGAGGCAGGCAGCCTGACAACTGCACCCATCCCCTATCAGACAGTCACTGACAATTTTAACTTCTAGAGAAGACCTGGATCCGTACTTCCTCCAGTTTGGGAAGTTTGTAAAAGTAGGAAATCAATATTATTAAGATTCCATCTCATTTGTCTGCTCTCTCTAGCACTCCAGCAGATAAGAGGTAGGAAAAAACAAACAAAAAACCAAACTACCCCCCCCCCCCACCAAATTCCCAACTCTTTCTGCCTTGGAAATTCAGATGGAGAATCTTTTATTTATTTATTTATTTTTAAGGGCTGAGTTTCTACCTTTCTCTGCGTTGTCCTCTGTGTCTGTCTCTCCTTTATCCACATGCCAGTCATTTTTCTTCCCTCTTTCGTACTTCCTCGGTCACAAATAATGAAGCACTCATACTAAATCAATTATGATACTATAATTATAATAATATTTTTGTCTAGAAGAGGGATTTTTAATCTGGAGTCCAAAGACTGGGTTCATGACATTTAGGAACGGGAAGTTTGAACTGCCTCAGCTGTGATAGCTTTTACCAACAGCAAATTCCTCTTTGTATTTAGGTGACTTCCAAGCACTTTCGATTCATTGATTTCACTGATTTCAACCCTAAATTTCCATTACTAGAACTTGTTAGAAACTGATTTTTACCTTTTATTTAGGTAAACATTTTTTTCTCTTCAGACTTTTAATAATTTATTCAGGGTTACTGCTTCTATATTCTTAATTACTTTCATATTATTTCATTGGAAACAGTGATGTTATTTTAAATTACCCCATCCTGGCCACTTCCAATAGTAAAAAAAAAAAAATAGAAAGAAAGGAAAGAAAGAAAGAAAGAAAGAAAGAAAGAAAGAAAGAAAGAAAGAAAGAAAGAAAGAAAGAAAGAAAGAAACTCTCTAGAAGGTAGCAAGGCCCTCCTTACCTTTTGTCAGTCTCAAAACTAAAAAGTTCCTAACAGAAAGGTTCATTCTTGAGTGTTCCCCAAAGCTCTCCAAGCCCAGATCAGAAAATGCAATGAGGTTTATTTATTGGATATTTTATGCCTATATGTAGAGGGGAAAAATAGAGTAGCTGGGAATTTTTCACTTGTTCTGTTTCTAGTTTATCATTCTTTGATTTTGTACCTTCCCTGTAAAGACCAGCCTGAGTAATTAACCTTCAACTGATCTGTTGTGGGTAAGTAAGTACTTCATGCATTTTTGGATGGTTTTCCCCTCTATGGTAGGAGGTGAAACATTTGGGTTTTATTATAAGACCATAGTTAAGAACTGAGATAATGAGTCGGGGGACCAGGTTTTGGTCAAGTTACTCTTCACAGTAACCTTCGACAAGAGATTTAACCTAAGTAGATCTCAGTTTCTTTATCTGTAAAAAATTGAACTAAGTAATCGTGTAGCATGAACTTTGATCTTATGAAATTCCTTCAGTCTTTGAACTAAGACTTGAAGGAACTTTTTATTTCCTTACTGGGGACTACTTAGGAAGTAGCTATAATAATGATACTATTTGTTATTTCAACATGTGAACTTCCCTCACTGGGCAGGTAGCAACCCATTTGTGTCTTAAATTTTAGGGAGTTGCCAGATGCACAGGAGTTAAATACTTTACCCTGGTTGTGCAGCTGGTAGGTGTTAGAGGTTAAATTTAACTTGAATCTTCCTGATTCCAAGTCCAGTAAAGTACTTCCTATGTCACATTGCCTTTATAATAATGATAGTTGACATATTTATGGTGCTTTCTACTCTTGATCTCATTTGATCTTCTCAATAACGCATTAAGGGAGATACTACACATGTTATTATTACTATTTTTATGCAGGAATCTGAGACCTAGGGAAGTTAAGTGTCTTACCTAAAGTTAAGTAGCTATTGAGTGTCAAGTAGGATTAGAATGCCAGTCTCCACTTCAGATGGAGTGTTTTTCTTTGCTTTTCTTTCTTTTAAAATGTCACTGATGCAGTTATTTTCTATACCTGGGACACTTTCCATCTCTACTCTCTCTACCTTCATAGGGCTCTTTCTTGTCACGAAGAAAAACAATTCAACAAAGTCTAATGATACACAGAGACCACATCTGAAAGATTCACAACACTTAACACTCATAGTTACCCATCTCTCTACAGAGAGGAAGGGAAGAAAATGTTTTGCCTTTGGTGCACTGGAATCATTAACAGTCATTGCTTTTAATCTGAGTGGCATCAGCCACTTTTTTTTTGGAGGGGGGAAAGCAAGGCAATTTGGGTTAAGTGACTTGCCCAAGGTCACACAGCTAGTTAAGTGTCAAGTGTCTGAGGCCGAATTTGAACTCAGGTCCTTCTGACTTCAGGGCCAGTACTCCATTCACTGTGCCACCTAGCTGCCCCTAATGCCACTTAATATTTTCATTTATGCCAGTGTTGTTATTATGGGTATTGTTTTCTTAATTCTGCTTTCTTTACTCTTCATTCTCATGCTTACCCACATTTCTCTGAATTCCTCATATTTAGCATTTCTTAATAGTAAGATGATATTCCATTATATTCATATACATAGTTTATTCAACCATTCCTTACTTTATAAACATTCTGCTACCACAAAATGTGCTGTTATGAATATTTTGTCATTTAGAAGACCAATCTTTGTCTTTGAATCTACTTTTTAGTCTTTTCCTTATCACTTTTAGTGTTCATATGCCCTCTGCCAATCAATCAATAAACATTGATCAAATGCCTACTATGTGTTAAGCACTGTGCTGCCTCTTTCTGGTTAGAGGATGAAGGCAGGGACAAAGTCTTCATAAGTAAATGGAGATTCTTTTTTGTTGACTAACCAGAAATTAACCCCTTATTCCTCAGCATTAGTAATGTCTGAAGAGGCAGCTATCAATATGCTTTCTTTGGAGATTCCTCTGAGCTGAGTGACATGAGGATTAGAATTAAATGGGCTTACATAGACACTTTTCCCTTGTTAAGAAATAATTCAACCCTAATTCACACAAGCAGCTTTTTGCTGCGATGCAGTTGAGGTTGTGGTAAAGCAAAAGACAGGGCTAGGTGATATTCTGTAAATAATGAAGGAAACTGACTCAGACAGGCATTGCTGCCCACTGAGGCATCAGTCAGCACTTCAGGTCAAAAGGCTCTGTGTTCTCCAGAAACTTGGATTAAGTAGGATCACTGAGCTTACCTGTGGCTTGAAAAATGTGTTTCACTAGGGATTCACACTCTATTACATGTGTTATAGGACATCCTACTTATGGTCCCCAGGGATAGAAAGGTTAATGGCTAGTCAGAGTTATTAAAGGGATAACAGAGGGATTCAATTTTCATGAAGAAAACCAATTCCAATAACAGGGCAATGAGAACATGAAAAGCCATGTCATGCTGAGGTACCACCGCTGCTGTCACTAAGACACAAGGCTTGAAAGCTGCTTTTTATTTTTTTAATTTTGTGGGTTTCTATTACAAAGAAAGCCAGCCAAGAAATCAGATCTCTTTTCTTCATGTCACACCTTCAAGAGCTGCTTTTCATCCATTTTAAAAAGGATTTTCCATTTTCAAGTTGATATTTCTGCCACCTACAATTCATTCCCAGTATGCCTTCTGGCCATTTGGCTTCTGTTTCATGAGTTTGCCTTATTAGCAAGCCTGTTGGCAGGGAGGTCTGAGCCAGACATTTAACACTGATGACAAAAAAAAATAATCTAAGTAGATCCTCTTTTTTCTGGTGTTTAGGAAAAAGCACCCCCTTATTTAGGGGAAAGATGATTTTTTCCAGTTCCGTGCAAACAGATGTTGAATGTGACTAAACATTCAGCTCAGAGATCACTGTCAAATCATATTACTTTTAGGGAAGTGGCAACCAGTTGCTATGGATCAAATATAGAAGTCATAAGAACTGTACCCTCAGACCTCACTGGAAGTATTTTGTTCCATCCCAGGCACGAATATTTTAAGAATGATATTAACAAATAGGAATGTATGCAGTAGAACTGTAAGTAGAAGTTTTTGCAGTTGGGAGAAATATTTGGGGGAGGGATAGCAGCACAGAAGGCAGTTCAATTACACTTGTGTTTGTACTGTATGTGCTGCACATGTGCCTATGAGTGACCCTCACTCCCACAGGGGTAGGGGAGAAAGCTGGACTCCAGGGGGAGGAGTGTCATTGTGATGGGTCTGGTAGTGAGGATGCTGGCAAACAGAAAGATGCATTCTGTCCTATGCCCTTACACACATCAGTGCCCTGGGGCAAAGCCTTGTTTGCTCCATACTAGTGACAGATTGATATCTAGAGAAAAGCAACCAGTGTAGAGATCGGTTTGAAAACCATGTTATTTGAAGCTCTCTTAAAGAAACTGTATTCTTTAACCTGAAGAAGACAAGACTTAGAATGGCAATTACTTTAGCAGTTGTCATGTGGAAGAGAGATTAGACTTGGGTTTTACTTGGATTTAGTTGGTAGAACTAGGACCAATAGGTGGAAATTAGAGTGAGGTGGATTTCAGTTCTTTTTAAGACTTCCTAACAATTTAAGCTGTCCTAAAATGGAATGGGCTAGCTTGATTAGTAGCAAGCTCTTTATTATTAGAAGTGTTTAAGCAGAGGCTCACTGATCAATCACTTGTAGGTGATTCATGCTTCAGGAAGAGAATGGATTTAAAGATCTCTGAGATTTCTTCCAATTCTGTTCTAAAATAGTTTGAGATATTATTTACTGAGACTTGAAATGGAAGATAAATAAGACCGGGTGTAACTATTCTAAAAACCCACCGCCCCCCCCCCCTTTCCTTTAAAGGTAACCATTTTATTTTGATTAGAAAGTAGATCAGCATCTTAGAAATAATTAAATGTGAGTAGTAATATAAAGCCCATTGCAGATTGTTCATTCCTTAGAATGACAGTTTCTAATAAACCTGGTATACTGTGGCTTATGCTCTGAGTGGAATTAAAATAACAGTTCTTCAGCATGGTGAGGGACTGAATATAAACACACACACACACACACACACACACACACACATGCACACACACACACGCACACACACACACACATATATATATATATCAACAAAAAACTAAAGCAGTTAATTAATTTTAATTAAATTTTTTTTATTTTTGTCTATATAGGTCTTTTGAGATGAAGTCCAATTATGCTTCAATTCATTATACCACAGTAACCCTTATCAATAAGAAATGAAACAGTTAGCTCTAATATTCAATGCTCAAATGAATGTATAAACTCACAGATTCAGTGGTTCTTGCAAACAGATCTTAAAGCCCATTTATGTTATCATGTGTAACTTTTACCCATAGCTTCCCAGAAGTTCTCCATGAGTTCTCCATGAAATTCCATCATGAGTTTCAACCCCTGTACTGGAAGGAACTCCAATAATGGTCAGAAAAAAAGTATAATTCTAAGATGCTGGTGGGAATTGACTAGGGGAAAAATAAAAATATTTTCCCTCCAGGAATGAATTTTCACAGACTCAGTAAAGGATTCCATGAATCTACATGTCAGTCCTCTTTTGCTTGGCACCCAACCTTTTAAATTATAATGTATAGAAAGTCATCTTTTCAGAATGGTAGCTTCTTGGAATATTGAAGTTATTCTACTGTGCTTAAAGGCTATATCCATATAAACATTAATAAGAATTGCCTTAACAATGAAAAATTTAGGGCAAATTCACCCCTGCTGCCAGAACAGCGCTTAGCACAGGCCTGGTGCATATACTTTGTCAATGTTTATTGATTGAACCTGAGTTTAGCATTCTGGAGAATGTTACTGAAATGAAGTTGGTCAGATAAGCAAATGATGAAAAACCTCAGGGAAAAGAGATCTCAATCCCACTAGAAATCTATTTTAAGCACCTTTCCACAGGCTGTGAAGGTGAGGAATGAGAGACTTGCTAAGACTAGAAGAGCTTTTGGTAGAGTTTAACTTGGGATTAGTGCTAACTTAAATTTTGACACTTTCTGAAGTGTGTGAAATGGATGATCACCAACCAAAACGTACTGTTCTCACACCATTTACTCAGGTTCTCCATTACTTATCATTGATTGCAATGTAATAACTTATAAAATAAAAATAAAAATGTAATTCATTTCCCTATAGCAAAATTTCTAATTTATGGTTGAAAAGTGATATTCTTACTACTTTAGACATTTGTTGATGTTCTGTAATTGTATGAACAGAATTCATTATTCGTTATTCATGCAAAATGTTCAATTCTAAGTTCTTTCCCATCCAGCCCAACCCCATCCACAAATCCTGGCCAGATATGAGTTTCATGAACTTATTCTTCATGACTCATTATTCCTTGGATCTAATAACCCTCTCTCTTCACTGACCTTCTATTATTGGAAATAGCTTAAAATCGACATATCCAGTACTGTACTATCTTTCCCTCTTTGTCTTCTATTTTCAGATTTCTTCTGTTGATTGTGCAACTTTTGTTCCTAGAAGCCCACTAGATAACATTTCAAATTTGAATCCTAATTACTAGTAAGAGACTTTGCACATTATTAGGGGATTGGGCTGGGGAAAACCCTTTTAAAGAAAAAAGTCGGAGGCAGAGCCAAGATGGCGGAGTAGAAACAGCATGTCCAAGACACTCTCCCCCCAGATTACCTCCAAACTATGTAAAGGGGGACTCTGAACAACTTCTGGAGCCCCAGCACCCACAGAATGACAAAGAGAAGCTAACCTCCCACTGAGTACAGCCCAGCAGCCCTGCAGGAAGGACCAGTGCAGCACTCTGGGAGCCTTCAGCACAGCATGAGGCGAGCTGAGCCTGAGCTGCGGTTTTAGCCCCAGGGTGGTGGGGTCAGCAGCTGGCTGAAGGGACCCCAGAACACCAGCAGCTATGGTGATTCCAGAAATATCAACATAGACATGCCTAGGACAAAGTGAGAGGTTAGTGCCCTATGGACTTTGGGACCAGTATTTGGGGAAGGCGTTGACTTTCTCCCCTGGGGGCTAGAAGCCGCTAAGGAAACAAGCCATTTTGTAGTTTTCAGTGGCAGCTCCAGCTCCTGTCCTGTGAACTGTAGGGAAATCCAGCGATCAGTCTTGGGGGGTAATCGCTCTTGCTTTAACCTCCCTGGATCTGGATTGTGATCGGGGGGGGGGGGGTCTGGGGTGGGTATCCAGCTTGCCAGAGAGCTGTGAAGACCCCAACGTTCAGGACGAAAGCTCTCCTGGCTGGTGGCAGAGTCATACTGTGGCAACAAGCCCAAAAGTCAAGTAATTAAGTGGCAACGTGTCAAGGCAAAGGAAACAAAATAAACAGAAAAATGCAACCTTAGACTCCTATTTTGGGGGCAAAGAGGATTGAAGCATAGAACAGGGGGAGGACTGTGAGTTCAGAAACCCTCCTCCAAAAGCCCCAAAGGAAAATATGAGACGGCTACAGGCCATAGAGGACCTTAAGAAGGACTTTAAAAATCAAATAAGAGAAGTGGAGGAAAAATTTGGAAGAGAAATGAGAAGGATGAGGGAAAAGTATGAAATGAGGGTCAACAGCCTGACTGAGGAAAACAACACCTTAAAAAACAGACTAACTCAAATGGCAAAGGAGGCCCAAAAGGGCAATGAGGAGAAGAATGCCTTAAAAAGCTGAATTTTCCAGATGGAAAAAGAATCTCAAAAGTTCACTGAGGAGATTCATTCCTTCAGAGTTAGACTGGAGCAAATGGAAGCTAATGACTTTATGAGAAATCAAGATGCTGTTAAGAAGATCCAAAC
Source organism: Gymnobelideus leadbeateri (assembly GCA_011680675.1). Taxonomy (NCBI): domain Eukaryota; kingdom Metazoa; phylum Chordata; class Mammalia; order Diprotodontia; family Petauridae; genus Gymnobelideus; species Gymnobelideus leadbeateri. The sequence goes on from WOXC01002028.1 coordinate 39,807, forward strand.
AAATGAAAGATTAGAAGGCAATGTGAAATATCTCATGGGAAAAGCCACTGACCTGGAAAATAGATCCAGGAGAGACAATTTAAAAATTATTGGACTACCTGAAAGCCATGATCAAAGAAAGAACCTAGAAATCACCCTTCAAGAAATTCTCAAGGAAAATTGCCCTGGTGTTTTAGATCCAGAGGGCAAAATAGAGGTTGAAAGAATCCACCAATCACCTCCTGAAAAAGATCCCAAAAAAGAAAACTCCCAGGAATATTATAGCCAGGTTCCAGAATCCCCAGATCAAGGAGAAAATACTACAAGCAGCCAGGAAGAAACAGTTTCAATATTGTGGAAACACAATCAGAATAGCACAGGACCTGGCAGCTTCTACACTGAGGGATCAAAGGGCATGGAATATGACATTCCAGAGGGCAAAAGAGCTGGGACTGAACCCAAGGGTCACCTACCCAGCAAAACTGAGTATTTTGTTTCAGGGGAAAATATGGTCATTCAGTGAATAGAGGACTTTCAAGCATTCTTGAGGAAAAAACCAGAGTTGAATAGAAAATTTGACATCCAGACACAAGAAGCAAGAGATGCCTGAGAAGGTAATCAGGGAAAAGAAATCAAAGGAACTTATCAAAGTTGAACTATTTACATTCCTATATGGAAAAGCAATAACTGTGACTGATGATATCTTTCTCACTATGAAAATAATGGAATAAGGGTGTGTGGTCATATGAATACATATGTGAATGTGTGTGTATATGGTTACAGTTATATATGGATAAAGGGCATAGGTTGAATTTGTTGGGAAGGGAGAATACTCAAGGGATGAAATTATGAGGTGAGAGAGGAAAGTGGCAAGAGGAGATGGGGAGAGACAGGGTAGGGTAAACTATCTCATGTAGAAGAAGCAAGGGGAAGTGGCTGCATGGGAGGGGAAGAATAGGAAGACAAAAAGGCAAAACCACATTCTCATTGAATTTGGTTTAGGGAGAGAATGACATACATACTAAATGGGATATCTCAACCTGCAGCAGAATAGGGGGAAGGGGAATGAGAGGGGGGATGATGGATGGGAGGGCATTCTTGGGGGGAGGGGAGGTTGGAAGTACCCACTATAGAAGAGGGACAGGATCAAGTAGGGAATGGACCAGGTTGGGGGTGGGATGGGTGGGAGGGAATAATAAGCAGCCTTGTCCAATATATCTGCTATGGTAATGTTTTGCATAGCTAGACATGTACAACATATACTGAATGACTTATCGTTCCAGAGGGAATGGGTGACAAAGGAGGAAGGGAGTGGATCTGAAATTCGAGGTCTTAAAATTAAATGTTTCAAATATATATATATAGAAGAAAAAAGTCTTGCATAGTCAGGATTTTGGTTCAATGCTTTCAGTAGTAATGAAGCTTGATAATACGTTTTTCAAAACTGCTATCATTACCATTAAGATCACTGATGAATCTACCAAAGATCAGGTATTGTGTACATTAGGCAAAGTAAGAATAGCTAAAAGCTAGCATTTATGGAGCCCTTTAAGTGCTTAACATTGCAAAGTACTTTACAAATATTATCTCACTTTATCCACACAACTTTAGCACATAGCATAGTACCTGAAACATGATGAAGTATTTAACAAATGGTTGTTGATTGAATAATAACAGCTGATATTTACATAGGATTTTAAGGCTTTTAAAATGCTCTACACAGGTTATCCCAAAACTCTTAATGCAGTTTTTTTTTTGACTTTCAAGCATTCTTTATTAACTTCTGTTTTACATCATTCATTTCCGCCAGATTTTGAGTTACAATCATTTTCCCCCCATTATTCCCCTACCCAACCTCCCAGAATAGTAGTCCGATAAGATATCACTTCCTCCAATCTGCTCTCTCCCATACCTTCTCCCATACCCCCATCGACTTTTCCATTAGAGGAAGGTGAATCTTTGTGTCCCAATGCCTACACATCTTATCTCCCTATTACAAGCGAAAGAGTATTAATAATAGTATTTATATATATTTGAAACATTTAATGTTACAACCTCGAATTTCAGATCCATTTCCTTCCTCCCTTGTCACCCATTCCTTCTTGGGAGATAAGTAATTCAGTATATGTTGTACATGTCTAGCTATGCAAGACATTATCATAGTAGATATATTGTATAAGGCTGCTTATAATTCCCTCCCACTCATCCCACCCCCCACCTGGTCCATTCCCTACATAATCCTGTCCCTCTTCTATAGTGGGTACTTCCAACCTCCCCTGCCCCCAAGGATGCCCTCCCATCCATCATCCCTCCTCTCATCCCCCTTCCCCTATCCTGCTGCAGGTTGAGATATCCCATTTAGTATGTATGTCATTCTCTCCCTGAACCAAATTCAATGAGAATGTGGTTTTGCCTTTTTTGCCTTCCTATTCTCCTCCTCCCTTGCAACCACTTCCCTTGCTTCTTCTACATGAGATAGTTTACCCTACCCTGTCTCTCCCCATCTCCTCTTGCCACTTTCCTCTCTCACCTCATAATTTCATCCCTTGAGTATTCTCCCTTCCCAACAAATTCAACCTATGCCCTCTATCCATATAACTGTAACCACATACACACACATTCACATATGTATTCATATGACCACACCCCCTTCTTCCATTATTTTCATAGTGAGAAAGATATTATCAGTCCCAGTTATTGCTTTTCCATATAGGAATGTAAATAGTTCAACTTTGATAAGTTCCTTTTGATTTCTTTTCCCTGATTGCCTTCTCAGGCATCTCTTGCTTCTTGTGTCTGGATGTCAAATTTTCTATTTAACTCTGGTTTTTTCCTCAAGAATGCTTGAAAGTCCTCTATTCCACTGAATGACCATATTTTCCCCTGAAACAAAATACTCAGTTTTGCTGGGTAGGTGACCCTTGGGTTCATTCCTAGTTCATTTGCCCTCTGGAATATCATATTCCATGCCCTTTGATCCCTCAGTGTAGAAGCTGCCAGGTCCTGGGCTATTCTGATTGTGTTTCCACAATATTGAAATTGTTTCTTCCTGGCTGCTTGTAGTATTTTCTCCTTGATCTGGGGATTCTGGAACCTGGCTATAATATTCCTGAGAGTTTTCTTTTTGGGATCTTTTTCAGGAGGTGATCGGTGGATTCTTTCAACCTCTACTTTGCCCTCTGGATCTAAAACATCAGGGCAATTTTCCTTGAGAATTTCTTGAAAGGTGATTTCTAGGTTCTTTCTTTGATCATGGCTTTCAGGTAGTCCAATAATTTTTAAATTGTCTCTCCTGGATCTATTTTCCAGGTCAGTGGTTTTTCCCATGAGATATTTCACATTGCCTTCTAATCTTTCATTTGTTTGGATCTGCTTAACAGCATCTTGATTTCTCATAAAGTCATTAGCTTCCATTAGCTCCAGTCTAACTCTGAAGGAATGAATCTCCTCAGTGAACTTTTGAGATTCTTTTTCCATCTGGCAAATTCGACTTTTTAAGGCATTCTTCTCCTCATTGCCCTTTTGGGCCTCCTTTGCCATTTGAGTTAGTCTATTTTTTAAGGTGTTGTTTTCCTCAGTCAGGCTGTTGACCCTCATTTCATACTTTTCCTGCATCCTTCTCATTTCTCTTTCCAATTTTTCCTCCACTTCTCTTATTTGATTTTTAAAGTCCTTCTTAAGGTCCTCTATGGCCTGCAACCTGCTCATGTTTTCCCCTGGGGCTTTTGGAGCAGGACTTCTGACCTCACAGTCCTTTTCCCGCTCTATGCCCCCAAAATAGGAGTCTAGGGTTGCATTTTTCTGTTTCCTTTGCCTTGGCATGTTGCCACTTAATTACTTGACTTTTGGGCTTGTTGCCACACTCTGGCTTTAAGGCCAGCTAGAGGAATTTTCGTCCCGAACATGTGGGGGGCAACTTCCGTTTCTGGTAAGCTGTAAACCCACCCACGACTTCCACCCTAGATCACAATCCAGATCCAGGGAGGTTAAAGCAAGAGCGATTACCCCCCAAGACTGATCGCTGGATCTCCCCACGATTTGTAGGCTGGGAGCCGGAAATGCCTCTGAAAACTACAAAATGGCGTGTGTCCTCAGTGGCTTCTAGCCCCCAGGGGAGGGAGCTGATGCATTCCCCAAATACAGGTCCCAAAGTCCATAGGACACTAGCCTCTTACTTTGTCCTAGGCATGTCTATGTTGATAATTCTGGAGTTGCCACAGCTCCTGGTGTTCTGGGGTTCCTCCAGCCGGCTGCTGGCCCTGCCGCCCTGGGGCTAAAACCTCGGCTCACGTGGACCTGGGCTCGGCTCGGCTCGGTTCCTGCGCTCTGTGCTCTGCGCACTGCCGGCTCCCAGACCGCTGGGCTGGTCCTTCCTGCAGGGCTGCTGGGCTGTCCTCAGGGGGAGGTTAGCTTCTGTGTGTCGTTCTATGGGTGCTGGGGCTCCAGAAGTTGTTCAGAGTCCTTTTTTACATAGTTTGTGGGGAATCTGGGGGCAGAGAGGCTTGGAAGAGCTGTTTCTACTCCGCCATCTTGGCTCCGCCCCCTTAATGCAGTTTTAAAGGTATTAAAGCTTACATTTTACATATTAAGCTATTAAAGCTTACAAATGCACTAAGACTTTTGGGACATCCTGTATGTATTATCTCATACGTGACAAAAGCTTTTTATAACTAAGTGACCATAAGAACTTTTTTTTTTTTTTAAGCAATTGGGGTTAAGTAACTTGCTCAGGGTTACAGGGCTAGTCATTATTTATGCGTGGGTGCTCATTTTCTGAGGCCGGATCTGATCTCGGGTCATCCCAACTCCGAGGCCGGCGCTCTTACTCACTGCGCCATCTAGCCGCCCCGAGAACTTTTTTATTTTCATTGTGCAGATAAAGAATTTCAGCCTCAGAGATCCGAGTGATTTGCCCTCAGTCATGCAGCTAATAAGTGCCATGGAAGACCAAAGCCGGGCGTCTCAATATGTAGTGCTCTTTCTACAACACATTGCCTTTCATAAAGAGTCAGCTTCACCATGGGTAAGGCATCCAAGATAAATGAGTCGCCTAAAGATCTTAAGGGAGGGAAAACTCCCTACTTCCTGACTTCCATTTTTTTCATTTACTTTAATTGTTCTACAGTGTTTTTTTCCTTTTATTTGGATACAATTTGCAATTTTTTAACCTGCCCCCAATGCTGCCTTCCAGTGCTATCCTAAAAGAGCCTAATAAAAGGAAAAGAAAAATCGAAGACTGCTATTATGTTCCCCTCCCCTCTACATACTATCTGCTTTAGGCTAAGCATCCTTATATAATAGAGAGAGTATTGGATTTGGAGTTAGAGAATGCAGCTTCCAGTCCTGGCTCCGTCTTCATCAGCTTTGTGTTCTTAAGCAAAACAAGCTTTACTTGGCTTCAGTTTCATTATCTGCAAAATGGTCCGGGATTGGATTAGATGATCTCTAAATTTCTTTCCAACTCTGTATCTGTGATTCCTGGTTCAATAAACTAATCCTGGTAGGGCATGATTTTGAGAACATGGTTTTCACAATACTTGCTGGCCTCCTCTGGACATTATTTAGCGTAATGATTTCCAAAGTGAGGGCCAAAGCAAGGGGCAGGATGTGGGATGGGCAGGAGTGTAGGATCAGCTTAGAGGAATTTGGGTTGTATCCCAGCTATCGCACACTAGAGAATCATGGGACTTGTCTACAGCAAAATCACATGTGTTCATCCCTTTCAGCACTCCCGTATTAATTTCCCTCTCCCCACTATACATGCTCCCAAGTTCCTTCTTCTGAGGTAAGTAAGCATCAGCTCCTCAGGGAAGTTATAGCTCAACTGTTATCTGAGCCCCTACAGTAACAGAGGGACAGATGCCATTGGGAAAATCTCTACCTCCTCCTCAGCATACCTATCTCCTGCTCTTCCTCAAAATTATCTCAGATTCAGCAGGTGCCCCACTGAAGAGTAGGGTCTGTACTGAGAGCAATAAAAGCTATACTCCCCCCCCCCTTTTTGTTTTGGGTGGGGCACAGTAAGTCTCAGAGGATAATTGTCAGATAGATGATGAGCAGTAGGTCTCACTACAAGCCTACCCTTCTAACTTTCCTGTTACTGTTAAGGGTACCCCCATCCTACCAGTTACCAAGGTTTACAATATTAGTACCATCCTCACTCACCACACGTATCCAGTTATTTGCCACTTCTTGTCAGTTCCACCTCCTCACTATCTCTTGCATTTGTTCCCTTTCCACTCAGCCACCACCTTAGTTTAGTCCCTTAGAACTTTTTACCCAAACAATCCAAATTTGGTGTCCCCGCTTTAAGTCTCCTCATATACTAATCAATCCTCCATACAGCTGCCAAAATGATTTTGTTAATGTTCAGGTCTGACTATGTCATTCCTCTACTCAGAAACTTTAGTGGCTCACTCTTGACTTTAAAGTCATCCTTATCTTACCCTTAATTTATATTTTAGTGTGTTTTATAATATTCACAAGTATTTTTTTTTCAAAGCAATTGGGGTTAAGTAACTTGCTCAAGATTACATGGATAGTCATTATTTATGTGTGGGTGCTCATTTTCTGAGGCCAGAATGGATCCCAGGTCGGGTCGTCCCAACTCAGGGGCCTGTGCTGTTATATGCATAAGTATTAATACTGCAATGCATATATAATTTATAAATAAATACACATACTGGGGATTTTTTTTAAATTGCTAAGGGTATGTTATTAAAAAAGCTTGATCACCACTAATCCATCTTATCAAAAGACTTTCTAAATAAGAATGCACAGTGCTATGCACAGTTTTAAGCGCAGGACTCTGGATGTGCTTTGACCAGAGCAGGGGGCAGTGGACTATAACTTCTCCAATTTTTTAGACTGTGTATTTTTTTTTTTTTTGCACAGGTAATTTTATGCTTGCCTGTGGGTGTTGTCAGTGCTCGTAGATTATTGTTGGAAATATTCAGAAAACACATACCTGAATATTGTCACTTTTTTACATCACAATTCAATAACCATTTAACAGTTAAAGCTAGTAAATGCAGGGCACAAAATGGAACAAATGTTTGCACTTTTTCCTTGTGAATAAGGTCCTTGTGAAAAATAGTAACAAGTTTGCTCAATACATACCACTATATCAATGAAGAAAAACCTTTTTTAAAAATATACTAATCTGTTTATAAATAAACTCCAGGTTTTTTTACAGTATACATTTATAGATTTGATCAGTAAAAACCAACTATATATATATATATATATATATATATACTCTTCTTTGAAAAGAAAATATGAAGAAATGGATCAGTAGGGAAAAATTAATCAAAGGAAAGGAAGTAAAAAGCAAGCATTGGATTAATAGAGAGTTAGTAAATGTATAGACATACTTCAACATCATTTCTGTTCATCTATACCAATACTAGGATAGGATTGCCAGTATTGGGGACCATTTTTACTTGAATTCTAATAGATTGAAATCAATCTTGTAGTACACAAAGGGATAACATTCCTGTTACTGAGATTTGAACCTGGAATATCCAGAGGAGCATTAATAATAGATGCTGCACTATTGTCCATGTTTTGGTAATAAATTATACAATACTTCTCTCAGTTTCTTCATGGTTTTATTGTTGGGTTGAAGTAGTGTTGCCTGGAAGTTCACTGGCAATCCATATCTTAAAACAGACTCAACAAAAACTGTTAATGTTGTGAATCCATGCTATGAAAATTTCACTTAATTTCACTTTCAGCCCCTGAATTAGCTGTCCAAACTTCTTGTCAGTGGAGAGCCTGGTCATCTCCTCTTTGCTTTTGTATTCACTTCACTATACTGAAAATCATGGACAGTGAGCTTGTTTTCTCTGGCTTTATATATGAAGTCATCCACTGCCTTTCTAAACAAGGTAACATTGCACATCTTGGTCCTCTGAGAGAACTTTGCTAGACCTCAGGTCTGCCATCTCAACCAATGTCTCATGTCACTCAACCCAGTCATTGTGGTTTAATTTTGGAACTACCACCGATAATGTGATGAGATACTCTGAATCAAGAACAAAGTCATCTTTCTTTATGATTTCTACTAGACTTCTAGCTGATAAACTTCCCACATTCTTTCTTTCAAAATTCTGAAGACTGCCTTTCAGATTATTATATGCAGACGCTTGGGCTTTCAAGTCATTGTCAATTTGACTTACTCCCTTGCCAATTATTTCAGAAATATTTTTCAGGGACTGCTTGATTGGATACTTGGCCTTGTTGGATACATTGGAATCTTGTTATATATGTAACCAAGTCAAATCCATTGGCCAATAGGTTTTCTTGAATTTTATCTCTACTATCTTCTAGTATACAAGTCATACATTGGGTCACTTTCTTAATGATTCCCTCCACAAATACATCTGATTTGGCCAATTCATTTGATAATCTAACTAAAAAACCAATGTACCATCCTTGAAGTCAGGAATGTTGGACTTTGAATTAATAGAGAGATTATTACTTTTGGTTGTTGATGCATGTAGTTTCTCCTGTTTGTTGGCATATTTCCTCTCCAGCAGCTGATATAAACCAGAACTCAGTCATGCTTACCAAGGAATTTTTCCAAAAATAAGATTGATATGGAGGTGCTGGCAAGGAAAAAAAGGAACAAGGGAGGAAAACCTGGGAGGACTTAGCAGTTTAGCTCTCCATCTACCCATTCTCTGGGATGCCTCAGCCCTAGCACTGACTAATGCAAATCATGTGCCAAGTCCAAGCTTGTGTATTTAAATGCAGCTATTGCATTCATTTTTTTGTGTGTGCCATATGATACCCTTGACTCATTGAATTCAATATTCACTAAAATACCAAGATTTTTTCAGGTAAGTTATTGAGCTTTCCTCCTCTGGTACATATGAAATTGAAATTTTGTACTCAAGTATTAGACTTTATTTCTGTTGTATTTTATCTTATTATATTTGGCTTAAATGGTTCGGATCCTTTGGGATCATACCTCTCATCCAATGTGTTAACCATGCCTCCCAGTTTTAAACAGTCTATACATTTGATAACTACATCATCCAGTCTTTTATCTAAGCCATTGATTAAGATATTACCCAGCATAGGGAAGGTGCATGAGGCACCTCACTAGAGACCTTCCCTCTTTCCACATGAGCATTGTCCCCTTAATGTCTACACTCTTTTATTTTTTTTTAAAGCAATTGGGGTTAAGTAACTTGCTCAAGGTTACACGGCTAGTCATTTGATTTATGCGTGGGTGCTCATTTTCTGAGGCCGGATCTGATCTCGGGTCATCCAAACTCCGAGGCCGGCCCTCTTACTCACTGCGCCACCTAGCCGCCCCTTTAGGGCAATTGGGGTTAAGTAACTTGCCCAAGGTTACAGGGCTAGGTTTTTGTTTGTGTGGATTAGGTGTCGGAGGCCAGCTCCGAACTCAGGTCCTTCTGATTCCAGGGCCGGCGCTCTATTCACTGCGCCACCTAGCCGCCCCAATGTCTACACTCTTAACCTGCTTATTGAACTAATTCTGAATTATCCTAACTGTACAATTATCTAATCTATATCTCTCCATTTTAACATTAGCATGAGGGCATTTGTACAAATGTTATTATAATACTATTAATAGCTAGCCTTTGTATGGCACCCATTACAGGCATATTTCATTTTGTTGGGCTTTTTATTACCCTTTGCAGATATTGCTTTAAAAAAAGCCAAATTGAAGGTTTGCGGCATCCCTGCATCATGCAAATTGATTAACACCATTTTTTTCTAGCAGCACATGCTCACATTGTGTCTCTATGTCACATTTTGGTAATTCTTGAAATGTTTCAAACTTTTTCATTATTATTCTATCTGTTATGATGATCAGTGATCTTTGATTTTCTGATGTAATTGTTTTGGGGCATCATGAACTGTGCCCATATAAGATGGCAAACTAAGTCAATAAATGCTGTGTTTGCTCTGACTGTTCCATCAACATGCCATTCTCCAATTTCTCTCCTCCTCGGGACTCTTTATTTACTGAGACACAACAATATTGAAATTAGGCCAATAAATAATCCTCTAAAATGGCCTGTGATTTTTCAAGTTAAAAGAAGAGTCAACTAAAGGGGCAAACTTCATTGCTGTCTTCTTTTATGTAATTTCCAGGGGCAGCTAGGTGGTGCAGTAAATAGAGTGCTGGCCCTGAAGTCAGAAGGACGTGAGTTCAAATCTGGCCTCAGACACTTGACACACTTAATAGTGGTGTGACCTTGGGCAAATCACTTAACCCCAATTGCCTTGCCTTTACCTGTCCCCCACAAAAAAGAAAGAAATTTCCACAGCTACCCCAACCCTCAGCAACCACTAGCAAAAAGATTGTGGCTTGCTGAAGACTCAGATGACAGCTAGCATTTCATTTTTTTTAGCAGGTACACTTTTTTAGATAACACCATTGCACATTTAGTAGGCTACAGTTAAGTATAAACATAACTGGAAAACAAAAAAAAAATTTGTGTGACTTGCTTTACAACAATATTCACTTTATTGTGGTGGTCTGGAACTGAACCTATAATATCTCTGAGGTATGCTATACTATTCTGTACTATACTATTTTTACATAGCACTTACTATATATCATAGGCTTAGCATAAGGACTGTGCTAAGTGCTTTACCTATGTTCTCATTTAATCTTTGTAACGACCTTGTGAGGCAGGTGTTATTATCCTCATTTTACAAATGAGGAAACTGAGGCAAATGGTGGTGAAAATGACCTTCCCAATGTCACACAGTTAGTACATGTCTAAGACCAGATTTAAGCTCAGGTCTGCCTGACCTTAGAGCCAAAATGCTCTATCTATCCACTGTGCCACCAAGCTGCTAAAATTATGGTAAAATAATAGCATTTTTATAATCTACCAATCTAGCAATTCTTTGCAAAGAGTAAAGAAGGCATATAAAATAAAAGTAAAGTATAGCATGAACTGTTTTTTAATGAAACTATGCTTGGCCTCCTCCTATTCTACCTGTTCACTGACTGTCCCTTGAAAAGTACTTTCTAAAATGTTGTCAGTAATTGTGTCAAAGTAGGCTCCTACTTAATAGGTCTATCATCCATGTATTCTCCCTGACTGGGGTGTAGCCAAGATTTGTTATTGAGTGCTCTTCTCTTTTTCTATACTGTCACTTTGTGACCTTATTAGTTCTCGTGGGTTTAATGATTTTTTTCTCTGCTGTTCACTCTCAGACCTATATATTCAATTGTAATTTCTTTCCTGGGCTTTAGTCCTTTTTCACCAACTTCTCACTGGACATTTCAAACTGGGAGTCCCATAGGCATCTCAAATTCATTGAGTTTGAAATAGAACTCATTATCTCCCCCTCCACACACAAACTCACCATTTTACCAAACTTTTCTATTTTTGTTGAAGGTCGGCTTAGCCTATCCTAACCACTTAAATTCTCAACCTAAGTATTATGATTGCCTCTTCACTCTCATTCACTCTAAGTATACCATTCCACATTTCTACTTTACTTTTATATTCATCATAACATCTGTCACATCTGTCCCCAGTCCCAACCCTACTTTACATCATTATCTCTTGCCTGGAATATTATAGTAGCTTCTTGATTGGCCCCCCTGCCTCAATTCTCTCCCTCTCCCGACTCTTATCTATCATTTACACAGATGTTAGAATGGTTTTCTTAAAGCATAGGTTTAACCATGTCACTCTCTTCAATAACCTCTATTGGTTCCCTATTGCCTCTAGGAACAAATACAGTCTCTTCTGTCTGTCATTTAAATGCCTATACAACCTGCCTCCAAACAATATTTCCAGCTTTAGTACACATTATTCCCTTTCACATTCCTCGTGGTCTAATCAGACTGACCTTCTTAATGCTTCTCCATTACCTGCATTCTCTGTGCCTTAGCACTGGCTGTCCTTCATTTCTGGAATGAACTCACTTTTTGTCCTCCTAAAATCTTGTTTCTTCCAAAGCTAAGTACAAGGACTACTTTGTACATGAAGTCTTTCTGGATCCTCCCAGAAGCAAGTGGCCCCTTCACCTCCAATCACATTGTATTTATTTTGTATATATGTTTGTAGCACCCCTTCTGGGATCACTTCTCCAATTCCCACTTATATTGGCAGCTGGATCCTCAAAGGGCAGTTAATTACTACTAGTCTCAGAGTTCTAAGGGGGAACCAGAAAGCAAGGTGGTTTTTAGTATTATCAGTTGAGTCTTCATCTGTTGGCTCCTTGTTGTTAATCAGTCAGTTGACTCCATTAGTTTTAGAAAAGGAATTTACTGAGATAGAATAAGTAGAAGAGTTAGTATAAAACAGCCCTCCCTCCCAAATGGGGATGGATATCCCCTTGAACACATATGGGGAGAGTGGGATCAAACTTAAAGCTTAATGGTAGTAAAGCATAGGTGTAACTTGGGGATACTTCCTAACTCTTAGTGCTGAAAGTATTTTTATTTCTTCACAGAATTCTTGTGAAGTTCTCTTAGATGTACTTTTCTGTTATTATATAGCATCTTCAGATTTTGCAATTCTCACAAAGTCACTGCCAAAGTCACTGGAACATTCATATCAATGTTATTGCTCACGTATCTCCTGACTTCTGTTGCTATGGCTCCCACCTTGGATGGATTCAGCTACCCATTTTCATTGCTTGTTGGGTATATTATGAGTTCTCTGAATGTCTTGAACTCACCCCTTTCTGAGAATAGTCATTAACCTATGGTCAGGAAAGCATAAACACAGGAGAAGTATAGGTGCCATCTATACGTGGTGGTTGGATGACCCTTCCGCACCTGGCAGCTCAAAGCAGTGCTGCTCACTTGAAGCTGCCAAGGAAAGTAGCTGAGAGATAGGAGGAATTTCAGCTTTTGTATTCATACTTAATTTCAGCTCAAGAACTCCTGAGTCATCAGTTCTTCTGGCTCTGCAGCCAATTAGAAAGTTTTTTTTGTTTGTTTTGGGGTTTTGTTTTGGTTTGTTTTCTTGTCATCACCCAGTACCAATCTATAAGTAATCATGACTTGAAATTAGCTTCCCAAAGTTTCTACATGATTTCATTAGAAGCAGATAGGGACTATCCATCCATGCTATAAGAACTAAAAGCAGGCAGGGAATATCTATGCATTCTTCTTTGGTTAGTCCCCTCCTCCATCAAACCACACATATGCATGCTATTATCTCTCCTGATAGAATGTGAGCTCCTTAGTGCAAGGAGTGTTTCACTTCTGTCTTTGTATTCCCAGTACCCTGACCAGGACGTGATACATAGTAAGCACTTAACAAATGCTTGTTGAGATTAATTTTCAGACCTCATTCTCTTACCTTTTTTGACAATCAGGACAGTTTCCTTTCTTCTGTTCTATGGCACTTTTATTCTCCATGGGTTTTCAAACTTTACTGATAGTAGTTCAGCAGGCACATTTATTAGTTCTCTCAGTCTCCAAGGCTGTAGCTCACATTGGGACCAGATAACTTGATTTCATCAAGGGTAACTAAATACATTCTACCTCAGTTATTCTGGGTTTTAATTCCATGTTAAATTGTTTTTATTTTATAGTTTCTACCCCAAAGATAACTTTCTTGGCAGGGAAAACGAAACAAAATAATTCTTATACCTATAAGCTAATTCACTCTACTACCCAGCCTTTTATTCAAGCTAAAAGTAAATTAGATAAAAAGGCTTTAGTATCTCAAAATATCTTGAACAATATCTAGCTTGTAATAGGACAACAATATTAAGGTGCAGATGATATTACATTAATGCTTAAGATTTAAGAAGACAGATACCTTTGAAAACACATGAAAAATATAGGACTATGCTAAAAAAAAAAACACTTTAGATAAATATATACCTAACTAGAGAAATATTTAGTTGCTCCTGGGGAGTCCAAGTCAATATAAAAAATGGCAGTATTGGGGCGGAGCCAAGATGGCGGAGTAGAAACAGCTCGTCCAAGCCTCTCTGCCCCCAGATTCTCCACAAACTATGTAAAAAAGGACTCTGAAAATCTTCTGGAGCCCCAGCACCCACAGAACGACACAGAGAAGCTAACCTCCCGCTGAGGACAGCCCAGCACCCTGCAGGAAGGACCAGCGCAGCGGTCTGGGAGCCGGCAGCGCGCAGAGCGCAGGAGCTGAGCCGAGCCCAGGTCCACGTGAGCGAGGTTTTAGCCCCAGGGCGGCAGGGCCAGCAGCCGGCTGGAGGAACCCCAGAACACCAGGAACTGTGGCGACCCCAGAATTATCAACATAGACTTGCCTAGGACAAAGTAAGAGGTTAGTGTCCTATGGACTTTGGGACCTGTATTTGGGGAATGCGTCAGCTCCCTCCCCTGGGGGCTAGAAGCCGCTGAGGAGACACGCCATTTTGTAGTTTTCAGAGGCATTTCCGGCTCCCAGCCTACAAATCGTGGGGAGATCCAGCGATCAGTCTTGGGGGGTAATCGCTCTTGCTTTAACCTCCCTGGATCTGGATTGTGATCTAGGGTGGAAGTTGTGGGTGGGTTTACAGCTTGCCAGAAACGGAAGTTGCCCCCCACACGTTCGGGACGAAAATTCCTCTATCTGGCCTTAAAGCCATAGTGTGGCAACAAGCCCAAAAGTCAAGCAATTAAGTGGCAACATGCCAAGGCAAAGGAAACAGAAAAATGCAACCCTAGACTCCTATTTTGGGGGCATAGAGCAGGAAAAGGACTGTGAGGTCAGAAGTCCTGCTCCAAAGCCCCAGGGGAAAACATGAGCGGGTTGCAGGCCATAGAGGACCTTAAGAAGGACTTTAAAAATCAAATAAGAGAAGTGGAGGAAAAATTAGAAAGAGAAATGAGAAGGATGCAGGAAAAGTATGAAATGAGGGTCAACAGCCTGACTGAGGAAAACAACACCTTAAAAAATAGACTAACTCAAATGGCAAAGGAGGCCCAAAAGGGCAATGAGGAGAAGAATGCCTTAAAAAGTCGAATTTGCCAGATGGAAAAAGAATCTCAAAAGTTCACTGAGGAGATTCATTCCTTCAGAGTTAGACTGGAGCAAATGGAAGCTAGTGACTTTATGAGAAATCAAGATGCTGTTAAGCAGATCCAAACAAATGAAAGATTAGAAGGCAATGTGAAATATCTCATGGGAAAAACCACTGACCTGGAAAATAGATCCAGGAGAGACAATTTAAAAATTATTGGACTACCTGAAAGCCATGATCAAGGAAAGAACCTAGAAATCACCCTTCAAGAAATTCTCAAGGAAAACTGCCCTGATGTTTTAGATCCAGAGGGCAAAATAGAGGTTGAAAGAATCCACCGATCACCTCCTGAAAAAGATCCCAAAAAGAAAACTCCCAGGAATATTATAGCCAGGTTCCAGAATCCCCAGATCAAGGAGAAAATACTACAAGCAGCCAGGAAGAAACAATTTCAATATTGTGGAAACACAATCAGAATAGCCCAGGACCTGGCAGCTTCTACACTGAGGGATCGAAGGGCATGGAATATGATATTCCAGAGGGCAAAAGAACTGGGAATGAACCCAAGGGTCACCTACCCAGCAAAACTGAGTATTTTGTTTCAGGGGAAAATATGGTCATTCAGTGGAATAGAGGACTTTCAAGCATTCTTGAGGAAAAAACCAGAATTGAATAGAAAATTTGACATCCAGACACAAGAAGTAAGAGATGCCTGAGAAGGTAATCAGGGAAAAGAAATCGAAAGGAACTTATCAAAGTTGAACTATTTACATTCCTATATGGAAAAGCAATAACTGTGACTGATGATATCTTTCTCACTATGAAAATAATGGAAGAAGGGGTGTGGTCATATGAATACATATGTGAATGTGTGTGTATATGGTTACAGTTATATATGGATAGAGGGCATAGGTTGAATTTGTTGGGAAGGGAGAGTACTCAAGGGATGAAATTATGAGGTGAGAGAGGAAAGTGGCAAGAGGAGATGGGGAGAGACATGGTAGGGTAAACTATCTCATGTAGGGGAAGTGGGTGCAAAGGAGGGGGAGAATAAGGAAGGCTAAAAAGGCAAAACCACATTCACATTGAATTTGGTTCAGGGAGAAAATGACATACATACTAAATGGGATATCTCAACCTGCAGCAGGATAGGGGGAAGGGGGATGAGAGGAGGGATGATGGATGGGAGGGCATCCTTGGGGTGAGGGGAGGTTGGAAGTACCCACTATAGAAGAGGGACAGGATCATGTAGGGAATGGACCAGGTGGGGGTGGGATGAGTGGGAGGGAATTATAAGCAGCCTTGTACAATATATCTACTATGATAATGTTTTGCATAGCTAGACATGTACAACATATACTGAATTACTTATATACCAAGAAGGAATGGGTGACAAGGGAGGAAGGAAATGGATCTGAAATTCAAGATCGTAACATTAAATGTTTCAAATATATATATAAATACTATTATTAATACTCTTTTGCCTATAATTGGGAGATAAGATGTGCAGGCATTGGGACACAAAGATTCATCTTCCTCTAATGGAAAAGTCGATGGGGGTATGGGAGAAGGTATGGGAGAGAGCAGATTGGAGGAAGCGATATCTTGTGGGACTGCTATTCTGGGAGGTTGGGTAGGGGAATAATGGGGGGAAAATGATTGTAACTCAAAATCTGGCAGAAATGAATGATGTAAAACAGAAGTTAATAAAGTATTTGTTTAAAAAAAAATGGCAGTATTACCTAAGTTAATTTATTTAATCTTTACCAAACAATTACTTTATAGAGCTAGGAAAAGTAATAAATTTTTTTCTGTAGAAATAAAACATTAAGATTCTCTAGGAGCCTCTCCCAGCTCCAGCCCCGGTGCCGCTAACATGGCTAAACATACCAAAAAGGTCAGAATTGCTGGTAAATATGGAACACATTATGGTGCATCCCTCAGAAACATGGTAAAGAAAATTGAAATTAGCCAGCATGCCAAGTATACCTGCTCCTTCTGTGGCAAGACCAAAATGAAGAGATGAGCTGTGGGTGTCTGGCACTGTGGATCCTGTATGAAAACAGTAGCTGGTGGTGCATGGACCTACAATACCACCTCTGCAGTCACAGTCAAATCTGCCATCAGAAGACTGAAGGAATTGAAAGACCAGTAAAATTTTATCAAATATCTGTAGCCTATAGTCCAACAATAAATGAGTTAATTTATTGAATTAAAAAAAAAAGATTCTTAAGGAAAATAATTAAAAAAGTAGGAAGGAAGAAAGCCCAGCCATCCTATATCTCATATTATAGAATAATCATCAGAATTATTTGCTACTAGTTAAAAGTAATTTTTCAACAAAACAAATTAGATGACTAAAATACAGAAGTAAATGAGACAGTAGAATAGGGTTTGATAAATTCAAAGACCACAAGTGGGACATGTATTAGACAAAAACTGCTGGGAAAATGGGAAAGCAGCCTGGCAGCATTTAGATTTAGACTAAAATCTTACATGGTGTACTAAGATAAACTCCAAATTAATATATGACTTAGATTTAAAAGGTCATGTTATAAACAAATTATAGGAGCAATCAAGAAAGCACCCTTCATAAAATTTCTGTAACCAAGTAAAGGATAAAAAGGAAAACAGAAAACAAACTGGACAATTTTGATTATATAAAATGTTAAAGGTTTTTTTCTTTTTTAAAAACAAAACCAAGACAGCTAAAATTAAAAGGGAAGCAGGTAACTGTTAAAATATGTAAGGGATGTATTTAACTTTGTAAAAGCCTTTCTCCAATCAATAAATAGTCAAATAATATGAAAGTTTTCAAAGGATGAAATCTAAGCAATTAATAACCATAATAAAAAGTGCTCCAAAACATTAATAATTAGAGAAATGTAAATTCATCGACTCTAATGTTCCAACTCAAACACTATCAGATGGCAGAAATGACCAAAAAAAGAAAATGACAAATGCTCATGGGAAAACAGGTACATTAATTCATTGTTGGTGAAGCTATGAATTGGTCCAGCCATTCTGGAAAGCGATTTGAAACTATGCACCCCCCTCCTCTCTGGTCACTAAAATGTGCATATACTTTGAAATAGAGACCACTATTGGACCTATACCTTATACCTTTGACTCAAAGGTCAAAAAGATCAAAGAAAGAGCAAAAAATACACACACACACACACTTATGGCCTCTCTTTTTTTGTGGTATCAAAGACTTAGAAACTAAGGGGTTGTCCATTAATCAGAGAAAGACTGAAAAAATTATGGTATATGAATGTAATCGAATGTTTTTGAACCATAATAAATGATGATAGGGACAATTTTAGAGAGACCTGGGAAGACTTATATGAAGTGATGTAAAATGAACTGAGTAGAACCAGGAAAATTACTTATACAATAAAAAGAACATTAAGACAAAATACTTTGAATGATGCCAGAATTCTGATCAATTCAGTGACCAATCATGATTCCAGAGAATCTGTGATGAATCATGCTACCAAATTCCTGACAGAGAGAGAATGGACTCAAGATGCAGAATGAAACATATTTTTGGACATGACCAATATTGGAATTTGTTTTGCTTGACTATACACACACACACGCACGCGTGTGCGTGCATTATTAAAAATTTTTTTTACAAGAATTATGTCCCTTCCCTCCACAATTTGAGAAAACAAGTGATAAAGCACCATCCATTTCTATTTACCAGGAGAATTTCAAAAGTAATCTCCAAGGGAGAATGGAGACCAGCATCCCATAGATCAGAGGGTAGTATTTTTGTATGAGATAAAGTCAATGCCTAGTATATGTACTTTAGTATAGTTTTGGGGATTTTCAAAAATTTTTTTTGCTTTTTTTGGAGGGCACTTGGGGTTAAGAGACTTGCCCAAAGTCACATGGCTAGTAAGTGTGTCAAGTGTCTGAGGCCAGATTTGAACTCAGGTCCTCCTGACTCCAGGGCCAGTTCTCTATTCACTGCCACCTAGCCACCCCGGGATGTTCAAATATTAAAGTTCTTATTTTTTACTGCTTGGTTATATTGTAAATATTGAAAACACAGAGAAATGATTAAAATTTAATGTATTTCTAGTCAGGTTCATCTTTGTTATTTTTTTAAAATGTCTAACTTAATTGTATGAAATATCTGGGGGGGCACAGGAGAAAGGAAAACTTTTTTGTATCCTTTTGCAAATCTTCCCAAACTGCCCCTCTACTTCTAAAATGGAGTAGAAGAATTTCAAAATAGGGACCACTAATAAGGCAACCAGGATGAAAATCAGGTGGTGTCTCTGTGTGTGTGTGTGTGTGTGTGTGTGTGTGTGTGTGTGTACGTGTATAGTGAATTATTTCCTAACATCCCACCAAACAATTCACAATAGTATATAGAAAGTTGGAGACAGGCAGAAAAAATATTTCATACTGTGTATTTATCTGTATCTTTTGTTGGGTTTTGAGAAATCTGCTCTTAGAGTCCCAATTCAGAGTCATAGGTATTTAATTTGAGTTACACATAACCCATCTGTTCCCACAACATTAAGATGATATGAAGTACTATGCATATAAACTACTGTTTGTGATCTTTAGACTTAGGCTAAAATATCTAAGACTAGACTGTAGGCAAGCCCATAGTAAGAGTTCACTTTGAGTTAAGCTTGACATTAAAGTAGTGGTGGATTATAGAAGTCATGGGGAGTGAAGTTTTGGGGCACTATACACTGGTGAAGAAAAAGCTCTCTTCTCTGAATTAGGGAATTCAGTTCCAACTAAGATACCAATCTTTCCCTGTCTGATTTTTCTCTCTTTTTGCCATCTCCTGTATTAAAGATTTCCATTTATAAATGTGAATTCTGCCCTTGAGCAGTCAGCCAAAGGATGTTTGTGAGATCTGAAAATACAGTCTCATATCTCTACCCAAGGGTGATAAAAATTAGACAGCCAGAGCATTTTATTGAGATGGCATAAAACTAGAAGAGAATCCATTCTAGTTCACTCTTCCATAGCAGGGTTGGCTCAGCCCTCTTAACAGTTCTGAGAGTTGTTTTTTCTCAGGAAAGTAAGCAGCTGTGACTTGATGAAACCCAGGGAAGGTTTGTGCCATGTTGCATAAGGCAGTTCCATTTTTATGCAGTCTTATAAGTAAAGTAATGTGATGAAAATGTAAGTGAAAGGAAAAATACTTTGGAGTATAATGGTGATTTTTCCATGTTATTGGATCATATGTCAGTAGATATGAGTTTCTTCTAATACATTTTCATATGCTCTGACACTCAGTGTTTTCTCTTCCATTTTGATTGTAAAGATTTCATAAAATACCAAGACAAAAGGCTTAAAATAACATAGCATAAAATTATTCATGCTCCTTTTTAAAAACAGAATCATCCGACTGCCTCAACCAGTAAGAAGGAAAAGAGACATTTGAAATAGAAGCAGTTTGCTGCAGTACAAAGTGCTGTATTTGAAGTCAGAGAATCAGAGTTCAAATCATTATTATACCATGTATAACTTGTGTGATCTTGGACAAGTCACTTAACTGCTCTGAGACTCAGATTCTACAAATGTAAAATGAAAGGATTGGACTAGATCTAACTTAGAAGGTCTCTTCCATTCCTCAGTCTATGATCTTGTGATCTTCTGGTAGGGGTTGGATTTCAGCACACCTCATGTTGCATGTGATGGAATGGACGGACCTTCAGGGATCATCCCATGGAACATAGGGGGAGTTGAACTGAACTCCCTTGTTACTTCTGGTAATACATTTATATCAAGACTGTAGGATTTTTGCTTAGAGATGATGAAGCAATCTCCTTGGTCCTATGACAGTGACAGGGGAGCTATATCAGAGAAGACTGGACATGACCAATGGGGGATTTGTTTTGCTTGACTAGGCCTATTTGTTGCAAGAGTTTTGTTTTTCTTTTTTCTTTTTCCAGTGGACTAGGATATGGAAAATAGAGAAAATAAATGCCAATTGCATCCATTCATGTTGATATCCATGGTCCTTTACCTCTATTAAGACAAAAGGAGAAGTGTTGTGTGATTTGACCAGATGAGACTCTGGGCAGCCATTGAGAGCCCCCTGGCTTTGAAAACCCAGATGTTGATGCTTCCCTCTCTGGTAACTGTGATTTGGTATGGATGTAATGGTTGGACAGTTTGGAAGCCTGTCTGCTTGATCTGTTTCTCTGTCTTGTAACTTCTGTCTGTATACTCTGAAGTTCGGGGTGCTAACCTTTTTCCGCGAACTAGGTAAATGATATATGTTTGATTGATTAAAGTAAGCTTGTTAACCCCCCCCCCCAAAGAAAAAGACAAAAGGAGTGTTAAATCATCTGTCCTCTGGAATCAATATTGATTATTGCCTGCAATCTGAGTTCAGTTGTACTTTGATGTTTTATTATTAAATTAATTCTATTTTCTTCTCTTCATATCATTTCCTTCTTGTCTTCCCATGTTTCTCTGATTATTGTTTTGTCACTTATATTAATATTATTAATGAAATATTAGTATTTCATTACATTTCTATACCACAATTTGTCCAACCATTCTCCAACTGATGAACACTGACTTTGTTTTCAGTTTTTTGTTACTAGTCAGTCAGTAAGCATTTATTAAGCATCTGTTCTGTTCCAGAAACTATACTATGCATTGAGGATACAAAAAGAAGCAAAAGATAGTCCCTGAACTTAAGGAGCTTACAACCCAAAGAAAAATCACAAAAGTATTAGAATACCACAAAAAGTGCTCCTATAAATATTTTTTTCCCTGGGTACAAGTATTAAATCACTAGGTCAAAAATTATGAATAGTTTAGGAACATTTTTGCATAATTAAAATTGTTTTCAGAATGATTGGACCAATGCAAAACTTTACAGATAGTATATTTAGAGTGCTTGATGTTCTTTTCAGGTGGAATGTTTTCCTATTTTATCATTCTTGCCCAATGTTGTGTGTGGAAAGCAAAATTTCAGAAATGTTTAAATTTAAAATTTTCTTATTGATTTGGAGCATTTTCTCACATGGTTGCTGTTACTTGCATTTTTCTTTCAAGTATTATATTCATTGTCACTGCCCACTTATTTCTCAAGGAATGGAACTATGTCAAATATTTGTGTCGATTCCTTATGTCTTGAAAATAAGATTTTTATCAGATGTTTCATCAGACCTTTTATATTTAGCTCATGTATCTATTTATATTTTGTTGTGGCATATGGTGTAAATGTTCATCTTTTTCCTAGTAAATTCCTTCCATTTTTCATAGCAGGTACTATCAAATTGGGCAATATTTCCTCAGTAGCTTGTGATTTTAGAGTCCTGTGTTCATTTACATTAATGTTTTTGCTTCTTTAGTCTGTCCCACTAATCTAGTTTTCCATTTTTTAAAAAAGTACCAAATCTTTTTGATTACTATGGATCTGTAGAATAGTTTGATATCTGGTAAGGCTAGGCCTCCTTTACTCTTGTTATTTTTTTTTTTTCATTATTCCCCTAGGAATTCTTTACTTTTTGTGCCTCTAATTTTTTTTTTAACAATTTTTAGTTCTATAAAGTATTTATCTGATTGTTTGATTGTTTTAATATAAAGTCTATAAATTAACTTAGTTATTATCAGTTTTTATTATATTGGCACAGCCTAGTCTTTTATAATCAATCTTTCTAATCATATAATTCTTTATTTCTACATTTTTATATAGATTCTGAGTGTATCTTTGTAGCTTAACTCACAACCTTTTAATAAATATTGTAGGGTTTAAAATGTTTTTTAACTCTGAACTTTACATTTTTAAAAAATTCTAAATATTTCTAATTCTGAATAAACTCCAACTGAAATTAGTATTTCCATATACATAGTAGAAAAGAAGAGGGCTGTACATGAAGCTCTAAATCTCTATTATTATTATTATTATTATTTTATATTATTATATTATATTATTATTATTATTTTTCTTTTTAAGTATTCAATAAATTTAACCTATAACTTCAAATCATCATGCTTGTGTATGATTCCTTTTAAACTTTCCTCTGGGCATCTAATAAAATTCTTTAGTGGCCTCTATTTTTTTCTTTTGTAAAAATTTCTAGCACTATTTCTAACTACTGCTCCCCTAATCTCCCCTCTCCCTTACTACTATAAAAAAAGAAAAACCAAAACTCTTCTTAATAAAAATGCATAGTCAAGGAAAACAGATTCTCATACTGGCTACATCCAAAACAAATATATGTGTCACCTTTCTCTGTGTGTCAAGATATGAGTAGCATGTTTTGTCATTGATCTTTTAGAATTTTGGTTGGTCATTATATTGATGATTTTTTTAAAACTCTCAAAGTAGTTTTTCCTTTAAAATATTGTTATAATAATTTTGTTCTCTGGTTCTGTACATTTCATTCTCATCAGTTCATATAATACCTTTCATTATTGCTTAATATTCCATTGCATTCTTATATCATAATTTATTTAGCCATTCCTCAATTTATGGACACAATTTCCAGTTGTCTGCCACTATTAAAAAAACTGCCATAAATATTTTTGTATATGTTTGTTATTTCATGTTTTTCCTTCTCTTTTGGGTATAGAGACATAGTAGTGGTATCTAGGGTCAAAGGGTATGAACAGTGTGATAACTTTCTAGGCATAATTCCAAATTGCTTTCCAGAATGGCTGGATCAATTCATAGCTCCACTAATGATGGATTAATATCCCTGTTTTCCCATTTGTCCATCATTTTACATTTTCTTTTTTTGCCATTTTGCTAATGTTATAGATTGTTAATTGGACCCTCAGATTTGCTTTAATTTGAATTTCTCTATTTGTTATTTGGAGCATTTTTTTTCAAATACCTATCATAGTCTGGGTTTTTTTCCTTTGAAAACTGTTCATATCCTTTGACCATATCAACATGATGATGGCTCTTGTTTTTATTTATTTGAATCAGTTCCCCTGTTTTCCTTGCATGTAAGATCTTTATCAGAGAAATGCTGTTAATATTTCCCCCCAGTTAACTATTTCTCTTTTAATTTTAGTGGCACTACTTTGTGTAAAACATTTTAAAATTTTACATTATCAGAATGGTCCATTTTTATCTTCTGCGATCTTTCCTATCTTTTCTTTGCTTATGAACTCTTTACCTATGCAGAGTGGCAAAACATATTTCCTTCCTCATTCCTCTAATTTGTTTATTATGTGGTCTTTTATATCTAACTCACATATACATTTAAAACTTGTATTGGCATATGTATCCACTTAAAGTTCATTTGGATAAGATTTTGGTCTAAGCCTCAATTCTGCCAGACTGCTTTCCAGTTTTCCCAGGAGTTTTTGTTGAATGTTGAACCTTATTGCATTAATTAGGGTGATTTGATCCATCAAACACTATGCTACTATATTCGTTTGCTTCTGTACTTTTCTCTACTTCTTTTTCTTTACTTAATGTATTCCAGTGGACTTTTCACTTATGAAACAAAGTTCACAATGAACTTTCACATGTTAACATCATCCCTTAGTGATTACTTATAGGTCTAATAACCAGCCCCACAAAGTAATCACTAAGGGATGATGTTAATATTGAGGGAGAGCACTAATGGAGCGGGTCACAGCTTTGTCCTCCATGCTATTAAATTTTTTTTAATTGATGATTAGAATGACAACAGTGATAGAATATTTATCAAACTTGAAAAGCTAAGGCTGGATTAGAGAGTTAACACTCAAAGATATCAATACCCTATGTCAATGAGCTAAAATCCAAAATTATTTCTATACCTGTTAAATTCTACACCTGGGTTCAAGAATTTAAATGCTTGTATATATTACAGGGAAATCCTAGCTAGCTAAGTAATGGTTGATACAAAAACAAACAAACAAACATGAGGTTTTATTTAAGTACATGACAGCCACATAAGCTAGTATAAGCTTATACTACATTAGGAGAAACAGTTTCTTGAATGATGGAGGGGATTATCTTTCCATACCCTGACCTGGCCAGTTAAGTATGGTACAATACTGGGTACTGCATTTTTAGAAAGACACAATGACATGCTGTAATACGTCCAGAGAAAAACGATCCAGGTGAAAGGGCTGGGTAACACACCAAATTGCTGGAATTGGGATGTTTAGCCTGGAGAAGAGAAGATTTGAGGACTTAAGGGTCTGATTGCCTAGTATTTGAAGTCTGTCATGAAGGAGAGAAATTTGATTTGTTTTGTAAGCCAAAGGTAGAATGATTAGGACTTTTGTGTGAATGTTGAATAGAGGTAGATTTAAGCTTGATATAAGGAAAAGCTAACTATTAGAGGTATCTAAAAATGCCCCAAGAGTTAATGTTTCCCCTCACAGGAGATCTTCAAAAAGCTTGATGATTACTTATCAAAGATGTCACAGAAGGGATTCTAATTCTAGTATAGGTTAAATGAACAGGTCTCCTCCATCTCTGACATTCTTTTATTTTATAATCTATTAACATCTTTGCTTCTATTCCAAATACATATATTGATCACTTTGATCTTGTTTTGGATCTTGTTTATCTAAGTGTAAAAGATGCAGTTCCTTTCCACCTTAGTTAATTTAGTTATAGAAGATCCAAGATGTGATCAGAAAATATAAAGAAGGACAGTTTTCCTTCAACCTCAGAACAATTTTTGAAGCAATTCCTTAATCAATTTGAGATTATATGGGTCTAGGCATTGGGTAAAGGTAACTGACCTTTGTATTATTGGCTTAGATACTCAGTTATACCCATTGGGCCTATCTATAAAAAAGTCAAAGCATGCACCAGTTAAAGAGTTGGAACCACTTATGGAAGGAGACTTTTGTGTCTATACTAGGAAGCAGCAATGTAGGGGTGGAACTTGGGAAGGGAGAGGAATGTTAGCTTATTTCTTCCTCCAGTGACCTTGTCATTGGAGCTATTGAATCAATGGAAGACATTGCTTTTACTTGGTGGAAGAGACACACCAATCAGGTAGAAAGATATAGAGAGAGTCAGCCACCTAAGGAGGGAAGCAGCTTCAAAGAGCAGAGAAGAAAGCTGGCTAAGGACTCAGGATAAAAGCAGACTCCCAGGCAATACCTTTGCATCCTATGCAGAAGAGATGCTAAATCAAGGATAATTTTGCAGGGAACCTACATATCAACAGACATATCTGTCAGTTTTTTTTCCCCTGGAAGTATCATCCATGTATATTTGTATTGTGATCATTTCATTCATAAGAGTTTCCCTTTCCTCTGTAGCGGTTTCCTGTTCAGAATCTTGTGCCACAGGAGTGTAATTACCTTTTTTGTGAACTTTTTGAAATCTAAGCTCCCAAATTTAGTAGGCATATAATGACCAGAATGCTCCTTCTTGTCAATGATAAATCCTAGTATGGTGTGATCCTTCTTCCCATAGTTCTGACACTTCTACCCCAGTACCTGGTTTTTTCTTATTGATCATCTGATCCAAGAAATGAGTGTCTCTTATTGATTCCTCTCTACTTTCAGAATATTTAACGTAGTTTGCCAGCTGCTCTGCTTTTAACAGAGAGCCTTAGGAGAGGTCTATAGAATCTCAGTTTTCTGTGATTATATTATCTTCCCTTCTTATCATATTTCTGACCTGCATGAGGAACTCATCATCTGGTTCCTCCAACTGATCCATTGACCAATGGATATATAGCAATGCCTCCCCTTACAATGACTTTTCTGTTTTCCCTTCTTTTTATCTTCACCAGAAATAGTCTCTTCTTTGCTTCCCCCCACCCAGATCCATGTATTTCTTCATAGAAAGCCCCCCTTTGATATGCAATGTTACTTCTCTGTTATTTTATGTTCCATTTGAAATACTTTCCGTCTGATGCTCTACTCTTATCATGAGCTTCATTCCACTAAATCTTGGTGATAGCATTGTTCTCAAATTCATATCCTGAAATTAAGAGATTTCCAATTCATCTTGTTTTACAGCAAGCTGCATATTTATGTGTAGATATTAGAAGCTACATGAATGATTACTGATCTTTTTCATTGGTGGTGTCTCCTGGACGTTACTGGGGCTCTTCATTTCTATTCTCACCGTATTACACCTGCAATACTGTTCTTTGTGGTAGCTAGTTTTGCAGATTATGCTGGCAATTTCCCTCCCCCCCACCTATTTTCAATTTAAATTCCTCTTAATGAGACCTTCAGGCCTCAAGGAAAAAAATACATTTATGCATGCATACATATGCATTATATGTGTGTATATATATATATATATATATATATATACACACACACACACACATACACACACACACACTCACACACACACACACACACACACACACACACACACACACACATATATATATATATTAGAACTGTGGATAGAGTGCAGGGCTTGGAATTAAGAAGCCCTGAGTTTGGCTCCTGCCTCAGATGCCTGGCTCTCTATGTTAACCCTGGGCAAGTCACATAATCTCTCTCTGTCTCAATATCCTCATCCATAAAATAGGAATAATAAAAGCACCTACCACTTTTAGTGATTATTACCAGTTTTTGGTAGATATAGTCCATCATTGATCAAAAGGTTAACATGTATACATTTTAAGCACTAGAATAGGAATCCAAGTTCATTCTGACATAATCTTCTGTCCATTTCCCAAATCTTTTTTTTCAAATGCTTTATTAACTTCTGGTTTACATCATTCATTTCCACCAGATTTTGAGTTACAATTTTCCCCCCATTTTTCCCCTACCCACCATCCCAGAATAGCAGTCCCACAAGATATCACTTCCTCCAATCTGCTCTCTCCTATCTCTTCTCCCAAACCCCCTTCAACTTTTCCAATAGGGTAAGGTGAATCCCCATGCCCCAATGCCTGCACATCTTATCTCCCAATTATATGTAAAATAGTATTAATAATAGTATTTATATATATTTAAAACATTGAATTCCAGATTCAGTCCCTTCCTCCCTTGTCACCCACCCTTACTGGGAAGATAAACAATTCAGTATGTGTTGTGCATGTGCAGCTATGCAAAACATCACCATAGTAGATAAATTGTAAAAGACTGATTATATTTCCTATTAAATTCAACCTGTGCCCCCTATCTATGTATACCTGTAAACATATATATATACACATTCACATATGTATTCATATGCCCATATACCCTTCTCCAAATATTTTCATACTGAGAAAAGTTTCATCAGTTATAGTTATTGTTTTTCCATGTAGGAATGTAAATAGTTCAACTTTAATAAGTTCCTTATGATTTATTTTCCCTGTTTACTTTCTCAAGCATCTCTTGCATCTTGTGTCTGAATGTCAAATTTTCTATTCAACTCTGGTTTTTTCTTCAAGAATGCTTAAAAGTCTTCTATTCCACTGAATGACCATATTTTCCCCTGAAACAAAATACTCAGTTTTGCTGGGTAGGTGATTCTTGGTTTTAATCCCAGCTCCATTGCCCTCTGGAATATCATATTCCATGCCCTTCGATCCCTCAGTGTAAAAGCTGCCAGATCCTGTGCTATCCTGATTGTGTTTCCACAATATTGAAATTGTTTCTTCCTGGCTGCTTGTAGTATTTTCTCCTTGATCTGGGAGTTCTGGAGCCTGGCTACGATATTCCTAGGAGTTTTCTTTTTGGGATCTTTTTCAGGAGGTGATTTGTGGATTCTTTCAACTTCTATTTCCCCCTCTGGGTCTAAAACATCAGGGCAATTTTCCTGGAGAATTTCTTGAAGGATAATTTCTAGATTCTTCCTTTGATCATAGTTTTCAGGTAGTCCAATAATTTTTAGATTATCTCTCCTGTATCTATTTTCCAGGTCAGTGGTTTTTCCCATGAGATATTTCACATTGCCTTCTATTCTTTCATTTATTTGGATCTGCTTAATAGCATCTTGATTTCTCATAAAGTCATTTTGTTCCAGTCTAATTCTGAAGGAATGATTCTCCTCAGTGAACTTTTGAGATTCTTTTTCCATCTGGCAAATTCAGCTTTTTAAGGCATTCTTCTCCTCATTGCCTTTTTGAGCCTCTTTTGCCATTTGAGTTAGTCTCTTTATTAATGTGTTATTTTCCTCAATCAGGCTGTTGACTCTCATTTCATACTTTTCCTGCATCTTTCTCATTTCTCTTCCCAATTTCCCCCCCACTTCTTTTTTTTTTTAAAGCATTTGGGGTTAAGTAACTTGCTCAAGGTTACACGGCTAGTCATTATTTATGCGTGGGTGCTCATTTTCTGAGGCCGGATCTGATCTCGGGTCATCCAAACTCCGAGGCCGGCCCTCTTACTCACTGCTCCACCTAGTCGCCCCTTTAGGGCAATTGGGGTTAAGTAACTTGCCCAAGGTTACATGGCTAGGTTTTTGTTTGTGTGGATTAAGTGTTGGAGGCTGGCTCCGAACTCAGGTCCTTCTGATTCCAGGGCCGGCGCTCTATTCACTGCGCCACCTAGCTGCCCCCCCCCCCACTTCTTTTATATGCTTCTTAAGGTCCTCTATAGCCTGCAACCAGCTTTTATTTTCATTTGGGGCTTTTGGTGCAGGATTTCTGACCTCCCAGTCCCCCTCCTGTTCCATGCTTCGATCCTCTTTGCCCCCAAAATAGGAGTCTAATGCTGAATTTTTCTGTTTATTTTGTTTCCTTTGCCTAGGCATGTTGCCATTCAATTACTTTACTTTTGGGCTTGTTGCCACAGTAGGGCTCTGCCACCAGCCAGGGGAGCTTCTGTCCCAAACACTGGGGTTTTCCCAGCTTCCTGAAGTATTAGTTGGGTGGCCTCTCTGAAGCCTCCACATACTCTGGCAAGGTGGTCACACACCCCAAGACCTCTACTCCAGACCGCAATCCAGATCCAAGAAGGGTAAAGCAAGAGTGATTACTCCCCAGACTGATTGCTGTATCCCCCTACAGTTCGTAGGCCAGGAGCTGAAGCTGCAATGTGGTAATGTGGCGCAAACTGCCCTGGCTCCTCAGTGGCTTCTCGTCCCCAGGGGAAGAAGCTGACCAGCTCTCCCAACCAGTCCCAAAGTCCATAGGGCACTGACTTCTCACCTTGTCCTAGGCATCTATGTGTTGATAATTCTGGAAACACCACAGCTGCTGGTGTTCTGGGGTCCCTCCAGCCAGCTGCTTGTCTGGCCATTCTGTGGCTAAAACTTCTGACTCAGGACTCTTGCAGGCCTGGGCTTGGCTCCCAGAACACATGCTGGCTGCTCCCTGCTGGGCTTCCAGGCTGTCCTCAGCGGGAGGCTGGCTTCTCTGTGTCATTTTGTGGGTTCTGCAGCTCTTAAGGTCGTTCAGAGTCCCCCTTTCACATAATTTTGAAGTGGTGTGGGCCGGAGCTCCACTGAAGTGCTGTTTCTACTCTGCTATCTTGACTCCGCCCCACCAAATCTTTTTTTTTTTTTTAATTCTTACTTCAATGAGCACTCAGAATACAACTCATATACAAAGTCTTAATTTTCATGCTCAGGACTTCTTATTTGTTGCTAATGTTTTCTCTGTTCCTTAAAAAGATTTTATTTCACCACAGATGAATTATCAGAAGTGTGTATTAGTGTAACGATTCATATTGGCTATTAAATTTAGCAAGTCTCAGAAGACTCTCTGTCAAGGATGTTAGTGTAACTTCTGATCATTCATTTCTCATCAATTTTCATAACTCTTCAAATGAGTTAGCATAGGCAAAGTTCTTTGAAAACCTTAAAGTGCTATATAAATGTTATCATCATCATCATCATTGGTTTTCATATAGTCATAAAGACTTTGTCCTGTGATCTGTTGAGATCTTAACTGGATGGTGTCATCTTTCTCTCATTTCATCTATATTTTCATTAGGTTGGAGAGTTGCTGTTGAAGAAATTCCCTTTGTCAATGTTTATCAGTAATAGTTTTGAAATTCGTAATTTCAGTTTTCTGGGGCACTGAGAAGATAAAAGATCTGTTCTGGATTCCATAGCCAGTACCTTCCCAGAAGCTGGACTTGAATCAGGTTTCTGGTTCTTTATAAAATATGCAATGAAGCCTTTCCTAGGACTATCTTAATTGCTACTAAATCTATGTTCAACACAGTGGTTTTGTTTTGTTTTTTTGGGGGGGGGGGAAGGAGGTAGTGATGGTATTCTTAACTCATGAGAATAATACTCCATGGATATAGATTGGTTAATAGTCTTTTTTTGGGTAGGAATCAGTTGACCTGGCCTTCCTTACTCCTTGGAAAGTGTACATTAATGCTATAACAGTTATAATGCAGCAGGTGTCACATGCAAAAAAAAACCAACAGTCTAGATTGGTTCTGTGCATTGCAAAAGCAGAATTTCTGTGAATGTCATTTTCAGAGCCTGAGGGGCATCCTCTTTTTCATCTACTGAACAGTATATGGCCTCCTTCTTTAACAAAGAAATGAAGGCCTGTGCTATTTGGTATCCCTTATGTGGTACCAACATAATCCTGTGATTGGGGCAACCACAATGGAGCTGAGAGAAAGTCCCATTTCTGAGGTAGCTTAGAATCCAAACTGGGACCTAAGCAAGCATTAATCAGGGTCTAGGTTAGTAGTCAGGGCTTCTCATAATGAAAGAATTGAGAGGTTGAATTCAGATAGGAAAACCAGGATCCAGGACAGGGATTTTGAGGTAGTAAAGGCTGTACTTTTAAGGTAGTAAGGGGTCAAAAGATACATTTCTAGAAATATATCATGTTGGCAAAATAATCAGTATAGTATGCATCCCTAAAGTGCCCATGTTCTACCATGAATTGTTGGCATGGTTAGAAGCCAGGTCCACAGCACCCTTTGTTGATTCATTGCAATAGAGGAACCAAAATAGCTTCCTCCACTGGATCTCAAGCTATAGTTTGTAAGGGGATATATTGATGAAAGTTCTCTATAAGTGTTAGAGTTTGTGTAAAAGAGTATGTCATGGATGGATGGGTTAGTAGAGTTATGAAAATAAATACATGATGAGTAATAGGAGGAACCCAATTATATTGATGGTAGGAAGTATAGGACTAGATATTCTTTTCCAGCTTTCCCTTAGGTTGGATATTAAGGAAAAAAAACCCAAAAACAAAACAAAAAAACCCTCCTTTTTGAGGGCAATTGGGATTAAGTGACTTGCCCAAGGTCACACAGCTAGTTTTTGTATTAAGTGTCTCAGGCCGGATTAACTCAAGTCCTCCTGACTCCAGGGCTGGTGCTCTATTCACTGAGTCACCTAGCCACCCCAAACCAAAAGGCTCTTAAGAGTATTGATGTTCTGAGCTCTATAGTTATATGAGTCATAATTCCCTGGTATTCTTTTTGATATTCTTTTTACTGGTTTATTTCATTTTTATATAAAATTCAAATATTGGATATATCCTTCTCACTCCCTTATCAAGTAAATCATCTCTTGTAACAAAGTTTTAAAATATAGACAAGAAAAGCAACTCACTCACTATTCCTAATTAAAAAAAATTCATCAATTTCATTTATGTCTTTTGTCTCTACATCAGTTATGCCTCACAGATTGAACCCTCCTTTGGGAAGAAGAAAAACAACTAAACAAAAACACAATATCTCTCTTCAAATAATTGAAAGGGTTATCATGTCAAACAAAGGTTAAACTTATTCTCTTAGGCTCTAGGGAAGCCGGGAGCAATGGAAAGTTGAAAAGAAGCCTGTTTAGTCTGATTTTAAGAAAAAATAATTTCCTAACAATGAGAACTGTCTGAAAGTGAAATAGACTGTGTGAAGCGGTAGTGGGTTCCCATTCCTTGGGGCTCTTCATGGAATTTGACAATAGCTTATCAGATATGTCTTCTTCAATGTTAGAATAGCAGCTTTCTCAATCTGGAGATGTCTCTACAATATGGCCTTCTCTCTCTCTCTCTCTCTCTCTGCTTTTTGGAGGGCAATTAGGGTTAAGTGACTTGCCGAAGGTCACATGGCTAGTTTTTGTGTTAAGTGTGTGAGGCTGAATTTGAACTCAGGTCCTCCTGACTCCAGGGCCAGTGCTCTATTCACTGTAGCACCTAGCCACCCTGAATGTGGACCTTTCTTTTGAGTGGTAAGTCCTTGGTCTGGGCCACCATTTTGTGAAGTACCCCAGGTCATGCTTATTTCACTCCAATCTCCACTTCTTGTTCTATAGACTTCTCCATGTCCTTGCTCCTCTGCTCTACTTTTCACCTTTAAATATTGTCTTTTTCCATTAGAAGTCCATATTCCTTGAGGGTGTGGACTGATTATTTTTGCTTGTATTTGTGACCCTCAGTGCTTAGTACAGTGTCTGGCACATAGTAAGTAAATGCTTAATAAATATTCTATCTATCTCTCTATCCATCTGTCTGTCTGTGTTGTAGTGGAGATTCCTTCCAAACATATGTTGGACTAGATGGTTGTTGAGAATCCTTTTAGCCCTCAAATTCTGTGATTCTGAACAAGTTTTCATGTAGTAATTGGCAGTTTGTATTTCTCCTCTTGAAAACTCTTTGAGTAGAACCTTTGACAACTTGTTTATTGTGGAATACTTCTCATTTTTATATATTTGTGTTCATTCCCTATAGATTTTAGATTTCAGACTTTAAGCAGAAATATTTATGTTTTTTCCCCTTCATATCTTTTCTTATGATTCCAATTTTGTTGTTTTTAGATATTATAGGATGGAAATGTCCATTTCATCTTTTGTATTTCTGTTACTTTTCCCTGGCTAATTCCTTCCTTCCTCCCTCTCCACCTAACCCCCAGAAAAAATACCTCAGGTTCAAGATATTTTATGGGTTAGAATTCCCTAGACACTACCCACTCAGAACCCTTAGCAATGTGTTTTCCTTTATTAATCCAATCAGAGGACAAACTAGTTCAAAGGAAAAGACTTTTAAAATAGCATAAAGAAAAGATAGATCCACCCAAACTCATATTAACATACCATCTGTGGGGAAGGGAATGCATAGAAGGAAGATATATGACTAGAAACCTCTTGTGGCCAAGAGACACAAGTAAGTATAATATACCTCCTCACAGAGGTAATGGTGCAGAGTTGTTGTACTCAAATGATGTGGTGGTGGTCCTGGTGTTTTTTAGGCTTCTATTCTGAACTGCATGAAACTGAGTTGCTGCTCTCTGCTACCACCTGCTGGCCTCTAGCTGTGACATGGCTTCCTTGCTAAACTGTGGCAGCTTAGGGTACAAACATCATAGCTATGTCAAAGCAGTCAGATCTTTTGATGCTGATGCCAGTGATCCCCACTTAGCCAGTTATCTATAAAATGCTCTTAGATATTTTTCTGGCTTGTGAACTACTCTTTTGCTGTTGCTCAGAATTTCTTACTGTAAATTCTAATTTAAAGGGGGGGGGAGGGGAGAAACCCCAACAACAAACCCTTTAGCATTTTCACACACATTTTCACACTTTCACATTTTGTCCATGCAAATCACAAGGGCTGGATACAGAAAACTGCAGTAGGCTGGTGACTTCTTGCCTGCTTCCAACAAGCAAATCATTACCTCCTTAAATCTTTTCACAGTTGTAAAGCACATAACCTTCCACTTTCCTCTAGATTTGTGTAGGTGTGCATGTATGTATGTGTATATACACATAGCTTTTAACGTTTAGATTACTTATTCATTTGGAGCTTACTATAAAGGGTTGCATAAGTCGTTGGCATGGTTCTATAGTTCTCTAGACTAATTTCCAGTTTTCACAAAAGTTCTCACTGAATAAGAAATTCCCTCCCTTGTAATTTGTGTTCTTGGGTCTATTAAACACGAGACCGATGTATGCATTTTTTCTAAAACTTGCTTATTTATCCTGTTCCACTGACCAGCTTTTCTACTTTTTATCCAGTACTAGGTAGAATCAAAAGTAGTCAGCAAAATGGTTGTGCTATGCCCTTTTTCCTACTTCCTTTCATTGCTGTCCATCACCTTTTATTTCTGCAAATAAATTTTGTTTAATTCTACAAGGCAAATCTTTGGTGAGAGGTAGAATAGTGAAGTGAATAAAGAACCCATTTTTGAAATAAGGAAGACCTAGGTTCAAGTCTAGCCTCTGTTATATTCTGTCTGTGTGACTCAGGGCAAGTCACTTGATCTCTTGATACTTAGGAGAATTCTATACAAATTGAAGTTACATCAGTGGTAGGGATTTACACAATGAGATTTCCCTGCACAATGAAGTATAATGTCAAGAGCCCTTACTTACTCCACCAAAAATTTACCTTTCGTAAATCCAAAGAGTAATTTGGATAGTTTTGTCATTTTAATTATATTGATGGTTTTCAGCCATATGATGAAATCTTTCTTCCTTTTTTAGGTTTCTGATTATTTCCATAAAAAATTATATGTGGTTGAATTTGTATAAGCCCTGTGTTTGCTTTGGTAGGTTTACTTCCATATTCTTAATGTATTCTGCTATTTAATTTAAATTTTGTGGTTATTTTAAATAGTTGTTATCCCAACATTTTCCTCCTGGGTTTTGTTAATAACACACAGGAATGTTAATGATTTTGTGGATTTATTTTGCATCATACTGCTTTTCTAAAGTTAAAAAATAATTGTCGCCATTAATTTTAATGAGGTCTCTAAGTAAACCATTATGTAATCTACCAATAGAGATAAATTTGCTTTGTGGTTATTCCTTAATTTATTTTCTTGTCTTCTGACTAGACCTAACATTTCTAACATTATGGAATAATAGTGGATGGAGACAGTGGACATCTTTGCTCTGTCCCACTTCTTACTGAGAAAACTTCTAGTTTTTCTACAATACATATTATGCTAATTCTTAGTTTTCAGTAAATACATTGGAGTATAGATAGATATAAATACAGATATATTTAAATGTCCATTTATTATTATAACTTTAAAGAATTTTTAACCATAAATAAATGGTATATTTTTACTAATTTGTTTTCTGTATCTATTGATATAATCTTGTTACTTTATCAGGTTCAAATTCTTCCACTATTTATTACTCATATGACCTTGAACAAGGCATTAAAATTTCCTGAGCTTCAATTTCTTCATCTTTAAAATAAGTGGGTTGTACTAGATGTATTCTGATGTCTTTTCTAACTTTAAATCTATGATCCAATGAACCATCTTTATATTTTTAGTATAAATCCAACTCAATCATGCTGATTTTTAGAAAAAGTATAATTGATACTGGGACTTACTCAGACTGCCACCCAATTAATGTTCCTAGGCCTATCTGCCCAAATCTCCTTCTCCCTGGGAGCACCAGTTGGGGGAAGGATGTCAACTTTTGGCGTTTTGAAAGTCTTCTACTGAGAGTCTATTCTATTATCGGGTTTGGATAATGACTTCCCTTTTCATTCATCCAGGGATTTAAGTTTACTATTAATTTAAAAGATAGTCTTTTCTTCAAGTAAATTTCAGATTGCTATGATTATAAAAGGATAATTTTGCCTTTCTCATATGATTATAAAGAAAAATCTCTCTCGATCCTCATTTTCTGGGAAATATTTGTCCAAACCATCCCCAGGGGAAAGGAAATCTGCCAAATGATAGGGATTGAAATCATTTCCTTGAGTTGCATGGATTCTTCTAAAGGGGCAGGTATCTTGAGACTTAGGTGATCCTGAACAAAGGAAAGAATAGGGAAAGACTGGAAAAAGTTAACTGTGATTATTTCTTTTTTTTCTTTCCCCCTCCAAATTTTAATTTATTTATTTTTAGTTTTCAACATTCATTTCCACAAGACTTTGAGTTACAGTTTTTTCTCTCCCTGTCTTTCCCCTACCCCCACCCCAAAATAGCAAGCCTACTGAATACCCCTTCCCCAATCTGTTCTCTCATATATCTTCCCCCTTCACCCCCCCTAACTTTCTAGTAGGACAAGATGGGTTTTCATACCCCAGTACCTGTATATCTTATTTCCTAGTTGCATGTAAAAAAAAAAATTTTTTTAAACATTTGTTTTTAGAACTTTGAGTTCCAGATTTTTTCCCTTCTTCCCTCCTCACCCATCCCCACTGGGAAGATAAGTAATTCAGTATAGATTGTACATGTGTAGTAGTTACCCAAATCATTTCCATAGTAGTTATATTGTGAAAAACTAACTATATTTCCCTCCATCCTATCCTGTCCCCCCACTTATTCTATTTTCTCCTTTGCCCCTATCCCTTTTCAAAAATGTTTACTTCTAACCACCCTCTCCCCCAATCTGCCCTCCCTTCTACTCTCCTCCCTCTTATCCCCTACCCCCCTATTTTCCTGTAGGGTAAGATATCCAATTGAGTGTGTAAGTTATTCCCTCCTTAGGTCAAATTCAATATGAATAAGGTTGATCTATTCCCTTTCACCTTCCTGCTCTTGTCCACCATTGTTAACAGTTTTCTCTTGCCTCTTTTATATGAGATAATTTACCCTAATCTATCGCTCCCTTTCTTCTTCTCCCAGTGAATTCCTCTCTCACTTTTTAATTTTATTTTTTAGATATCATCCCTTCATATTCAACTCATCCTGTGCCCTCTGTCTATGTATACATGAACATATAAATGCCCATACTAACACACACACATTTATTTATATACATATACATCCTCCTATACATACATGTATTTATACATATATATTCCCTTCAACTATCCTCATACTGAGAAAACTCTTATGAGTTACAATTATTGTTTTTTCTATGTAGGAATGTAAATAGTTCAACTTTAATAAGTTCCTTATGATTTCTTTTTCCTGTTTACCTTCTCATGCTTCTCTTGCTTCTTGTATTGTATCTTCTTGTATCTGAAAGTCAAATTTACTGTTCAGCTTAGGTTTTTTTTTTTTTTTTATCAAGAATGCTTGAAAGTTTGGGGCGGCTAGGTGGTGCAGTGAGTAGAGCATCGGCCCCGGAGTCAGAAGGACCTGAGTTCAGATCCGGCCTCAGACACTTAATGCACACACAAACAAAAACCTAGCTGTGTGACCTTGGGCAAATTACTTAACCCCAATTGCCCTCCAAAAAAAAAAAAAAGAATGCTTGAAAGTCCTCTATTTCATTGAATAACCATATTTTCCCCTGAAACATGATACTCAGTTTTGCTGGGTAGGTGATTCTTGGTTTTAGTCCCAGTTTAATAGTATCTTGATTTCTCATAAAGTCACTAGCTTCCATTTGCTCCAATATAATTCTGAAGGAACGATTCTCTTCAGTGAGCTTTTGAGATTATTTTTCCATCTGGCAAATTTGGCCTTTTTAAGGCATTCTTCTCCTCATTGCTTTTGAACCACTTTTGCCATCTGAGTTTGTCTATTTTTTAAGGTGTTATTTTCTTCAGTCAGTCTGTGTAGCAGCAAGCACCCCAACATCCCCAGGGTGGTTGCCAATACAGGTTCTTAGATCTGCTTTCCTCAAGGAAAGCAACTCAAAATGGGTTAACAAGCTTACTTTAATCAATCAAACATATATCATTTACCTAATTCAGGGGAAAAAGGTCAGCACCCTGAACTTCAAAGTGTACAGACAGAACTTACAAGACAGAAAAATAAACAGATCAAGCAGACAGGCTTCCAAACTGCCCAACCATTACATCAATACCAAATCACAGTTACAGAGAGGGAAGCATCAACATCTGGGTTTTCAAAGCTGGGGGACTCTCAATGACTGCCCAGAGTCTCATCTGGTCAAATCACACAACACTTCTCAATGTGAGCCCCAAAGCAAAGCCTCACATCAGGGATTATATAGCCTTCTCCTGGGTCGGAGAATGTCACAGCCGTCTTGACCCACTGCCCAATCACACAGAATCAAGGTGTAGGCATTCCTGAAAATCAAGCCTCCTGCTACAGGCTCCATGTGACCACATTCAGCCTATTAGGGGGCAGAGTATATTTTCAAATCAAGGAAGGTTCTCAGAGTCCCTTAAGCCAATCAAAGGGCCTAGGGGCAGGGAAGATATTTAAATTTGCATTTCCATTACAGGTTGTTTACTCTCATTTCATAATTTTCTTGCATCTTTCTCATTTCTCTTCCAAATTTTTCCTCCACTTCTCTTATTTGGTTTTCAAAATCCTTTTTAAGCTCCTCTGTGGCCTGTAACCAACTTATACTTTTCTTGGAAGCTTTTGGTGCAGGAGTTCTGACTTTGCTGTCTTCCTCCTGTTCCATGCTTTGATCCTTTTTGTCCCCAAAATAGGAGTGTAAAGTTGGATTGCTCTGTTTGCTTTGCTTCCTTTGCTTGCTCATGTTGCCACTCAATTACTTGACTTTTGAGCCTTTTGCCACAGTAGAACTCTGCTACCAGAAACAGGAGCTTTGTCCCAAATTGCTAGGGGTTTCAGAGCTGCTGGAGCCTGTGGTGGGAGGCTTGTTTTTCAGGAAGGCACAACTTCTTTGTAGTCAAGTGGGTCAGGAAGGTTGTGATGCTCTCTAACCTTGGATAAGGCTATATATACCCTGATGTGAGGTTTTGCTTTAGGGATCACTTTGGGAAGAGTGGTGTGATTTGGCCAGAGGAAACTCTGGGCAGCTGTTGAGCCCCCTGGCTTTGAAAACCCAGATGTTGGTGCTTCCCTTTCTGGTAACCGACACTGTATGGATGTAATGGTAAGACAGCTAGAAGTCCTGTCTATTGAATTGTGTTATTTTCTCTGTCTGTATTTTTTGGTCTGCTTGTAACTTCTGTTTGTATTCTCTGAAGTTCAGGGTGCTTACTTTTTCCTCTGAACTAGGTAAATGATGTGTTTGATTAAAGTAAGATGGTTAACCCTTGTTGAGTTGCTTTCCTTTAGAAAAGCACATCAAAGAGCCTGTGCTAGCAGCCATCCTAGGTATGCTAGGGTGCTTGCTGCTACATATTGTCATCCTAGACTCACCCTAACCTAA
This sequence comes from Gymnobelideus leadbeateri, assembly GCA_011680675.1. NCBI lineage: Eukaryota > Metazoa > Chordata > Mammalia > Diprotodontia > Petauridae > Gymnobelideus > Gymnobelideus leadbeateri. Next base: position 79,516 of record WOXC01002028.1, read on the forward strand.
CAACTCTGGGCAATCACAAAGCATAGTTATAGCATTCAAGATTCCAGAGAAGAATTCTTGGTACAGGTGAAGCAAAAATGCCACAGCACACCATCTCCACTCCACCTTTTTAGTGGGTCAGTATACCCAGCAGAGCATACAAAATACCTTGAAAAACAAAGATTCCTTGAGAAACTCACAGATCCAAAATGACATCCTTCCTGCCATACTCAGTCCTTTCTTGGTCTATTTCTCTCTTCTTCTAAACCAATTTACCCAAAGGCCATGGAGTTGTACACAGTTTTATATTCACTGTCACTTGTAAGCAATTTCTCTTCCCCTAAAGCACCCTTGACTAAATTTCACCCCTGGAATTGCAACACAATTGCTCATATTTTATTTGCTCTCCTAACTTCCATGGCTTTTATAGGTTACCATAGCTAGATGCTGAGTAGACTGAATATTATAAACTAGAGAGAAAAAATTAAAATCTTTAAAACCAAAGGAAGGCAATGATTCTATTGGGAAGAAAGGAAGAATTAAAACAGCTTAAAGATGAAATAGAAGGAATAAAAAACATTTAGAAGAAAGTGTGTCCTACAAATTTACTTTCTCCAAATATAAGCTAGTTTGCTTTTTTAATGAAACTCATTTTACAGTATTTTTCAAACTCGGACTTTTTAATGAATAACATTTGTCCTCTGGGGTAAGGGAAGAGAGGATCTTTTTATGTGAGGAAAAAAATGTAGCTCTCTGCTTGTTTTACTTGGAAATAACTTGAACAATTTCAGTGGACTACTTTTCCCTTTGAAGGACAGTTATGCACCTGAATGCAACTTGGAGACAGGAAGCCAATAGTTCAGGTAAAGGTAAAAATGTTGCCTCTTCATCTTGAACGGCTTTCAAACATCACTTGTGGCCTCTATCAACAAAACTACTTTTATTGTTTTGGGAGATTTGTCTATATTGGATGTAGTAACATTCATCAGGTATCAACCTCGTTACTGAGGAACATAGAAAAAGCCTTAGAGAATCAAAAGAAAGATTGCAAGGGTTGCAAATAGAAGAAGGATTAGATTTGTTCTGTTTGGTCTAAGGAGGAAAAACTAACACCAAGTACTCTGGGCTTTGATAACTGAATTATCTGAGGGATCCAAGAGATAAGAAAGAATTTGTAGTATTTCAGCAGATATGTACAGATAAAAAGTATAAAACATAGATATATAACATACACATATATTTGTATGCATATATAAAATACTATCTTATCAGAAGGTTCTTACAAGAAGGGGTGAGACAACACAAAAAGCCACCTATTAGGGCCACAAGACCAAGCAACAGAGTTAAAGAATCTAGGGTCTTATATGTTTATATGCATATCAATCACCATTAACTGACACTAAATTGGGCTTAATATGCTCTGACTTTGCCATTAATTACAACCTAATAAAGTAAAAATTACATATATGTGTGTGTATGTGTGTGTGTGTATCCTTCGAAGGACCACACACACCAGATACTATATACTATATTTGTATGCTTTATATTTTATGATATGTGTACTTCATATATATATATATATATCACACATGCTAAATTCTTTCCTCCACTTTCCCTCCCTTGTTCTCTCCTGTCTTTTATTATGCTACTATGGTTAATATGGTTAAAAACTATTACTTTTATATTACTAGGGAAAATTACTAGGAAAAAAACTATTTTGTTATGTTTAAAAATTGAATGGTTCTTGAAAAACACAAGTTCAACCAAGTTCCATAGTGCTAGAAAGATGTCCTCTGTCCAAGGGACAGACTTACTAAGTATAAAGAGACTCAACATCAGTATCCAGGTATAATGCTAATGGGAATCTGAAGATCTTCACTGCCTCTTGATAGGCTTAAGTGACTCTGAGAACCTTCTCTGATTTGAACATATGCTCTGCCCCATAGTAAGCTGAATGTGGTCACATGGAGCCTGTGGTGAGAGGCTTGTTTTTTCAGGAATGCCCACACTTGTTACTTTGTGATTGGGCAGTGGGTCAAGAGGGTTGTGACATTCTCTGAGCTAGAAGAAGGCTATAAATAAATAAATAAATAAATAAATAAATATATATATATATATATATATATATATATATATATATATATATATATACCCTGATATGCGATTTTGCTTTGGGGATCTCTTTGAGAAGAGCGGTGTGATTTGGCCAGAGGAGACTCTGGGAAGCTGTTGAGCCCCCTGGCTTTGAAAACCCAGATGTTGGTGCTTCCCTCGCTGGTAACTAACTAGGTTTGGATGTAATGGTCAGACAGCTGAAAACCCTGTCTGCTGATTTGTGTTATTTTCTGTTGTAACTTCTGTTTGTGTTCTCTGAAGTTCAGGGTGCTGACTTTGTCCCCTGAACTAGGTAAATTATATGTGTTTGATTGATCAAAGTAGGATTATTAACCCATTTTGAGTTGCTTTCCTTTAGAAAAGCAGAACTAAGAACCTGTGTTAGCAGCCATCCTGGGTATGCTAGAATGCTTGCTGCTATACTAGGCTAATAGACCTCTTAAGCAACAGCAAACCAAGACATAAAGAAAAATACAAACTAGCCCTCAGTTCGATGGAGTCTTTGTTCATTTCTTCAGCAATGCTAATAGAGGGATGGAAAAGGGGAACAAAGGTGATTAGATACATTTTTTAAATCTACAAATATTAATTCTCTATTGACATTTTAAATGTGAAATTCTTATCAAATGATCCATATTTTAAGATTTTACTTGAGGAAATTATACCAACATTAACATTATTGCTTTAAGCAAATCTGGAGAATATAAAGGATTTTTAGCTAAATTAAAGGAGAAGCTTACAGGTTTTCTTTGGAGAGTGAAATAATGAAGTTTGTAGAGTTGGTTTCATTGTATAGATATAGAAAACAAGAAATATATCATTTCATGTGACACTTGATTATCTTACCTTTCACTTAAGCAAAAGATATCACAATAAAGATAATTGTGGGGTATAGGACAATATCTGTTGGAAATAATGAAGAAATACAGAATTTCTATCAGGAACTCAACAAGTTTTTCCAAATTATAGTGACATGTATTTTAATATTTGATAAAATCACTGCATAAGTGGACATAGTGAAAGATGATGAAAACTATGTTGGGAAATGTGATTCAGAATCAAGGAATAAAGGAGGCCAAAAACATAAAACATATGGAAGATATATATATATATATAGCTATACAGATATAGATATACATACATATAATTTGTATTCTCTTCCAGAAAAGAGTTAAAAGGAAATAGTAAACACCAAACAAAATAACAAAAAATGAAATTGAGAGAGAGAATCAAAAGAATTGACCTTGGGTAAGTCATTTAACCTCTCTAGGTCTCAACTACTTCATCTGTAAAATAAGGGAGTTAGGCTGGATGACCTCGACTGTCCCATTGTTCTAAGTCTGTGATCTATGACCCTAAGCCTTTTAACAGACAAGAAATGATTGGATATCACTATGAGAATCATGTCTATCTCAGCTCTCTGTACATAGTCATACCCCTGACTTGTTGGAACACAGATAAAAATCAATGTCAAATTATAAGAAAGCACAAAGATAGGACCTAGCATGTAATTAAAATAACTTAAAACTACAGTATGCCTCAAAGCTAACAGAAAACACAATGTTGAATATCAATAATAACAGTTCACATTTATAAAGCATTGTAAAGTTTATAAAACACTTTTTATAAGTTAGGATGAAGCTACTGATGAATAATTCACAGAATCACAGAATGTCAAAGTTGGAAGGACCTCAGAGGCTGTCTAGCCCAACCCCTACCAGAACAAGAATCCTCTCTACAATGTCCTATGAAGTGTTCCATCCAGTTTCTACCTCAATTCAGTGACAGGGAGCTCCTTTCCTTATGAAACAGATAATTTTGATAGCATTAATTGTTAGTAAGTTTTTTCCTTAAAGTTAACTGAAATCTGCCTCCACAACTTCTATTCTTTGCTTCTAGTAACTTGACATCAAACAGAGCAATACAAGTACCTGTAAAAGGGTCAGATTTTTTCCGAGATGAGATATCCTGAGAGATCTAGACAAAGAGAATAGACAATAGGTAGCTGTGCCTTAAAATTGACCAGAGAGAGTGATGCATTCTTGCAATAGTCAGCAGAACATACAAGGATTTCCTTTCTCTTTCAGTGGGCTGTGAGAGCAATATGCAGATGCAATTTAGGGTCTTTAACCTCCAATAAAGTCAGTAGATGTCCATGCTTTGTGAAAGGGAGTACTGACCTCCATATAAGCACTTAAGCCAGGGCTTGTAGCACTGACTCTTTTCTCATTGGTTGGATGGCTGCTAGGCAGTTCTCCCCATCCCCTCACTTGTACCAAAAAGGATGCTGAAGGAAGTACTCTAAAAGAAAAAGGCCTGAGCAGTGCCAGTAAGTGCCATGAAGTAATTTCCCTGGGAAGAGTTTCAGGATTGTGACTGGGAAAGGGGCAGCTGTTTGCTATAGTGGTCATATTGAAGAGTCATAGTTTCTGTTGGAACATTTATATATAATGAGATAACATACAAAGTGATTTGCACCTTGAAGTGTTAACACTAGCTAGGAAGAAAAGCCTGAGGCAGGGAAAGCCTGATGTGTAGAAATACAAAGGAACATAAGGAATTATAGGCAGAGTCACCACAGCAAATAGTTGTTTGGATTTGCTACTACTTTGCTTGATTCAAATGAAATAAAGTTCATAAAGTCCTTTATAAACATGTATAATGATGGAAGTGGTTTAACTATTTTAATTAGTGATTATTAAAATTTAATTAGTAATAATCATTGCTATTATCATTTCTCTTCAACTGAACTCTATTTCATGCATTGACAGATAGCAACTTCCAGAAATTCACAATATGTGCATCTAAATGGGGTGACTAGTTTTACTATTTTGACCAATCTAGTTTAGAAAATAAGCATTATAATTGTTTGACTAAAATTTTTAATTGATCAATTGTTTCAATATTCTGTAGATTCTACCTTAGTATTTTTGTTCATACATAGCTAAATCTATAGGGAATTTACACTGGAATTCCACTTCTCATACTTATTGGCAATATGCCATGGGCAAATCTCTTAAGCTTGCTGAGCCCCAATATTCCTGAGAATAATATCTGTAATGTCTGCTTCACAAGGTCATTGTAAGGATTAAATGATGTCATGTTTTCAAAGCAGTTTGCAAACTTTAAAGTGCTAAGTCTTTTGTTGTTATTATGTGAAACAAAATTACAAGAACTTATTCCCATAATAAAATGACAAATATCGGAAATGATGAATTGGCAGAATTGTCTACAGGATTTTGTGACTCTACAGTGAAGTCTGGTTATAATGTACAGTATTAAGAATACCATAGCCCCAGATATGCTGGAACAAACCTATAATCCTTGCTACCAAGGAAGGTAGAGGCTGATGGGTTGCTTGAGCTTGAGAGTTCTGAGTTACAGTGGCTAAGCAGATCCAGGGTCAGTACTAAATCTGGCAAATACCCAGGAGTTTGGAGGATGGGGATGGAGGGTGAACAACGGGAGGACACCAGGATACCTAAGGAAGGATGAACTAGTCCTGGTCACAAATGAAGCAGGTCAAAGCTCCTGTGCTAGTTAATGGGGGTATCAGGCCATAAATTGCCACTGCACTTCCAGGCTGGGCAAAACGGGGAACTCTAGTCTCAAAAAAGGTGAAAAAATGCTATGGCAAAGTGACATAATTGTTGATTAAATGGCTAGAACAGCATTATGTAGACCATGTCCATATTGAGATTATATCAACAACCTAGACAAAGAGAACAGGGACAACTCAGGTCTCAGGTAGGGATGTGTAGATAAGATCCTTTCATCAGTCTTTAACAATAAAATGGGCATTAATCCTTCTCAAGGTATCAGTGATCAATTTGTATATTGGAAAGGGATAAATATGATGCTGGTACAACCTTATGATCACTAAGTTTCTCTTTTATGTTCCATTTGGCATGACCAGTTTTAATTATGACTCTTTTCCTTGCTATTGTAATCAATAACACAGCTTCCTAAATGTTTGTTTTCCTTTATCAATTTGTAGTAACCTTTGGAACTGGTTTTGATTTCCTACTTGTGTTTATCCAGCTACTTAATTGTTTGTGTCACATGTCCCTTCAAATTTGGGTGCTATATCCCAAGCCTTTCTCTACTTCCATTTTTAAATAAGATTGTAAAATTGATTACTGAATTCCTCGTCATTAATATTAAATGATTACTTGATTCTTCATCAGTAATATTATCATCATGATTATCATAAAAAGATAAAGAAATTGAGAACATTATACAAGATTTTATTGAAGGAACTGGGAACATTTAATTTAGAGATAACTTGAAGAGAAAATGACAGCTATCTCCAAGTGAAGATTCAAAGACTGTCATTTAGAAGATAGATTATATTTGTTCTAGCTTGTACCAGGCAGAAGAACTAGGAATAACAGGAAGTTAGAAGAGGTCATATTTTAGCTCAATAAAGGAAATGTTATAACATCTGGAGCTGTATAAAATGGTTAGGCCTTGCCTAATAGTAATCTTGCTATCACTAAAGGTATTTAAACTGAAGCCATGACCATCTTTTAGGGATATTGTGTAGAGGAAATATCTAAACTGATTGGACATTGGACTTGATGAACTTACAATTCTTTCCAACTCTAAGAATCTGTGAA